>JAZGTL010000149.1:0-75334 GCA_037349345.1 Oemleria cerasiformis | reverse complement strand
CCTTTGTGGCCAAGCAGCCACCCGATCACGTGGGTTTTGGTACCATTGCAACTATATATATATATATATATATATATATATATATATATATATATATATATATCTATATCTAACCCTAACCCTAATATGTACGCACCCTCTTACCTAATCATCTGGATTTCTCTGGACTCAACTCCCTCAAACTACGTACCTTAGCCCCTCGATCATTGCATGAGCAAGACGATGAGATGATCATCATCATCCAATTAATTAATAGAGTTTAATATATATATATATATATATATATATGTATGCAATGGGAATATATGAATAAGTTAGGGGATGAAAAAAAAACAAGAGCAAAGACAAGCAATTATGCATCACAATAACAAATTGGCAATGGGGACCCCTTCACACATGGGCTGAGGGTGCTCACCTTTCTCCAGTGGAGCCAACCTAGCTACCTAAACCTTTTATCATATCACAATCTTGTCCAAAATGTTAGATATATTGGAATTTCGAACCCGAGCCACATACATATATATATGGTACATTCGATCTTATGGTTCTTTTGAGATCATCATATCATGTTAGAAAATGCATAAAATGAGATCGCCGATTAGCTAGGTAAATCATGTACGTACCTTCCGGAATTCCCCACTTCAACCACTTTGTTGTTGCGAACCTCATTCGATCACTACCACCGCAATCAAGATAATAAGTTTTGGGTTATATATGCTAATCTTGAAAGAAAAATACTACGGGAATCACATTATTAGTCTACATTGTAAGTCACATTTTTAATACATGTGTACTCTAATTATATTTATGGGTCATACCTGTATTAAAAATGTGATTTACAATGTGATCCCGATCACTACATCACGGATGTAAGAAAATGTGGCATGCACCGCACCTCATGTCATTAAGATTTTATTAGTTAATATCTAATTAGACGATTATGAGCAATGGAGATGAAGGTGGTAGCTAGATAGATATATAGTTATAGGTTGGCAGATTGTCTGTTTAGATCAGCAGAGATGAGAAGGTACGAATTAAAGACAAGGGACGCACACGAGTTTGTTTGCTTGCAGTACGTACAATATATATTGGTCGATAGCTAGCTAGGGTTTTTTAATTTTTACTCTCAAAGAGTGTGTACAAAGGCTTTTATTGTAGGCATTAATTAAGTGGCCGAAAGTTTCTTGTGCTACGGTAGAAAATATCTTAACTTTCAGCACAGTTAATTTTTTTTTTTGGGTAAGTCGTCGCATTCGGAATGGTGGTCTAATCCTGAGTAATTTATCCCTAGTTACAAAATGTTCCCAGTGAATTTCAAACTATTGCCAATTAGGTATCAGAAAATTCACCCTTCAATAGTGTCAATTTATCAATTGCGTCACACCTTATGATTATCAACACAATTAATTATAACACATAAATTAAATATATCACATGTATATTTGTAATATCGTACTATTCTATAGATATTTTGTGTTGCAGGCTTGCAGCATTAAGTGGGTCTGGCGGTGGCCAATTGGCTGCATAGGCGGAGGACCAGCACGGCAGCACGCGTGCTTGTTGTGTGCCAGAATTGCCTGTGGCGGTTAGGTACGTACCTATCAAAGCCAAAAGGACTTGGTACTACTGCTCTCGTCCCTTCTACAATTAGAAGCTAGCAACTAACTCTCAACCAGATATACATACATATATATATATGTAGTTCATTTTATCAAACCATATATAAATTCATCTTGGGCAGTTTTCTTTTATTGCATTTTATCTTTGGATGAATTTTTTTGTTTTACCATTTCAATTTATCGAATTGTTATTATGTATATACCATAATTGGAACTGTTTATTTCTAAAGCATTATTTGAAGATCATCTAAATAAAGAATAATAAGAGAATGTCATTTATTTATATTTATCAAATAAACCAATAATATTAGTAATAATTAAGATCATTATTATGAACTATATATATATATATATATATATATATATATATATATCCATTTAGTCTGACACACTCCGACCCGGAAAGTCCACATGGATACCAAAATCGAGATATGTTGGGCGACATCCGAACGGTGACGCCCAGATGACAAAAGCCAAAGATTTGAAACGGTGCATTTAAGGAGGTCGTGTGAAAAGTAATTAGTAAAAACCAATTAACAATTCACCGCGACAACGGAAGTACAGAGCATAGTACACGACTTGATGATCATAAAGTTTAAATCCCGATTTCCGACGCGTCACACCCGAACGGCCGATGTGGAAGTCAAAGCAGAAACTGAGAACTCTTCCTCAATGAGCGTGAACTACCACTAAGACCTAAGGGGTACAAAAATAGAAGGGTGAGTAGACCTAACAATTTATTTCAGTGTAAAACAGTAAGTTTAAAACAACAGTTAACCCCTCAGTTTAAAGGAAACAAGTTATCATAACGGCAAACCTGCACGTTTTACGAGATATAATAATAAAATATTATGCAGTCAAGAATAACATCATGAAGTACAAGTATAACTCGTACAACCCACTAATTATACTCTTGAGTCGCTAGAGTCATGCACACATAAAAGGATGAGTATCTCTAGTTTACTCGTGTACCTCGACCACGTGTAGGCTAGGTGCTAAGCACTGTCACCTCATGTCCCCTAGAGCTCGGGGACAAGCTGGCGCTATTTAACTAATATTCGAGCGAGCGCGGATGATCGAACACGTGGAGCCTGGTTTGTAGCCAACAGACGGGTACTAAGATACCGGCGACTACTATATGGGTACTGCACATCTCAACTCGATATTATAACTCAGAACAACCATCTCAAGGTCATTTAAACTCTAGTCACAGTCATAATCGAGCCATACGGCAAATACTTCAAAACACAATCATATGCACACACATATCTAGTGAAGCTAATGTATGCATATGCAATCTCATATATTAATCACATATTAACAATCAATCTCAATCAAGTCATGCTCGGGAAATATAATATAATAATCACACAAGGCATGTTCGAAAAATATAATATAATAATCACGCAACTTAACGACAAAGTTAACCATGATTTCAAATATTATAATTTTAGTAAAACGTGCAAATAAAAGATGATGACAAAAATGAAGTTTGAGAAAGAGGTCCACTCACTCATTAGTCGGGGGTCAAAATCACCTGACATGCCAAGCCAACGTAAGCTCCAAGCCGTCACAACCCTACAAACCAACCACAAGGTTTACTAACTAATTCAAAGAGAAAACTAAAGAAAACCCCTTTTGGGTCGCCCAAAACGGAACTAAAACAACTCAGTACGAACCAAAAACGTGTTTAGACGATCCAAAATGTCTCGAAACTAGACCCACACGTCGCTGTAGGCCGGAAAAAGGATCCACGCACCGCCACGCGCCGGCCGGAGGTCGCACACGCCCCCACGCGTGCTCGCGTGCCTGCTGAGTTTGTTGCCACATGGCATCCACGTAGCTGACATGTGGCGTCCACGTGGCTATTTCGCTCAAAATCTATCATGCACTGTGACTAAATTAAGATCTTCAATTTAGTTGATTTTTCACATGAATGATTTTGAAATGATGATTTAAGACTTGAACGGTTACAATATGATACATGTATATATAAGAACAATTCGATAAATGACAACAATAATAAAAAAGAATAGTACATTAGGTTGAGATGCAAATATTACCCTTCCGATTTGAATCACATAAAAAACCTGAAAAATCTTACAAAAATTTGCTTTTTTTTTCAACTAGTTAATTTTGATATAGAATATTCAACTTTATTTATAATTTTTTTATGGTAAGGAGGACACCAGTATAACTTTTTTCAAGTAATCAATCTATAACATGACATTAGTAATTAAAAAAATCAAGCTGATTGACAAAATGATGATCGCAAAAAAAAAATCATGCACAACAACACAAGTAAATAATAATTTCTAATTCAACTGCTTAATTAAGTTATAAGCATATCAGCCACAAAATCCTCATGGCATACATCAAGAACAGATCTAGACCAAAAGCAAAAGCAAAAACTCTCCCCAGCCATGCAATATTATTAGTACAATCCATGACACCATAGTGGTTTCCTAATTATAGGAACAGTTGAATCTCTTTGTTAGGTCTTCCTATTGCTCCTAGGGGAAAGCCACGTGTCATCCCAATTGGGTTGGTGGCTTTTTGTCTAATCAAATCACTCAAAATTAAACATTTCCAACCAAACTTAAATTACCAATGAAATTAAATGAAGTCATCAAATTAATCCATAAAATTGAAACATCAATGACTAAATGTTTCGAGTCCAAATGCATTAGTCAAATTATGTTTATCCTCGTTACTTATCTATCATCATGCATAAACTTTGTAACATTCAAACGCTAACTAATTAATAAATTATTAGATAATCAACTCGATCGTCTTCGTTTTGAGTTTTCGAAACAGTACATATAGACGATTATTAATTAATAAGTTACGTACTTAAAATTGGATAGTACGAAAACTCCGACTCGTGTTTAGACCTCACTAGATAAGATGAGATAAATTAGGAATTCGTGAAGAAAGTATTATCTTCGAACCAACTCGTCTATGCCTTTGAAAACTGGCCGTATATACAAAAATAATTCAAGAAGATTCAAACCCAAGATTTGAAACATCCGAAGCTTATGCCCTCACTACTGAACCACCCTTATTGGTTAACATTTTGAATATTCCTCCCACCAAATAATGGAGTAAATTAAAGTTTGCGTTGGGTAATTAAACAGGTTGAGGAAGCACAGTCCCTGATGCATGCACCAAAAATAGGAAGATATGTGACTTGTCCAAACAGATAAGTTACTGTCAAGACAGATTTCATCACATGAATGGTGGCAATTAAAGAGCTGTCGATACTTCACCATGTATGGCTTCTGGTCCTCACATCTTTTACCAACGGTAACTTTTGTCGATGGCGAAACAATTGGCCGATTTATCTATTTTTATGGAATTCGATATTTAATTATGCAGTTTAATTAGTTTAAAGTAAAATATGGATGGTTAAAAAAATAGGAAGAGAGAAGGCAGGTAGGAGTCTGAGGGTGGAAGCAAAGAACAAATCAATCAATTCAGCGAATAAAACAGGTGCACGTGGATGACCTACCACACGTGCACACAATCATAATATGGGAATGGGGAATGGGAATGGGTTTGTGGTTAGGATAAAGACGTCAAGAACTACAAAAGAAACAAACAAACAGACTCTCTTTCTGTCAATTGGATTCTTTGGACTTGTGAGAGAGAGAGAGAGAGAGAGAGAGAGAGAGAGGAGACCCGTGCACTTCTGCAAAACATTAATTATTATTATTTCTTTAATTTTTATCGATCCTTTTGTTTAATATTTATTTTTTGCATTTATGTTCAGCGTTTGGGAAGTGAGATTGTGAGTCTCAAGACACTGGCTGGTAGTTGACACTTGACACCAATTGTCACTTTGCACCCTCTTAACAATTTCACTTTCTCTTTTTCAGCTTCAATGACATTTCACCACCAACGAATTATTGGCGTTGTCAGAATTATACATTAGAAGGCCTCATTATTATTTTTTTTAATAAATTCTTCTTAATTGATGATATTTTTATTTATTAATTATCAAAAATTTACAAGTATAATTGTATGTAATTTCAAATTTTAATAATTTTTCAAGGGCAATATTTTGGAGGTTTCTCAAAAAAAAAAACACTATATTTTTTGTTCTAGCTATTTATTCGTATAAATCATATACATATTGAGAGTCATATATTCATAGTTTGAATTTTAATTAAAAAAATTAATTAAGAAAATTTATAAACTCCACTATCAATTTAAACATTTTAGAAATGAAATAAGATAGGAAGAGAAATAAAAATTAAAAGCCTAATCCTTTAGCAATATGAGGTAGAAACATTTTTAGAATATTTGTACTCATAAAAGAATAGAAATAAATTAACAAAATAGACAAAGAACAATTAAAATTTTAAGAATTAGAAATATAATTATGATAAATTAGTATCGTATCGTATATAAAATAATCTTTAAAAAAAATACATAAAAGAGTTAGTGTAAAGTTGCAAAAGAGAGTAAGAAAGTTATGCATGGTAAATAAAAAGAATCAAATATATTTATTACTTTAAGATAAATATCCAAAATATAACATAATTTATTATATATCACATATATATATATATATATATATATGAGATAAAAGAGAAAATGCAGTGGGGATCAGAACCCCCACGGGCCCCTTAGTAGCTTAGCGAATGTAAAGAATCTTTATATTGAATTCGATAACTAATTGCTGTTATTTAGTTATAAAATGGTATTTTCTCACGAGAGATATTTCTATATACTTTGATCAATATTATGTGATCGTATTCTTTGTCACTTATAATATAACATGTGAATTTTTTTTATTATTATACCTTATCAAGAAACTCTGTCGTCCAACCATGTTAAAATATATAAATTAGGAACACCATGCACCATATGTTTAAGGTATATAAGGGCCCGTTAGGTATAATTTTATAAAATAATTTTTTATTATAGAAATTAAAAAACCCATAAAAAATATGTTGGTAGGGAATTTTCAAAATAAGGTAAAAATCGAATTTAGTTTAAAAGTGAAAACAATATATTGATGTATCCGTTGTTTTTTTAAAACAGAATCCCAAATTTAAGGAAAGCGCGGGATACAATTTAGGGAAAAAAAACAGCGGGGATTTGAAGGAGAAATTTCAGATTGTCGTGCCTTAAATCTCCTTATATATGTCTTCTCGAATTCATCCTTTTCAAGGTCTGGGCTTTTGTCTTTGTTCTCTAGTCTTGCTCGTCCTCGGCAAATTGATTGAATTCTCTATCTTCCTTGTCGTCTTCGCCTTGCTGGTTTTAGTCTTATTCTTCAGGTATCATTTGACTTCTAGGTTCTCTGGTTTTAGTCATTTTTTTCTTAATTTTTTGGGTTTGCTTATATTGAATTCAGTATGATTGGGTTTAAGTCTTTCTTTTGTTTCGTCCTTACGTTTTCTGCTTCTTCTCTCAATTTTTTCTTTCTCTTTTTTCCCACTGCGATTTTCGTTGGCTGTTTGCCTGGGATTTTCGTTGGTTGTTGTTCCCACTGTGATTTCGTTCGCTGTTTGCCTCCTTCCCCGCTTGTAGGGCTTGGTTTATATATTTTTATTTAACAAAAAAAAAAGTCAAGGAAACGCCATTCATATTAACCTTTTTACTCACTTTGCACGGTTATGGCTTATGATTAGGAAACATAAATTGATTATCTTTTTTATTTCAAGGAGATCAAAATGATGATATCTTCAGAAAATCTTGCACATATGACTAATATTAGGAATAAGATTGCATCAAATTTATGGCGTGACTTTGCTAATAATGCAAAGTAGTTTTGTTATTTATTATTAGTCGATGAATTTTCGCCAAGTTATAGAAAATATATATATATATATATGTTTTATATTTATATATATATGTGTGTTTTTTATATTTATATGTGCAAGAAACATTTTTTATGCCAAGTTATCATGCTACAGATGAAAATTATTTTATTTTGCTCATTTGTATCCTTGGAAAAATAATTATAAACAAGTAATTCCAAACACATATTTATTATTTTTAGCATTTTCAAATATTAGTACCAAAGGTACATTCTTATTGTTTTTGTTTTTAAAAAATTATTTTGCAATTTTCATGACAAACGCATTCTCAAATCTTGAATATGCATAATTGAACTTTCCATTTTTATTTTACAATACAGTTTTTGTAAAACTATTTTGTAAAACATTACCAAACGGGCCTATATAAGTATTTCTCTTTTCTCACTAATTAATAAGTGAAAATTTTAAGTTGGACTTTACTTTCGTAAAAAATCATTATGTGATTTAATCAAAATTCTTTATTTAAAAAACATACTAAGTACTTATTTAAAATATTTTGAAAATATTGACCAAAACATATATCATATCTTTGCCACAAAACCAAATTTCCAAATTCAATTTCACATTTTTTATTCTTCATGAATGAGAATTTCTATGTCTATAATTAAAATTAGGTAAGGTATGGATGCATAATAGGTATGGGAGCGGATATCTATATGTATGGAGGTGTTACCTCTCCATATATACATGAATTTTCTTATAAACATGACATATAAGTACCATTTTATAAGATTTTAGATCCTCAATGTGATGGATAAATGAAGTAAATTACTAGTTTTCTCTATAAATAATGCTATAGGTATCACCTACAATCTTATTTTTTGTATCCCACTATATGTGGTGCACGATGTGGCAATCCATGTCATCATTTTTTTAATTATTTATCTCAAAATAAAAATAAAATTGAAATCATAAAAAAACAAAAAAGATATATCCTGATTGTTTCCGTCTTTATCAAATCGTGCTCTCCTTCTCAAAAAAACATAAACCCTAATAATTTCATCATACATCAAAGATTATGGTGTCTATTGAACAATAAGTCGATACGTCGACACAAACCCTAATTTCACTTACTTTATATGTCTCTCTATTTCTTCTCTCCTTTGAAAATCGAAAATCCTGATCGCACAAACCTCTCATTTCACCGTCGATTTGAATTGGGATTAGAATTCAGTATCTCATCATAACCACTTGCGGCAGAGAAATTAGGTTTCAAATCGATGTTCATCTCTATTTTTATCTTCTTTTCGCTTTCTTGTTTTCTGGGTTGGTATCAATTAAATAATAAATTAATAAGAAAATCCATCCATGTTTTGGACAATTGTAACATACATGGTTGTGTTGCAGAAGGGGAGGAGAACAAATTGGGACGGCACTGCGCAAGTTTGAGATTAGGGCAATAGAGATAAAGATGAAAGATTAAATAAATTTTTTAATTAATAAATCAAATTCATAAAAAATATAAATGTGAGTTTTAATGACATATCATTCACACATAAGTTGTCACGTCATAAGCCACATAAGATGGAATACAATAGGTGGGATTGTAGGTGGTACCCATAGTATTTTTCTTATCTTTAATATCTACGTACGTACCTTTTAACATTTATAATAATAAATTAAGAATGAAATCGAAAATTCTGTTTATTTGGTTCTTGTTTTGATCCAAAATTTGTTGATTTGCTTAACTTGAGCAACAAATCTGAAAAAGATCTAGATGAAAAATATAAAAATTCTGCAATTAGTAAAAATCTGTATAAATGGCTTTAATTAGCAGATCACTGTAATTTCTTTGTATTTATTCTCATTTTGATTATTAATATATATATCTCAATATTCATACATCATATTGATTTGTGGATAGCAAGCAGTTCGAACACAAACCAAAGTCAAGATTGGACTGCGGCCACTGCGCACACATAATCTTTTTCTCAAAGGTAAGATTTTTCTTTTCACTGCCTTCTTGATAATTATTATTGGCATGAAGCTTAGAATCCTATATTATAATTTTCAGCTGACTTTAGTGATCAATAAAAATGATTCGAGGCCATGAATATGACGAGTTTAAGTTTTCATTTGTATTCCTCCATATCCTTCGTCCTCCCAAATTTATCCATCATTTTTCGTTTCTCGCCCTTCTTTAATTTTCATCGAACGTAAAAGTTAAAAAAGAAATAGTCATCGTAAACCGTTAATTAATTTGTGTATATATATAGGATTTGTACATAGATACAGCTCCATATCCACCCTCGAGTCCCTCGATCGAGACCAATAATTTAGAGGAAATAATAATGGTTGGGTAGCCATCTGTGCCGGTCTGGCATGAACAAAAAAAAGTAGAAGAGAACAAAATAGAGGCCCTCGTGCATAATGGATGTGTCAATGTACATCACAACTTTATATCCTAATTATTCATTTCTTCATAATATTAATGTAATAATAATCAAAAAAGCAAATAGCTTTTGCATGAAGTGCATGTGTATGTTTCTGTGGGTACACACACACACAAATCTCTCTCTCTCTCTCTCAAATAATACCTTTTGCAGCCTACCAGTACCGTATGTATTCTATCTGCAATGCAATATTCATCATTGTACATATCGCTGTCTCTTATTCCTCTCCTTAGTTTCTTCTCATATTATTATTATTATTTTCTTCATGATTGAGTTCCTTCTTTGGCCTCGGCCATTTTCTTTTTCATGGATTTTAGCTTCTTCTTATCAATCCATAATCCATTCTACTTATACATACCATGTCGGCGATTTTTATTATTGCTCGAGAGAATTTCGTTAATATTTATCTTGTACGTTCGTACTAAAATGTATCCGACTTTGGATAACATGTTGGAGAATTAAAGGCTGTGTATATGCCATTTGTCATCTGCTAAACAAGACATCCGTGTGTGCTATAGAAAGCTCCAAGGACATGAGTTTTCGATATATATGCATTTTAGGGTTTGTTTCAATAAATCCGTGATATTTTTGGGTCGAATTAATTAGATTGTATTTTTCATGAATATAAAACGTACGGAAAATGACAGAGGATAAAATAATTTTTGTATTTTATAACATTATCATATTGCGATAATATTATTGATCATCCTAGTACAATTTGGTGAGTAATTGGCCAGCTAGTAAATTGGTGAATGCACCTTTTGTGTCAAATCCCTTTCCAAGGATCTTGTTATGGATCCACACCTTTGTTCAAGTCTCCATCGAAATCCACCCCAAGACAAGCCATCACCTTCAAAAGCAAAGTCAAAAAACAAAATGAGAGAAGAGGAGATAAAAAGGAAATTACAGGACGATCCCTGTCTCATTAGAGAATCATATAACATGTTGATTAGACTGATGAATGATGATCATCGACACCTACTGTACGGATGGTATATGTGTGGTGTGTGTGTTTATAATTTGTAACATCATCATCTCGATAAACCCTAGTAATACACACTTGCACATTGATTGAGCCCCTTCACCCTTCCATTTTGTCACTATTTGCACAAACAAATCAAAAGAAAATCTATTACAAAGTAGTTGCAATAATTGGAAAATCTCAAACTCTATAATAACTAACTACGTTTATTTATTATGTTATCTCGAAAAGAAAAAAAATCTATTAAGCGAATCTAAACTATACGAACGAAGATTCGAATGGAGTTGTTCTACGACTAATCAACGTCCACATCTGCATCAGTTGAAGATTAAAAATTAATTCAATATACATACTGATTAGGGATAATACTTGCATTCCATTTTGTATATAGGACCGTGTTCAACCTTTCTGATTTAGTGAACTCTCTATACATACATGTTATAACCGAAATAGCTAATTATCTCTCTCTCTCTCTCTAATCATCCATTTAGTTTATACATATAAACAATCAAACGATCCTCAATTTAGTTGATTTTTTCGCATAGATGATTTGAACATGATGAAATATGAGATGAACAGGTACAAACAATTAAGAAATGTGTATATTAATGAAGAGTTGGTTAGAAACAAAAATAAAAAAGTGACCAAATATAGAAGGCAAGTATATATTTTCAATTGAGTAGGGCTTTGTTGTGTTTGGTTTAATTTCTAGGGTTTTAGCGCCTACCATATTTAAGATTCGTTTAGAGTGGAACCTTTCCTTTAGTTATTTTTTGGTAGACCGTAGATGTAGACTTCCCTCCCTATAGTACTTGAATGTCTTGAAGTCCAACTTTAATATATAGCGAAAGACAATCTTGTTCACACCAACCAATGTACCATTTTTGGTACATGAGCTTGGACATGATTAAATGGCTACCAACAAAGCTTATTAAAGAACAATGCTATATCGTTATCGATCGACCTAAAGATCAGAGAAAGAAGCAAAAAACATAGTACTATTGATATATCATATATACATGTAGACCGTACTCTAACTGTATGAGAGTTTATCGAAAACGATGTTACAATGTGAGCATATTTTTGTGTTCACCATATTAACTTGATATGTATTGATTATCATGAAGACTCTATAACGAGAAATTTTAATCGAATTTGTTGATACCCTAAGTTTTTTTTTGGTGTAAAATGAGTTGATAATGACATTCATTTTTAGGTAGAAGTCATGATGAAGAAGCAAGTCCATGTAATAAGAGGGTTTTAATTTTTCTTTTTCTCTAATAATCACGGTATAAAAGTAAATTTCTAATAACGGTGACGTATTAAATGTTTAAGGGAAAACAATTAATATATAATTTCAATCTTTGAAGCATAAAAGGTCATGGTCTTGGCCTTCATTGAGTACATGATAAGGGTAATTTTGGAATCAAAGTCTAGAGATCAAAGAAAAAGGCCAAATGTGTACAGTTCTAAAGTTACGTTAACATAACAAGTACTTGTATTGTCATAGATTTCGTTAATTACAAGTTACTCATTTTACTCGTTTGAGTTCATATTGTGAGTTCCTTATACATTTGGGTTATTGTGAATTTGTTGATCATTAGGGTAAGAATTAACTTGATCAATCATTGAGATTTATAGTTTCGTGTTTCTGTTGAGATTTCTTTAAAAGTGGCTCACTTATTAATTATTAGGATTATTACGAATTTGATGATATTAGGCATTTCATAGTCAACTGGAAAATTTAAATTTGATTCCTCACTTTACCGGAACTACCGAATCTAATGAGAGTGATTTCTATTTGTATGAACAATAGATTGTTCTCATGAGTTTGATTCCTATAGGGTTATATCATATCATTTAACGTAGAAGTAAACAAATACACACAAATAAAATAAAATGATAGCCAGTAAAAATAAGTAGGTTTTCATAATGAATAGATAAGATTCACATAAATTACACTCACTAATATACAATTAGTGTTATAAGAACCAAAATCAAGTAGCTGGAATTTGGCTAATTCTTGAATGTGCGATTCCTCCCATGATTGATTACTAAATATTATCTATCGCACTTGCATAGTTGCATACAGAAAAATTGATAATAAATCATAAGGGAATAAGCATATATACGGCATGTTAAAGATCAACAAGATCATTATTCAGATTTATAGTTTCTTGGTCCTGTTAAGATTCCTTTGAAAAAGTCTCACTTATTAACAGTTGCAAAAGTCAATAGGGTTTCTAGGAATTTACAGTCCACAGCTTCAAACTACAACCAGGGGCAGTCGACCAAGTTTCAAAGTAGCAGTTAGAATGGAACCAAATACTCTCTCTCTCTCTCTTCACTTATTCACATGGTTACCAAGTTCCTGTCTTCTTCTGGTGTTTGCAATTCCATTAACAGATCTTGTTGACGGACATGTGAAGGATATTCACTTTTCTATTAGGCCCTGTAGGGTGCTCAGCATGTGCCCTCTAGTACCCATCCGACAAAGAAATATTAACGGAACTCGCTCAAAATACTAACCGAACTTATTCAAAATAGAGTTAATTTGTTTACAGTCCCTAACCACTTTGCTGTCAGCATCCCTCCATCCAAACCAGTCAAGAACATGACAGTTAAAAACTTTTTACCTTTTTTACTTGCTTGAGCTTTGGGAATTCAAATCTTTGGAAAGAGCTATACATATTTTTAATTAAAGTCATTAAATTTTTTCTGAGTGAGCTTTTACTGCTCCTAGAGAGGCCATAGATTAGGGTCCCTAACTCTGTACAGGGTGCATGGATTGGCCTTTTGCCTCCTATTGCAGTGGTGGTTGAGCCTTGAGAAAGCCCTTCTCAAGGCCTATATATATCCCACTCTTTTGCCTCTCTTTTAAAACTAGAGCCTGCCCATCTTCCTCCCATTGAATGTCCTCTCTCTCTTCCTCTCTTATTTTTTTTCTTGCAGCTTCTAGCTAGCTTGAAACTTGTGAGAGCACCAATGGCGGTTTTCATGGCGATTCTCTGCGTTCTGTTTTTGCTCTGCATCTGCTCTGCTCTTCTCAGATGGAACGAAGTCAGGTACAGAAAGAAAGGCCTCCCTCCCGGCACAATGGGCTGGCCTGTCTTCGGCGAAACCACTGAGTTCCTCAAACAAGGCCCCAACTTCATGAAACACCAAAGAGCAAGGTCATTTTCTCCCCCCCAAAGTTTTCATCTTTTTCGCTCTGCTTTCACTAAATTTCTTTAATTTGCAAAACCCCACCCAAAGCTGTGATCTTTTTCACTCTGCTTCTACTAAATTTTAGTTTTGCTGTCTTGATGCATGTTGGCGGTTACAGGTATGGTAGTTTCTTCAAATCGCACATTCTGGGGTGCCCGACAGTTGTCTCCATGGATCCAGAGACGAACAGATACATCCTGATGAATGAGGCCAAAGGGCTTGTTCCTGGCTACCCACAATCCATGTTGGACATTTTAGGCAAATGCAACATTGCAGCAGTCCATGGCTCCACCCACAAGTACATGAGAGGGGCATTGCTTTCCCTCATTAACCCAACCATGATCCGAGCTCACCTTCTCCCCAAAATCGACGACTTCATGAGATCCCACCTCTCCGCCTGGGACAACCAGGTCATCAACATCCAACAAAAAACCAAAGAGGTCTATTTTCCTTCTCTCAATGTTTTAAAAGCTTCAATCTTTATCTTCAAGATGAAACCTTTTTCATATCATTTCCTTTTTTGTCCCTCAGATGGCACTTCTCTCGAGCCTTAAACAGATTGCAGGCATTGAGTCCAGCGCAATCTCCGAATCATTCAAAACCGAGTTCTTTAAACTTGTCTTAGGGACCCTCTCTTTGCCTATTGATCTTCCCGGGACCAACTATCGCGGCGGAATTCAGGTATCTTCTTCCTTCCGTCCATTCCTAATTTATTTAGGAATCCAGAGACAGCGAACTGACTTAATATTTACTCAGGCGAGGAAGAACATTGTGAGCATGTTGGAAGAGCTTATGGAGCAGAGGAGGGCTTCTCAGGAAGTTCATCAAGACATGCTTGGAAATTTACTGAGATGTGATGAAAACAGACACATATTGTCCGATGAAGAGATTATTGATCACATAATCACAATCTTGTATTCGGGTTATGAGACCGTTTCGACTACTTCCATGATGGCTGTTAAGTACCTCCATGATCATCCCAAAGTGCTTGAAGAACTCAGAGTAAGTTCAGCAAGTTTTAAATTGATTAATTAATTAATTAATTAATTATTTCACAATATTTTTGGCCCTGACTTTTTGTACATTTTTCAGAAAGAACACTTTGCAATTAGAGAAAAGAAAAACCCAGAGGATCCAATCGACTCGAATGACTTGAAATCAATGCGATTTACGCGCGCGGTAAAAGATTAATTTAATTTTTTTTTTGCAAGTTTATACTTATTATTATTATTAACAAGTTTGCTGATAACTTTTTATTTTTTATTTTAACTGCAGGTGATTTTTGAGACTTCAAGACTAGCTACAATTGTCAATGGGGTGTTGAGAAAAACCACTCAAGATATGGAGATAAATGGTGAGTCTGAATTATTGGAAATTTTTGGCAAAAGAAAAAAAGGAAATAGTGCGTAGACATGACTTATATATATATAGAAAATATACCATCAGAGATGGACAATATGGTTTTTTCTTAAATCAGGAAATTTAGGTTGCACTTTCAATGGCTAGGATTTTTCTGATAAGATTTTGGTGGACCCTGCCTTAAAACTAGGGTTCATCAACAATGGCAGACCCTAACCACAAATGTTGTTGGTATGATTCAACAGGATATTTGATCCCAAAAGGATGGAGAATCTATGTTTATACCAGAGAGATCAATTATGATCAATTTCTTTATCCAGAACCATTGACCTTCAATCCATGGAGATGGATGGTTAGTAACTTCATAATCTTTTTTTATACAATCTCGGGTTTTAAAAAGACGGTCTCAAGTTCAAATACAGAATAAACGCTCTTAACCACCGTGTATGAATTAAAAAATGCAGGATAAGAGCTTGGAGTCTCAAAACAACTTCATATTTGGAGGGGGCACAAGGCTTTGTCCAGGAAAGGAACTGGGAATAGCAGAAATTTCAACTTTCTTGCACTACTTTGTAACTAGATACAGGTAACTTTTTACTTTTGGGTTTTTAGTTTTTAGTTTTTACTCCTGGTAAAAAAAATTACAGCAGTAAGATATAGTTCATAATTTTTAATTTTTGTTGCAGGTGGGAAGAAGTTGGGGGAGACAAACTGATGAAATTTCCAAGAGTGGAGGCACCAAATGGACTGCACATTAGGGTGTCTAATCTTGCTGACTAATTTATGTACATGAAAAAATATATATAAATATGATATAATTATATAGAATATGAAATGAGAAATATGATATATGATAAGGATGCTAACACATTAGAGAAATGAATGAAATTTGGGCATTTTGGTTGTGTGGGCTTAATCTTCTGCAACTACAATGGCAGTAGGGGGGACTGTACTGTGACAAAAAATATGTATTTCCCTAGGGTCTGTTGTGGCAGGCTTGGCCTGTATTTACAGGCTTTGCAGTTACTGTTTGTATTGAGCAAGGTCCCTTTGAAATGGATTCTACCACATTTCTTACAAAGGATATTGTCCACTAAAAGGAATATAAATTGTTCATATTATACTAAACTACGGAGAAAGATCCGAATTCGAATGCATAAGGAAATTCGTTTATAATTTATAGGTTTTTTTATTTTAAATGCATCATGTTATCATATGAAAATCTCACTTTGTACCATATTCTCATTATTCGTGCAAAATACACTATAAAACGACCGAGTCGTGCCACACAACACCTTTTCCGTTCAATCTGTTAAGTGGACGTCAAATTAATGACGTGGCGTATACATGGCTTAAACAAGGCTGAAGAAAGAAAGGGCACAATGGTAACTTCACGCTCAACCTTCTTCTCGGTATGTCGCTGCAACTTTACTTCCCCCTCCATTAGGGCCTCTACTTAATCGGTGGCTCGCTCTTTGATACTCTCTCGTTCCCAATTGACCATCTCTCATCGTCCTCTGCCGTCTTCCGATTCGACTTCAACACGTCCTCAAGTATTCAGCTCAGATGCAGTGGATTTCTTCCCCTATTTCTTGCGACGGGGAAAGTGGATCGATTTCGAGTATTCGGGTCCGAGTACTCTATTAGGTTGCAAAGAAACATAGGATAGTGGCCTCTAGAGCTCGGGTATCTGAGGAGCTGAGGAAAGGAGCGCAAAATGGCGAGCTTGATTTCGGAGCTCCGAAAACCCGCTTCGGCAAAGACGCGACTGACAACCGGGTCGTCGAGGAAGGATAAAATCAAGTGCAGGAGCTCCATTTTGACAGAGGATATCGAGGTCTGCTGCGAGAGCTAGTGGTAAATATGGTAATTTTCCGGTGATGGGGAGGAGAGCGAGTTCTGGGTGATGGGCGAGCCGTGGTAATGCAATTGAAGAATGGGAATGGTGGTACCCAGTGGAGGGAGATTGGGAATATGAGCTCTGCTCGATTGCTCTGCTCGCTGATGGAGTATCCGAGGTGGCGCAGATCTACTACGAATTGGTCCGCCTGGGTGCTCAAATTAAGAACAACAGACTGTAGCTGCAAATACAAAGTGGAAAGGCCAGTCACAGTCAATAACCCACAAGCTCTCTCATGCTAACGCATGATTATACCTTGTGCGGCCCATAGGCTTTGCCCATAATGGAAAGAAATTCAGGACCTCTAACCTTTGACACAACTCTTGGGCCGGAACAGATGGAGAGCCCAAAACCCAAATCTTTTTGTTTGGGCTGAAACCATCTAAAGATGTTTAAATTATTTTAGGATCTAAAAAATTATTCCTAAACTTTTACATAAGCTCACAGAAAACCTACCTGTAAGCTCATATGTTGATAATTAAAACTTAAATGGGAGTGTAATTAATCAATTCGGAATTAGAAGTCTAAAGTTTAATCTCGAAATTATAATTTTTTTCAAAACGATCAACTGTGTCATAATAAAATCAAAACTCTCAATTTATTATGTTTATAATAAAAACCGGACGTTATATACAGAGTCATACAAAATAGACTCACGAACCAACTCAGTCATACTTAATGTCATTGAAAACTCTATTGACTGCAAGGAAACATAAAGATGGTGTTGTTGTAAAGATTGATGAAGGTTGCTTAGCATGAAGATTAACCCAAATCAAATGTGAGTCCGCCATGTGAGAGAGCAGCTCATGCCAAAATCGATTGCGAGTATTAAGCTACTCCAACCCTAATTGAATTCACTCTCACTCAAAGAGAGAAACACAACCCCCTATGCTTCCAATCCCACGTGTCACTTTTTCCATTTGCCTATTTTATTCCGTATTTTCATTGTAAAAAATATAATTTTAAAACGAATTTAATAATTCTTATAAATAACATAACGGTATTCATATTCGATTGTCTTATCGGTACTTAATGTTATTAATTCATTAATTTATTGATTAACGTTGTCCGTTATCACACAAACTTAATTACTTTTAAAAAATTAGAAGATTTAAAGCCAAAGTTTGAGTCCTCTTTAAACACAACCTTTCATAAAATCATAATTTCTTAAATTCAATTTACAAATCTCACATGATCTTAGTTTGAACTATTCTTGTTACCTTTTATTCTCCGAAACGTCTTCTTTCAGAAAGAAAAAAAACCACACAATCCACTCCCCTTCCTCAGGCTTCTGACGTGCCACCACGTGTCCCCTCTCCATTTATATTTCTATACAAACTCCCTCTCTTCCTTCAAACAACTCTCAGTCTCTCTCTCTCTCTCTCTCTCTCTGTTTCCTCCCAAAGGCCTTTTGGTGCAATGGCTTCCGCAACGCCCCTTTTGACCGATGAGCTGGATATCGTGATCCCGACCATCAGAAACCTCGACTTCCTCGAGATGTGGAGGCCCTTCCTCCAGCCCTACCACCTCATCATCGTCCAAGACGGTGACCCGACGAAGATCATCAAGGTCCCCGATGGCTTCGACTACGAGCTCTACAATCGCAACGACATTAACAGGATTCTGGGTCCGAGGTCGTCTTGCATCTCCTTCAAGGACTCTGCTTGCCGATGCTTCGGCTACATGGTCTCCAAGAAGAAGTACATTTTCACCATTGACGATGACTGCTTTGTAAGTCTTCTACATCTTCTGCTTTTTTTTTAATAATTTGGAAAAATTTGTTTCAATTTTATTAATTATTTTAATTTAAATCCAATTGAATTTACAGTTGATTGAATAACCTTATGTGTTTCATTTTCATTGATCACTCCTTGATATCTTTTTAGGCTCGTTTGGTTTGCTCCCACATGCGCATTCAATAAATTGAATCTTCGTTTTAAGATTGAATAATGTTATTTGTATCATCTTTACTACTTAACTTAGTTGATTGGGACGAATCACACAATATATACGAATTCTAATAGTAATAATAGGAGAATATTAATGATGCTACCTATAAATGGTGTTTAATGGTGTCCAACCAGCATAACTCGTTTAGATTCAGATCCGTTTCAAAATATATTGGCATCTAATTGTAACAGATATTGGTAATTAATGATTTTGCTATGTGGATCTATGGTTAGGTTGCACAAGACCCGGCTGGCAAACCGGTGAATGCATTGGAGCAGCACATCAAGAACCTTCTTTGCCCATCCACACCATTTTTCACCCTCTACACGCTCTATATAGATTCGCTCCGCTAATACGTACGCGGATCCCCTCATACCATTCATCCTCCGCGGAGTGTTCCGACCTCCGTCTCTCACGGTCTCTGGCTCAACATCCCTGACTATGATGCCCCTACACAGCTTGTCAAGCCCCTTGAGAGGAAACACCAGGTACACATCCCCCAACATATTTTAACAAACATTATATTTTAACTAACCAAATGTTTAAATGACTATATGTTACTTGCTTCACAAGTTGGTGGATGCTTGCTTGCTACACAATTCCCAAGTGGCATGTTGCTCACCATTCATGAACCTTGTGCTTGGATGCTATTACTTGTCCTTCGAGCCGGCAATGTACTTCGGGCTCATGGGAGAGGTCACCTATCGACGTTACGAACGATATGTGGGCTGGCTGGTGCACCCAAGGTCTCCTTTCTCAATTTTTTCATTATTATGTTACTAAATTTTCGTTGCATTCGTCTATTCAATTACGTGAAGAAAACACGGAATAACCCTTCCCTAACAACCTGTTTGAGTGCAATAACACTTTGGTGTTGTGTGAAAAGGGATTTATGTAATGTGGTTTTTTGTGAATGAATGTAGGTGATAACTGATCAGGGGCTGGGAGATGAAGACAGGGCTGCCTTATATCTACCACAGCAAGGCAAGCAACCCATTATGTGAACCTGAGGAAGAATACAATGGCATTTCTGCAGAGAGATCATGCCCCTTCTTCCAATCTCTGTTCTCCCCGTATAGACGCGACGACTGTCCAAGCTTGCTACATCGAGCTCTCTCAAGCAGTCAAGGAGAAGCACGGCAAGGTGGATCCCTACTTCGACAAGCTCGCGGAACGCCATGGTCACATGGATTGAAGCCTGGATGAGCTCAACCCTAATGGACCTGGAGCCAAACTGGCAAATGGCAAGCTAAGTGAGAACATCAACAAGAAGAAGAAATAGTTTGATATGACTTCAATTTGCTCTTTATATTTTGGAACTCTCTATCTTAATCTTTCATCATCCACTAGCTTTAGTCATTGTATGTTTTAATAATCCTCCTCACTCCTGAGCATATGGCCATTTGGTCTATTCCGCATATTGCATTCGGCCGATGTAATTTATTTTTAAACTTTGTCCAATGTGCTTAGTGCAATAAAAAATATTTAGTAGTTCATTTAGTAGCATTCAATTCAAAGATAAAAGTTACCTTTCCTTATACTTTTCGTCTTTAATCCTTTTTCATTCATTGTTTCAGTTCATCGACAAGTTCATCCGTAGCCCGAATTTTTTATTCAATCCAATTCAATTCTAAGCATGAACATGCCCTAATTTCGGAACTTTCAATATCACAGAACTGAAGAATCAACAGTGAAATCTCCAGGCATTTTATAACTACAACAGAACTTAATTGAGAGCTTAACCTTGCTTAGAAAAATAATTTGAAAGCTAATCCAAGAATAATGCTTACAAACACTATACTACAACACAAGAAAGTGTTTCAATCAATTACTCAAATTGCAGAAATATGGCTTGCTTATTAATATTTAATTCGTGAGAAGCCCTCTCCTTCTGCTGGCTCTCCAAATAAAAATGAAGGATGTATGTATGTTATCTTTGATCAACTGGTTGGACATAGTTGAAGGTTCCTTCCATCAATTTGTGGTTGCTCATTTCGATTTTTGACAGCTGCATTTTTCCTCACCGACTTGCATTTGCTTCACTCAACTCACCTTAAGATGCCATCTTCACCGTATGACCAAGGAGAGATATGTGTTTGCTGGTGATTGTTCGACCTGCCCTAAGCTTGGGGCCCCAATGCCTCTCTGGATTTGGGAGGAAGCGTGCTACCTTCTTGGTTTGTGCCTTGCTAAGAGACGCAACAGCTCGAGCAAAATTAGCCTGCCAAAAGAGAACCATGCCAGAGAGAGAACTTTCAGTCACAATTTGTGCAGAAGCAAGAAATCATGATTCATATCCAACAATTGGAGAAACATACTTGAAGAACAGGTTCCTTGGCAAGAATCACCGTTCCAGACTGATCTGCAGGCTGAGGTTTCACGGGGTGATTCTTCACCTACAAAGAAAATAACCATCCCACAACCAATTAGTGAAAACTAATCTCATGGAACGTCTAATGCAGTTAACAAGTAGTTCAGAGAAGAAACGGGATATACAAGCGAAACTAAAATAGACTGCTCACCCAACAACGCATTATGTCCCAAATGACATCCATGGGAGCATCAGATTTCAAACCCAATGGGTTTACATGAGTTCCAGATATACGAAATCCTGCATTGATGACAGCAGAACGGAAAATTACAGTAGACGGGGAAGTGCACTTTAGTGTGGCACAGAGGTTGTGCAGACTCAAGAACAAAGGAACATCAGGCAATTCCTGCAAAGAATACAATCATGTCATTAAAACTGCAATAGAAATATAATGGGGATGAAGGGTTGAGCCATTCTTTCTATTCTTTTTTTTTTCTTTCTTTTCTGAATGTGGTAAATTTGGTTTTGTAGTTTAAAAATAGCAAACATCCAAAATACATAAAGTTCTTAGAAACTTAAGTTACTTAAGTCATCGCCCAAAACATTAGTCATCGCTTTTGCATCTTAGAAGTGAGACAAAATTTTCAGTAGCATCTAATGTGACCATGTTAAATCACAACAGCACAGTTCATTTATATCTAAGGGATGAACATCGAAACAAGAGCCATACCTCTGAAATTGTTGTCAGTACAGCAGAGATGCGATCAAAAGCAGGATACCGGTCCTTCATAGACTTCACAGCTGTTAGTATGGAAGCCACCCACTCTTGATCATGAATAGGAGCAGACCATATAGGCCCTCCCATATTGAACTTCTTACCACAATCGCTGCATTCTTGAGGAACAACAGGACCAAAACCCGGTAGATATCTTACACTGTTGTTCTGAAAAAGTAAAAGGACAACTATAACAAAATATTTGAAATAAACTCAGCAAAGAAAATAAATCCATTAATCTATAGCCGCAAGGCTTCAACGGACACGTAAACTCTTTGTAATAAATCAACCGCCGTAACATTTCTGTTTAATTTTTAAGGTAAACGTTACAGCATTTACATAAATTTGGGGAAGAGCGAGAGAACAACCATTTTTGAGATGATTTTTATCATCAATAAATAAGTACATGCTAACAACCGGGGTATATTATTTTACAATCATACCTTGGCGACAGTCCTTCCAATAGGCTGAAGATGAAAAGAATCGCAACCAATGCACTGGTAAACATAAGAGAGCTTCAGGGGAGTATTCTTCATTGCACTTGCAGAACTGCAACCAATTGTTCGAAATATCAGTCAGCAACAAAAGAATGATATATTTCTTTACATATTAGCTACCATTGAACGATTTTAAAGTAAATAGGCGACGTACGAGTAGATACGGACGAAAACTCGAACATAAAAGTCCATCTGAACAGATAGCACAGGTACAATGTAGCGTTTGTAACGATTTGCATGACTCTGCAATACATATAGGCAATTAGCTATGTACCAAAGCATAAACGTAGAATTTACATTACTTGAGGTATAAAATTTATCCAACTTTAATTAAAATTAACAAAAAACCTACAATTGTTAACTATATCACCATTACACAAAAATGAAACACCCCAGAATAAATTAAGTGAGTAAGTCAAAACAATCCCCTTTATATAGTTTCTGTTTGTGTACAAAGGACCTGTGCCAAATTTATATCACCGTGACAATTGCAATATCAATTCCACTTCGGCTTTGTCTAAATTGTTAATAACAAGTTTCAATGGTCAAGGTAAAAGCTATAATCAAGGACTTATTTACCTCAATGCAGGCAAGGAGGATCCTCAAAGCCATTTCGTGGCAATATTTCCCTCTCAATGGATAGGAGCCATATCTGGTGCCACAAAATAGTTCTTCAAAGATAAGTCCATGAATCAGAATAAATGTTTCAATCAAAGTACATCAGCACAAAGGATTGAGTGCTTACTTTGAATAGCAAACCTCCCCATTACCACCACATAGCACTGCCATATCAGTTGCTGTGCACATTAGCAATCCTCCATCAACAACAGACTGAACTGCAGAATCCAAGAAGACAGAGGGAGAACCATAAGGATCAAGATCAACCTGAAACACCAATAACCAACCAAGAGTACGTTAGTGGATGATGATTGAGGACCCCGTGATGAAAACAATCCCAATATATTCTTTTTTTGATAAAACAAAAAACTTAGATTACTTTATTTGTCCACTTTCGGGGGTATTGATATCACTTCATATTCAGATAAACTTTTATAGATTCCATGAGAAATAACACAAACATATAAAAGAGCAAATGCATACCACATCAAATTCTTTTGGGTGGGTAAGCATATGCACACGAGCATCAGCAAGATGTGATTCCACATTTGAAATTGCAACTGAACCATTGAACTTGATGTTTCTCCTACATGCTTCAACAGATACTGCAGGAAGGCAAATAATATTGATAATTGTTAAGATGCATACAATTAATCAGAATAGCTAATATGCAGCTAAATCTTAGATATTTAAAGGTATTTACATAGGACACATAATCTTATCTACCTCCTATCGGTCCATATGTCCATTAACAATTCATTTTTTCTTAAGAACACCACAGGAATCTTCTAAAAGGTTATCACAGTAATATCCATATGCATACTTAAAGACATTTCTTAATGCATATTTAGAGACAACTTGAAATTACCTTTATCATTGTCAAGAGCCACAACTTTACCAATCCCTTCCACTTCACGAGCATACCTAAGAGCTCTTAAACCAGAAGCTGACAAGGCCTATGAATTCAAATGATACAAATGATAAATGTGCGTTCACATCTTCCAGAACAAAGAATTCAAATAAGAAAGAAACTAATTGGTTGTTCAAAATCGAAATTCATGCACAAACCTCAAGAACTCTTGGTGGCTTCAATTCTCCTCGTCCTTTTCCCTCTGTCACCTTTTCAGGTTCTTCTGAAATGCTGCATGGTTCATCTTGAGATATCTCTGCAGCCACTTCACAATCCCCATTTGATTTTCCATTAATAATAGCAGGCTCATTAGATTCTTCTTCTACAACAGAGTTTGAATCATCTTTCTCAGACACCTTTGGTGCTGTTTTTGTTTTCTTAGACAATCTTGCTTCGTGCTCCTCCTTGCGTTTGGCTATAAATGCCCTCAGAACAGCAATGGATATGTCTCGGTTGTTCACCTAATTATTAGAGATTGAAACCATCAAGATCCTTCTATCTTATGAAATCTAAAGCAAGCCAGAAAAACTGGTGGTACTAATGTAAACAACAAAACTAATACTGATAACTCAACAATCACCCATTTCGCAGACAGCATAATGTCACCATACTTAAACAAGTTCAAATTACAAAATTGACACCGGATGTTAACTATGCTAGAACAATGACCCCTAATTTCAAAATCATAAAATTCTAATAAAGTGATTAGCAATTCGAACGCCCAAATGTTTTATATGTGCAGACAGCTAGAGCTTTGTTTTATATCTCCATTCCTATGTGTGTATTCACTTTGGTTACTTTCCTTTTCTTCATTATTTTCTCCCACGGTTAGGGAGACAGATAATTGAACATGTGAATTGGCTTTTCTTCACCTAAATGCCCTCAAATGTCAGCTACTTTTAACCTAATTTCTCCAAGGTCCCACGTAGAAATTTCTTAGTCACAAAAATACAACCTTGGACATTCCAGATTTCTTCAATTCAAAACTTGAATTTTTTTTTCTTTTCCCACATTGGCCCAATTTTTTCAATAACTAGAACTGACCCAACAAACTTCCATTTGAGAACCACAAATCAAAAACACAAAACCCAAAACAATTCATCTAAGAACCCCATCAAAGTCAATAACCAAAGGCAAAACTCATCGAAAAGCAAAGATTTTGGCACCTGGGTTTTGTTGTAAAAGACTTGGTTTTTAGCATGCATGAGAATCTCAGCCTCTCCTTCCTTGATGATGGCATAATCACTGAGATCGGTCGACATTGTTCCTTCACTTTCATGCAAAAACAAGCTCTGGGTTTTGCTGCCCCCTTCTTGTCTTGCTTATTCTGGGTCTGTAAAAGCAAGAGGCTTTCCTCTTTCCCTTCTTCTTCTTCTTCCTCCTCCTTTGGAAGCTTTGGTTCGAGCCTGAGAGTTTGTGCAATAACCGTCAAAATAAAGACTTTGTATATGTAGATACCCTATCTATCTCTGCACTGCAGCTAATCGCTCTTAAAGCTTTTGAAGTATATTTCAGTCTAAAACCCTAACTCCCACTCGGCTCATTTTAGAAAATATTAGGATAATTTTGCTAATATGAGCCCGGAAGGTACAGAAAGTGGGGTGGAAAACAAAATCTTCAGCTTTTATTATTTTTAGTATTGTAATTAATTTCTTTATGATTTTTAATTTTTTACTTTCATTTATAAAATCAATTGATTTACTATTGAGCATGTAAAGCGTGGTTAAAAAAACAATATTGAGCATGTCAAGAATAAATTAATTGGCAAACCATAATAATGTTTTCAGAAAATAAATAAGATCGTGTGCGATTGAATACAATATACATACCTTTTTTTTGTTGTTGAAAGTTGAATTACTATCTCTAAAAATATTTAATTATTCTCTAAAAAAATCCAGCTCAATCATTGAATGTTTAAGCTTCAATCTCTTCTTTAAAAAAAAAAAAAAAAACTTGAATCTGTAATTTTAAGTTTTTAAATGCAAATTTGATATTACATAAGTGAACAATATAATCACTTATTTAGAACAAATATCCGAATAACTAAAAGTACTAACAAGACCAAGCAGACACAGCATATAGGGGCCTTTCATGCCAACATATCATCAAACTTGTTCTCTCACTAAGAATCTTGTAACCCTTCTTCAAATCCTCCATAGAATCCAACCACAACCTCACAGGCTTGAACCCAGCTCCACAAAACCTAACCATCCACCATGCATATCTCTCATGTCTCTCTTCTCTTTCCAAACCCTCCCAACCCACAATATTCTCAATCTCTCTCCCAAACATTTCCTCCAAAACATATCTTTCTTCTTCTCCTTCATCACTTGACAATAGGCCCCCAAAGCTTGCCTCTAATGAATCAAACATGGCACTGTAATAATGCAAGCCCTCAATGAACCTGTCGACTAAGTTGTTCACATTATGGTGAGCCTCTTGCTCAACTAGCAACACCACTTTTGGTGACATTGACCTCACCATGCCTAAAAACTCACCCATTTTCTTGCACTCCTTGACCCCAATTTTGCTCTTGTTGGGTATAAATTGTGTGTCCACCTTGTCATCTTGGGCCAACAAAACATGTAGGTTGAGAATTGAGACAAAACCCAATGCCTCTCCTGACCTCACCTTGAGCATTTCTATGTTCAACTCTCTTAGGCTAACATTTAAAGGGTTGTATTGAAAGGGCATGTCTAAGGCCTCTGCCTCTTTCACAAGCTTGTGGCCTAATCTTTTTAACACCGATTTCTGACTATGTACACAAGTGATTTTTAAATGAGGAGGTCCGTCTGGAAAATCCGCAAAGCTCTGCAAAAGCGGAGCCCATAGTTTTGGGTCACCAGAACCTAAGTCCACGAGGTGAATTACCCACTCCGTGGACATGGCTTGAACCAGGGTCTGAGCAATGATAGCGTAAGAAAAGCCTAGACAAGGGAAGGCCCTTGTGAAGATGTGGCGGGCCCGATCCAGATTTTGTTTGGACCATTTAGAATCATAGTTTAGGGCCTTATAGATTCCCGGCCAACGTTTGACAAGACGGACTGCGAGGGCCGAGGCAAAGCGGGCCGCAAGCCTTTGCATAGAGTCACCATGCAAGGAGGCAAGGTGTGAGATGTGATGGAGACACTCGTCGGCGAGATGGAGATTGTCGGATGATGCATGGTTAGCACACTTGATGAGGAGTTGAATAAGACGCAAGCCTCTTTCTTCCCGTTTCACGGCCTCAATAGGCGGCGGTAGTGGCGGTGACGACGGCGACGGCTGCGCTGATGAATACATCAAGGCTTGTTGTTGGTTAGTAATGTAGAGAGAGTTGTGATTGCTACATGATGAATTAGACTAGAGTTTGAGATGGTTTTAAAGTTTGTAGGGGAATCTAAAGGACGAGTAGGTGAGGATTATATGGGTACGTTACTTTTGGACATACATGTGAGAGCTCCAGATGTATTCTATGCTAATTGGAACAATGTGTGAGAGCTCCAAATGTAAGAGACAGCCAAGTTTCGGTTGAAATAGAGAATATATTTTGTTTATTTTTCAGTCAATTTCCAATATTTATGAAATCATCAAGGTGAATTCTTGAGATTTTGTATATATTTTGAAAGGTCAAGTTAATACTGTGGTGAGTTATGGTTATATAAAGGGCAAACAATATCACTTTATATCCTGAGGTTTGAGGAGGATCACTAGATTTCAATTTCATCATTTTATTTCATGTGGTTATCAGATCACATCAATTTACTCTACGGACATATTTCACTATTAAATAATTAATTAAGTTAAGGGTATTATTGGTATTAATTAAAAATATTTACCCATTTTATTTTTCATTAAGTGACTAAATATTTAGATTTAGATACCCTTTCAAATTAATGCATTTAAAAAAACTATAAAAGCATAATTTTTAATATTGCTAATTAGAAATGGCAACTTCATATCAAAAATTTTTAACATATAATCTTGTTGTTCATAAATACACCTAACATGTATTATGAAGTAAAAAATAAATTTGGTCGCAAATTTGACCAACTCTCTATTTCCTTTCAAACTAATTTGGACACACATTTGGTAGAGATTTAATGATGAAAAAAATAAGTCACCTTATAAATCTAACTGGTTATTGGCGGAAATTTTTTTATTGTTTTTTAATATAAAAATGTCCTTAATGGAAATGGACCTTAATCATTGTCACATCATCACTTAACTATTAATTTAACAGTGAATTGAGTAAATTGATGTGATATGAGAACTATATGGGGTAAAATGATAAAAATGAAACCTAGTGGTCAATTCTGAAAATAACATCCAAATCTTGGAGTGTAAAGTGAATTTTGCCCTTATATAAATTCAACCGTCAATGCATTCGATTATTATTATGGAGTTAATTTCCACATTACATTTTCACTTGTTGCACTTCTCTTTTTCTTTGAAAAGAAAAAATAAAACTAGAAGTGAAATACAACAAATAAAAAATGAATTATGAAAATCAGTTCCCTATTATTATTGAAGTTAAATATTAAGTTATTAGGTATGTCTTTTTTCTAAGTAACTGTAGTAAGAAATTATATAAAGAATAGTTGTTATTACCTGTTCGAGTGGAAGACCAAAAACTTAATAAAAACAAATGGTTTTGGCATCTGCCATTTGTCCATTACTCCATTGTATGATTCATAAACTACATATACATTCAAACATTTTGTGTTATCATCTCCTCTCAATCAACGAAGACCCCAACCCTGATCCAATTGAAATCAAAGAGTTATTTCCAAATACGTACTCCACATCACCATCATCTTCATTGGTTATGAACTATAAATGTGAGAATGTTAAGGAACAAAAGTTCTGTATTGAAAGTTGCACAATTTTGCAAGGTTTTGTAAGGATTTGTGCCTCTCTCTTCATTGTCAATTGGTTTTGGGGTGGAACCTCAACTTCCTTCATGATATCAGAGCAGGTTATCCCACACATAAGATTTAACCGCCACAAGTGCTCCATGTCACTTAATATGAGTTGTCAATGTGTTAGTCTTAAAAATTAGTTACACGTGAGGGGTGTGTGAGAATGTGAAAGGAACAAAACATTGGAAAGTTGCACAACCTTGTAGGGGCTTATAAAGAGTTGGGCATCTTCCTCCATTGCCAGTTGATTTTGGGGTGTAATATCAACTTCTTTAAATACTTACTATGTTACTTACTCAATATTCCTGATGTTCTTGAACTTTATGCAAAATTTACCAGCCATTTCTCGCTAAATGGTTTCCGACGTTCACGAACTTTATGTAAATTTTACCTGCATTTTCTAAACATCAATATTAGAGTATTTCGTCTCTGAATTTACTCAAATGTGCAACAATAGACCTTCCGTTACTTTTTTTAATGTTTTTTTGTTAAAAATACGGCTAGAGATGATGTCAGAGACGGTAGCCTCTAATATTGAAATTTAGAAACGGTTGGTAAAATTTGGATCAAATTGAGGGACAATAGCACCTATCTAGCGATAGATAAAAACTGCATAAAAATACACAAACTATAGGGGTTATTTCAAGTTCATACCTTAACTATGAAAATTTTCATCTAGGTACCCAAACTATCAAAACACAACATCAAAGTACCCTTCGTTAGTCAGTTTGTTCGTCAAACCGTTAAATGCTTAAGTGTCATTGCTGAGTTAGAATTATATCCTAAGTTGGACTCCACATAAGCTAAAAAATAATATAAAAATAATAAATAAATAAATAAACCATTAAAAAAATTAATTTTACAAAATTAACCAAAAAAAACAAAAAACAAAAATAAAACCATCAACAACACCATCATCTCCTTGCCTCATCTCATTCCCCTACCTGCGTCATCGCCATCATCCACACCCAGAACGGCAAAACTGATGACAAAATCGATCCCACCCAAAATGCCAAAATTGAAAAGCCACCACCCAAATTAAACCCTGATTCCCAAATTGCAGTCTAAAGTATGCATGAATTTGAGCTTAAAGCAAGCTTTTCCTAGTACCTAACATTCAATAAGACGCAATCCACTTATCTTCAATTTAAATTTGAATGCTTTAGACATCACCAAAAACCGAAAATCACAGCAAAACATTTGAACTTTTTGACCAATTTCATCAGTAATCAGAACCCAAATGACCATAATTGAGAAAAACTAAAAATATGAATTCAAACAAAGCCCTATCGACATAAGAAGAAATGTCAAACCCAGCACCAGCACCTCCCATCCTCACGGTCTCCAACACCGACATAACCAGCGTCACCATGGTCGGCTCCAACCAATTCCAAGCCCCAATCGCCACACTGGCCTTCCGCGCTTTCCTCAATAGCATCTCGGAAATCTGCTGCAACGGCCTCTCTTAGCACCACCCCTGGTTCGAGATATTCGACCGTACCCAATTCGCCAAACCCGAGTCCTTCTCCAATGCCACCGTCCGCGTCCACAAAAAATAATAAAATTAAAAGAAAAGTAAAAGAAAAACCCAAAACCAAGAGCGATTCGAGGTTCACCTCGACCCTCACCGCTTTGTCTCGGATCGGTGACCAACCTAGAGAACCTGCGACACCATACATATATCGCGGTCAAAATTTCAAAACTCAGCTTCCCTAACAATCAACAAGGTTGCCAAACACCACCGAGAACTCATCTCTCCCGCAGGACACCACTGTGACCACGACCCTCTGCCTCAGGACACCACGAACCTCTGCCGCAAGAACACCACCATGACTCGTCGTCCACGATCTGGGTGGGAATCACGCAACCACCAGAGGAAGGAAGAGGATGGGAACGTCGCAACCCATGAATTAGATTGCATGTGACACCATCGAGTTTGACGACGATGGCGCGGGCTAAGTAATCGCAGTTTGGGTTTGATCTCCTTGGGGACAACTGGGTTTGGGCGTCAATTGGCAGGTTAAGGTTGTAATTTGATTTTGCTTTTTTCTTTTTAACTTTTTAAAAATAATAAAATAAAATATTTTATAATTCTATTAATTTTTTTAAATATTCAATATTTATTATTTTTTATCCACATGGAGTCCATGTCAGCATAAAAAATAGGGCCCCCAAGTGCCACTTGGGCACTTAACTGACTTATTAACAGATTAACTAACAGATGGTACTTAATCGATATGAATTGATAGTTTAGGTACCTATATGAAAAAATTTATAGTTGGGGTATAAACTTGAAATGACCCCTATAGTTTGGATACTTTTATGTAGTTTATCCATAAAAATACTACTAAAACTAAGTAGGACGATGGTAATGAGATCATGATTGGAATAGTATAACTTGTTATGGGTTAAGATTTTAGAGTTAGTAAATAGTCCACCATTAATTACATTAATACTATTTTCACTTATTAATATAAGTAAATGTACGAGTTTATTTAAAAAAAACCTCAGTAATATTAAGTTAATGATATTATGCCTTGTGTGACAAGCAAGGACGGGACTAAAGCTAGGGTTGGGAGGGCTATAGTCCTTCCAAGATTTTTATTTTATTTTAAAATTTTGTATTCAGTTGTTTATTAACTCACTGTTTGTAGAAGTTAGTTTAACATATTCCAAAAATTCAGCCCATCCGAGCTTAACATCCTAAATAAAACTAATATAATTGATTTTAGATAATGATATTTGTATTTGCATTGCTTGTTGATTCATGGTTATTATTGTAATTTTTTTTTCTTTCTATCAAACTTTTTTATGTATAGAGATGCATTTGAAGGGGAAAGTTCATTACGTCCCCCTAATTAGTTATATCCTTCTATATTTATTAATAAAATTTATTCGAACGGTCGATTTTTTTTTCTTTCGATTTTAGTATGTAAGTTTAACCCATTTGAAATTTAAATCCAGGAACCGTTCTTAGTAACAAAGTCTCCCAAGCTCAATTCAACACATCAAGGACAAATCATTATTTTTAACACTTGGGAGAAATTTTGGTAAAATTTCCAACATTGTCGGCCTCCAAGTTAGTTAATCAAATCAATTTGACTAAGTCGAGGTATATATTGTAGCCCTTTGTCCCTTAACATATAGCTGCTTCGAAACTCGACATTAGGAGAAACAAAATTATACGTCATTGTAAATGGGGTTCAAACCGTTCAATATCATAAACCTAAGTGGTCGATGTCCCAAATTAAACCGACATTAATGTATTAATGTACGTTTTACCGTCGATTCCAGAAGTACTAAGCTGTTTGGACCGTCCGATTTCCGCGATTCTAAGTTGTGACCCGAGACAACCCAAGCTACTAGACAACCCATAGTCCCAAATTTTATATTGGGCCGGGATGTAGTGGAGATTCTGCCTTTTCGGCCCATAACGATATTCCTATTGTAGTTAGCCCAAGATATCAACAATACTTTTTCTTTTTTACAATAATATTCATAAGACCGAATTTGGAATAGGTTACACGTTTTTTGGACAAATAATATAAAACTCCCCAAATTATAGGAGACATTTCAAGTTCATATCCCAATTATAAAAAGTTTCATCTAGGTACCCAAACTATTAAAACACAACATCTAGGTACTCATCGTTACTAATTTGTTAAAAAAACTGTTAAGTGCCCAAGTGGCATTTGTGGGGCATTTTTTATGTTGACATGGATGCTATGTAGATAAAAAAAAAAAAAAAAATTTGAATATTATTAAAAGTAATTAATAAAATCTTTAAAATAAATTAATTAAAAAAAACAAAACCAAAATCAAAATCAAAACCTCCCTACCTTCTTCGTCTTCTCCGTCCTCTCCAACTCCACCTCACCCCCCCCCCCCCCCCCCCCAACGATGAACCAAAATCAAATCCCTCCCCCTCACCGAGAAAAAAACCTAGAAAATTTCCACTGCCTTGAAGGTGACGACGCTTGGTGACTGCGTCGCAGTGGAGGTACTAGAGAGGGAGCTTCTAGAACAAGTCGATGTCGCCGTTCGGCTCGTTGAGCCCAAGCCATTACCAAGCGGATCGACAAAACCCACAACTAGATCGTCGCACTAAAGTCACTCATGCTCGTCCTCCGCATCTTCCAAGGCTGCAACCCCTATTTTCCGATCGAACGAGCCTATGTCGGTGGTTCGAGACATGAAGTCGGCGGTTCTGTTCGATCGAATACACTACTCGTGCCCTCAATCGTCTCCTTCTTCAACGATAAGTTCCAGACCAATGAAAATATGAGCAGAGCTCTGAATCTCCTAGCGGAGCTCCAAGTCTCTTACAGTGACTTGGATCAAACCCTAATCGACCTGAATCGAAGCCTCGGATCCTCCCTTCTATTTTACGCTTTGTTCTCTGATAAGGTCCACGACCTCTTAGGCGATATCAATGCCCAATTAACGGGTCTCAGATCCTTCATTCGCTCTAACAGTTCAGGTTTGTGCCTGGATTTTGGTGTGAAGGTTATTGTAGAAAAAAATGGAATGAAGGACGTTCTCATGTGTTTGGGTTTTGGTGGTATTGGTTTGTTTTGTATGAGGAGCGCAACTGCCGGTCTTCTTTATGTGTGGGGGATGGGGTTGGGTGTTCATCGACTTGATTGGTGAATTGGGGGCTTCTATTTTGTGTCTTATTTTTTAATTTTATTTTGGGTGTTCATCGAATTGAGTTAGTGAATTAAGGATTTAAGGTCCATGAGTTTTTTGTTCGAATGTTTATGGGTTTGTGAGTTTTTTGGATTTCCGGGTTTTACGAGGTTTTGAATTTCTAGGTTTTGTGTTTGGATCTAAAGTTTCAAAATACATGATTAAGCCTTCTTGGCTCTGATGTGGTGACGTAGTCCTGGTGCGGTGGCGTGGATGTGGTATTCTAATTCCAAACTCTGCTATGAAGATAAATATGTTGAGGATGATGTTGAAGATGAAGATGCTGAGGATGATATTGAAGATGTTGTGGTTGGTTCAATGGTGATGGCCCTATTTTTTTTGCTTTCTTATTTTTTGTTTTGTTTTTTCCTTTTTCTTAATTCATTATTCTTATTTTTGCCCACATGGATTATTATAATTAGAAATTTATTAATCTTTTATCTACATGGAGTCTATGTCAACATAAAAAAGGACCCCACACATGCCACTTGGGCACTTAACAGATTTTTTTTAACATTTGAAGAGGAATACCACTAGGCTATAACACTAGGTGACATCAAACTCTTTATAATGGACTAATATTTTTAGAGAGTGGATGGTATATTGGATTATACATTTATGTTCTGAAAGAATATGAAATAATAAAAAATAGGCAAATTACACTTTACTACCCTGTAGTTTGCACCAAATAACGCAGTTATATCAATACTTTCAAATCTTACATTTTAGTACCCTATACTCTTTAAAACATTACAGGGTAAAATGCAAGGTTGTAACCCAAGGTAAAGTGTAACCCAAGGTTGTAACGTTGTTGAAAGTTGGATACCAATTCTAAGACCAGATTCAGGTGACTAGGCACCTGAACTATGACTAAACTCACGATACAATCAATCAAACAATTTCAATCACATGCACACACATCATTCACATACACCCTGCAAAGATCACAATCACACAAGTGACACCCTAAGCACTCAGAAGCTCCGTCAATGTAGACAGCCATGTGCCAGTTCTAAGTGATGGTGTGTGAGCATAGGAATTAGCATCATTCAATAGGCATAATAATAATTTAAAGTAAACAATATGAACACACAGAGCTTGATACCTAGAAACCTTCCTCAAGGTAAAGCTGGAGGTCTCTCAGCTGACCAGGCAATCCAATAATTTCAGTGCTCAATACAAGGTAAACTCATGCTCAAATCTTCTAGACTAATCTAAAGATGTAGCCTTACCTTGTGCAACCCTGAAATTAAGAAAATCAGCTAAGCTCCTTTGCGCATCACTCTTCGCAACAGCTCAAGCAGAATCTGTTTCAAACTAGTGTATACTCATATGCACTTAATGAAAACCAAACTTGAATAATTAATCAATCCAAGTTCATCAAGTCATAATAGTTGACAAACCCAGATGAAGAAACAAAGATTAAGGAAATTTCGAAGAAACGTAGTTCACAAAACGATTACAGAAACTCATTGAAAAACCTCAGATGTTGAAATACGATTTCCTTCAATCAAAGCCATCAATCAAAGCCAACAGATTTTGATAGAAACGTTTAATGAATCAACTCAGCGTTGTAAAAACCTATTTACTCAGCTGAGAACCCATGAAAAAAACACAATTTTGAAAACCATTATTCAAAACCCAGAATTTTTCAAATCGCTATGAATATTCAATCCGAGTGCATCAAGCCATGATCCTTGACGAACCCAGATGAAGCAGCAAACCCAAAAAGTTTCTTCATCGAAACAGATTTCGAAAAACAAGGTTTGGAAATCAGAGAACCAATTTAGAAGAAACATTCAACAAATCAGCCCTGCTTTGTAAACACCATCTTTACTCAGCAAAGGACTCTTGAATATCAGATCTTAAAAACTTTTATGCAAAAACCAGAAAACACCATGGAAGCTCAGCACACCTAGCTAAAGTTCACAACTCTGAAAACCAAAAATCTCACACACACCTCGTGAATCCCCTAATTCCCAAGGCTATATTTCCAATCCTTCAAATTCAACTCTAAAAGCACACTTTTACATTTTCTTGTCAAAGTGTGACAAAAATACCCTAGAGTAAAACAAAAACAATTCTCAGTTAAAAAATTTTTAACAGTTGATGGTAAGAACTGATAAACGACGACTAGTCATCCATCGTTTTTCGAAAACACTTCACCTGATGCAGGAAGAAGCTTATGAAATGCAATATACCTTCATTCTCACAACTTCAACCATCTTCAGGATAAAACACCATCATGACCTAGAAATGTTAACTTCCTAGAATGAACAAGGTACATAGTAAGAAAGTTTACAATGACAAGCAAAGCCAATTACAATGACATGCCTAATACAAAGAACTAACAATCTCCCCCTTTGGCATTGCCTTGAAAAAACCCTTCAATCAACCTAAGAAAAACCTATCTCACACCCCATAACCAGTCCTGATCAAACCTGTTATTTGGAAAGACATAATCCTGCAAGAGAGACTTAAGACCAAGAACAAGTGATTAATCCATTTTAAAAGTTTAAGCACAATGAGAAAGATATTGTAAACTTTCTCCCCCTTTTTGACAGGGAAAGATAGAGAACATATCCTTGCAGGATCCAATCAGGATTACTGTGAAGCAAGCAAAAATAAACAAACCTCAAAATCAGTTGCACAAATACCAAATGCCAAGAACAATCCAAACGCCAAGAACAAACACAAATCAAAGGGACAACAAATAATGACAAACCATGTGAATGCCAAGAGATGGATAGAAAATGACACACATCAAGTCGTATTGAAGTGAACTCGAGACAATAAGGCATAGAATAACAAGTCACAAATGTGAAACTTCAAGCCAGATTCTCACCAAAAAGATAGGAGGGTACACCCCCTCAATGAAGCACAAAAGAGACCCAATAACTCAAGAAACAATAACAAGACAAGCTCCCCCTACATATCCAACCTCACACACAAATTTGAAGCACAAAAGCAAGTTCCATTGTGTAAGCTAAGCAGGTGAACCCTCTATATCGCACAAGGTAGTGAGTATAGGAACATGTGCACAACAGCCTTGTAATTAACTAAATGACCATAATTCACTATATAACCAGAAAGTGCATAAGACCAAGAAAGTAGAAGGACAAAAAGCAAGAATTTAATGAAGTGGTGGAAAGAATAGCATGATCAAGGAAGAATCTCAAAACAATCATAAATTCATAAGGTAGTTCAGTGAAATAAACAAGCTCCCCCTCAACATATGCTTGAACTAAATTAGTTTAGAGAAAAACTATTTCAGAGATGACAACATAGAACTAAGGTGATAAACTAGGATCCACTCTTTCAAAAACGTTGATGGCGCAAGCAACACCATGATCAGATTGCATGAAGTAAAAGGAAATGTGTGTAATGGTCAAAGTATGTATCAAAGAAATTAGAGTTCACAAGATATCATTCAAATATAAATTCAAAACATTAGAGGCAAGTACCCCACTTGACTAACAAAAGTATCAAAGGGATTGAAGTGTTCATATTTCATTTGAGCACATGCACAAGTGTTTTTTTTTTTTTTTTAATATTTGAAATGGCCGAATTTTGTGGATCTTTGTCCTAAATCACCTAAACCACCCTTGTAACACCTTAGGACCGTGACTTCTTCGGTCACACTTCAATAGCACCCTTTTTACCCTAGAACACCTGATATCTCCTTATATCACCCTAGGGGCGTGACTAAATTGGTCACACTTCAAAACAAAAAGTTTTTTTTTCATACACTAGTTTCACCTTCATGTTTCATAGATAATTAAGTTAGAACATTGGAGTAGATGCAGCAATGCTGAAAAAAAAAATGGAGTATTATCATGTAAGCATAAATTTTCAAAAATATGAAAACTTAATGGAAATTTTGATAAGAAATATTCACTCACATATAATCATAGTCAAAGTTTTGCTTAGGGACTCAAATTTTGAGAAAGAGTAGATCAAAGGTCAACAAGTCCTTTTTGTTTTTAATTTAACCCAGAAGATAAGTAAGAACTAATAGTCAAACACATTAGAGGAGAGAGACAAACTTAGTTCACTAGACACAAACTATGGGGCATTCAAGATGATTAAGATATTTTATTTTTCTGAGTGAAACACTCCCAATAACTTACTTTCTTCAACAAAAATGAAAACATCATTCCAAAACCAATCAGTATATTCCACTGCACAAATCACAGACCAAAGCAGATGACTAGTCAGTTAACTGCTTCACACAAACTCATAGAGGGACATTAGGAACCAGATAAAAAAAAAAATTGAAACACACAATTAGTAAGAGATCGAAATAACATAAGCAAGAAAATTTCAAATGAATAGAAATAAAATAAAAACACATGCATGACATGGTGTCTAGGCTATATGAAGCACATGGAAACCAATTTAGCCTAAACACAAACAATAAGCAAACTACTCAGCAACAAGAGGAAGAACATGGTCTTCCTTCTTGACCCACACTTTCTTCATATTTGACCCACTAGGAGTCAAAGAGATCAATTTAGAAAGTTTGACAAGTTCATTCAGAAGATCATTCACTTGAGCTTGAAGTGAGTTGACATTTGTGTTGATATGATGTGGAAATGATAGTCTCTCCAATCTCTAATCTTAGGACACCTAGGTTTGATGTGTCCTAATGTGCCACAGTGATGACATGTAGGATTGAATCCTTTTGACTTCGGTGAAACAAATGGAGCAAGTGATGAAGAACCATCTCTCTTTGCACGTATACTGATTTTTCAGTCTTTGCTCCTTTAGAACATGAGACATGATTTTCAAGATCAATTTCTTTAAAATTTAAAGACTCACTCCTAAGAATATTACACCTAGGCCGAATGTGACCAATTGCCCCACAATGATGACATGTAGGAATGAATTTCTTAGATCTAGAAAATGATGCAACTTAGAGAGACAATGCCTTGGCGGATTTAGACTGAATTCTACAAACTTTGAGAGATTTTTCAACTTGTTGAAGTTGAGATAAGGATTTAGACTCATTGACAAATTTTGTGACAGATTTAGTACTAGTGTTTAAACTTGTACTAGCAAACCCAAGTCCGCTCTTATCCCCATGCAACTTTCCCATTCCAAGCATTTTATCAATTTTTTCTACTCCTATGGCAGTTGGATTATCTTCCCATTTGCTACATTCAGTTGAAACAACAAACTTTTGTTGGACTCTTGGACAATGTGATTAGTAGCAGTTCAGACATTTACTTGACTTTATAGATCATTTTTCAAGAGAATCAAACTATCCAACTCAACTTCTAATGACTCAATTGTATCATTCAAATCCTTTTCAGTTTCCTTTAACGTTTTATTTTCCTTTTCATGATTTGTGACTTTCCTTTGAAATAACAGATTACTCTCCTTTATCTTACAAGTCTCATTGAAAAGTAAGTCATACTTTTCACACAAACCATTATATGATTGATCATCATATGACTGGTCATCTTCATCATACAACTTATCATCATCACAATACTCTGTTTTTCCTTCATTTGATATGAGAATCTCATCAGGAATAGAGTCACAAATTGACACAACAAGAGCAACAAGACCTATTTCTTCTTCAGAGGAAGATGAGAACACTAATTATTCATCACTATCACTTTCACTTGAAAATTCAATTTTCACTTTGCCCAAATTCTTATAGCCTTTCTTGTTGTTGTTTGCACATTCAGCTGCTATGTGACCAATCCCACCACAAGTAAAACACTTGATTGATTTTCTATTCCCTTTATTATCCTTGAAACCTGAAAATCTATCATTATGTGACTCAAACTTCCCTTTGCTCTCGAAGTCCCTAGACTCAAACTTCCCTCTATTCCCGAAATCCCTAGACTAACTCCCACTTGCCCCTGTATCTCTACCTTTGTATTTTACTATCCTCCTGAATTTTTTAGCAAGGTGAGCCATTTGATCCTCCACACTTTGAGAAGAATCAGACAACAAATCAGCTTCAGTTTGAGCAGATTGAAAAGTAATTTTTTTTCCCTTTTTAAAATCCATATTTTCCATGTTCATTTCCATTTCAAAAGTCATTAGTTTAGCCACCAACTTTGCCAACCTAATCTCTTTTAAGTTTTGAGCTTCCATTATTGCAATTTTCTTAGGTCTGAATTTGTTAGGTAAGACTCTAAGGATCTTTTGGACAATGGTCAATTCAGCAATCGGTCCTCCAAGACTAACACATTCATTAGTTATAGACTCAAGCCTTTCATAAAATTATGAAAAAAGTTTCAAACTCATTCATCCTAATTTTTTCAAACTTTGCTAGAGCCATTTGAAGTTTGAGATCTCAGACTTGAGCATCTTCTTCATGTACAATTCTTAGCTTATCCCATGCTTGTTTTGTTGTGGTGCAATTCCTAATGTGTGAAAACTGTGACATGGACAAGGCAATGACAATGGAATTTCTAACTTTCTTGTTCGATGATGAGGCAAGCGCCTCACCCTGAGTCCACTCAGACCTTGGTTTGTCTACAACCTCATTACTAACTGTTTTCCTAGGACATCTCCACACAACAATAAGATATTCAAAAGCAATTTCATCATATGCATCGAGAAATATTTCAAACTTTTCTCTCCAGGCAGCATAGTTTGTACCATCAAAGAAAGGTGGATTGTTACAAGAATTCATGTCACGCTCCATCTTAAAACAACCAAGAAATTGATATCAACTTGCAACCCTAGGACCGACTCTAAGTATGTCTAGAGTCGACTCTGATACCAACTGAAAGTTGGATACCAATTCTAAGACCAGATTCACGTGACTAGTCACCTGAACTATTACTAAATTCTTGATACATTCAATCAAACAATTTCAATCACATGCACACACATCATTCACGTACACCCGGCAAAGATCACAATCACACAAGTGACACTCTAAGCACTCAGAGGCTCCGTCAATGTAGGCAGTTTTGTGCTAGTTCTAAGTGATGGTGTGTGAGCATAGGAATTATCATCATTCAATAGGCATAGTAATAATTCAAAGTAAACAATATGAACACACAGAGCTTGATACCTAGAAACCTTTCTCAAGGTAAAACTGGGGGTTTCTCAGCTGACCAGGCAATCCAATAATTTCAGTGTTCAATACAAGGTAAACTCATGCTCAAATCTTCTAGACTAATCGAAAGATGCAGCCTTACCTTGTGCAACCCTGAAATTAAGCAAATCAGCTCAGCTCCTTTGCGCATCACTCTTCGCAACAGCTCAAGTAGAATCCGATTCAAACCATTAGTGTATACTCAGATGCACTCAATGAAAACCAAACTAGAATAATTAATCAATCCACGTTCATCAAGTCATAATACTTGACGAACCCAGATGAAGAAACAAAGATTAGGAAATTTCGAAGAAACGTAATACACAAAACAATTTGAGAAACTCATTGAAAAAACCTCAGATGTTGAAACACGATTTCCTCAAATCAAAGCCAACAGATTTTGATAGAAACGTTTAATGAATCAACTCAACGTTGTAAAAACCTATTTACTCAGCTGAGAACCCATGAAAAAAAAACAATTTTGAAAAACATTATTCAAAACCCAGAATTTTTCAAATCGCTATGAATATTCAATCCGAGTTCATCAAGCCATGATCCTTGATGAACCCAGATGAAGCAGCAAACCCAGAAAATTTCTTCAGTGAAACTGATTTCGAAAAACAAGGTTTGGAAATCAGAGAACCAATTTAGAAGAAACATTCAAAAAATCAGCCTACTTTGTAAACACCATCTTTACTCAGTAAAGGACACTTGAAAATCAGATCTGAAAAACTTTTATGCAAAAACCAGAAAACGCCATGGAAGCTCAGCACACCTAGCTGAAGCTCACGACTCCGAAAACCAAAAATCTCACACACACCTCGTGAATCCCCAAATTCCCAAGGCTATATTTCCAATCCTTTAAATTCAACTCTAAACTCATACTTTGACAACTGCTTGTCAAAGTGTGACAAAAATACCCTTGAGTAAAACAAAAGCAATTCTCAATTAAAAATGTTTTAACAACTGATGGTAAGAACTGAAAACGACGACTAGTCATCTAGCGTTTTTAGAAAATACTTCACCTGATGCATAAACATGCTTATGAAATGTAATATACCTTCATTCTCACAGCTTCAACCATCTTCAATATAAAACACCATAATGACCTAGAGATGCTAACTTCCTAGAATGAGCAAGGTACATAGTAAGAAAGTTTACAATGACAAGCAAAGCCAATTACAATGACATGCCTAATATAAAGAACTAACAGTTTTAAAGAATATAAGGTAGTAAAATGCAAGATTTGAAACTATATTATTTGGTGCAAACCACAAGATAGTAAAGTGTAATTTGCACAAAAAAAATCAACCGAGTTCGGTTGCTTGATGCTTTGATCGAAACAAATATGTAGGGACATGTCATTAATTATGACTATATACACTCCAAGTGAATATGAAACGCATAGATAAAAATTATACTTTGAAATGTTTAAACAACACGAAGGGTTCATCATCATACATTTATGCGAATCCAATAAGAAACTATCAAATTTATAAAAATAAGAAGAAAAATCTCTAAATCGTAATCACGGGTGTACGTATAATTTTGCATCCAATGTTAATCCTCCAAGTTATAGTGGAGTCTGACTATTTAAATTCTTTTGCAAAAATACCATGCCAAAATGGGGAGTAGGGGACCATTTCTTCATTTAATTAATTGTTAGTAAGGATGAAAATATCGTTTTTCACGGAAATATCAACAATTAAATTTATGCAAATATCGATTTCGATTTTGATTTCGATATCGTTCACGCTCAACAAAAAATTGTTAAAAATTTAGTCTAAAACTCGAAAATTTTGATTGAAATTTTGGGAAAAACTTAAGCACCCAATAATACTTATATAAGATCAATACGGATATCGTGGAAATTGGGGGAAGATTTTTCTTCCCCCTTTATTTTATGCTGAGATCCTTAAATACAGGTATATCCATGAAAATATCGTGAATATTTATTCTCCCCCTATTTTTATGTCGAAACCTCAAAATATGAATATATCGACAAAAATATCACGAATATTACGGATATTTTCATTCATGGTTGTTAGCCACCATCAAAAGGAGGAAAAGCAAAGACAAAATCAAGAAAGTTAAAATTTAATATTAAAGACATATATCACTTATTATTAGCTAGAGCTACATATAAGATTTGCTCGAACATATATTGCTACATTACGTACGTAATCACTAACATTTTTGACCAAATTGAAATTAATGGAAGCCTTTCCAACCCTCTTTCTTTCCCATTCCACATAAACAATCATTTTATGTTGTAACTAGATCCTTCTAAAACTCATATAATATCATCGACTTTAGCATAATGATGATATTCTATACAAAGTGTGAAAGACAGGATGCATTGTAAAATCTTAATTTCACTCAATTTTCTTAAACTTTAATCTTAAAGAAGCATTCGAATTTAATACTAGAAAACTAAAGTTGGAAGTTGATAAAATTTAAGTAAAAATAAGAATTTTTTTAACTATCATGTCTTTAAAATTGGAATAATGCATGTATAAAAAATACATGAATTATCGAGAAAATGGATATATATTGAGTATTATATTTCGTTCTTTAAAAGTGTCGAACCTATCATCTAAAATTTTCATTACATAATCAGTAAGAATCCTTATAGACTACCAATATTATTTACTTTGAGATTCTTTCTAATTGCTCCAAAATAAAGGTGGATTTGAAGTCATTGATGAAGTAATATTACTCAAAGGGGTTTGGACGGAGCAAAAAGTTTTTCTTTATATATATATCTCTCTCTTCGATATGGCCCCATCAAATCAAGCATTATTCATACTGTAAATCTCTCTAAGCTTGATACAAGATCTTGAACTCTTATGTAATCTTTGTAAAGCTTAATTAGTTTATAATATATAGTTTCTATGTCCATCATTGCCTACTATATATAGGCATAATTACAATTAAAAAAACAAAGTCAAACCAATGAAGCACCAAATAAGCTGCTTTGATACAGTCCGAAGGCCAGGTGTAGGATAGGTGACTCACCAAATTAAACCATCTCCTCCTTTCAAAACTTTATGCTCCATTACCATAAATAGCATCCTAGAACCTTCTTTGTGCTTAAACAATTAGAGGTCATTAACCATAAAAAAAATGTTAATTAAGCTTGTAATACTTTAATTATACCACTACGATCTAATAATATATTTTTTATATTGATTAATCAAATGAAAATTTTAAATTTTAGTAAACGAGTTAGATAGATATCAGTGACAGCTTTATATATTTGTATTGAAATTGATACCTAATTATAATGTATGGTTAAAATGTGTGACTTTCACATATTTAATCGATTATCACTAAACTAAAATATCAGTGTATAAAAAAATCATGCAACAGTACGTTCTTTGATCACAAATGTTAGAAAACTGTTGGATGAGAGGCACTTTCAAGGGAGACATCAACAACCCACTAACTAAATAATTTCGGCTAAATTGAGAATCAATTTTGCTTTCTTTTTCCATAATCTTAACAATGACAGACAAATAACTCAAAGAATATACGGCTTGTGTTGTGCTCAAAGGAAGATTGGGGCTGATGTCATCATCTGGTTCAGTGAGTAAGGGTACAGAGAGGCCACCTGTTGTGGTGTGATTGGTGGAAAGAATTGAGCTGGTACGACGTCAGCATGGTGTGTCGACACTTGGACTGAGATTTGTAGAGGGAAGGGTCAATTTCATGAGATGGTATATGAGAGACTGAGATTCGATTCAAAGATCTTGACCACCTCGTGGGACTGAGATCATCGATCATCAGCATCAAAGCCTTTAAACAAAAAAAATATCATCAATCAAGTCACTGATTCAGAAGAGGAGGATATAAAAGGGAAGCCATGCATGTGTGTCAAATATCACGAAGACAAAAAGAAGAAAGAAAAAGAAAAAACCAGCTTGTTCAAAATTCCAAATTGGGTTGAAGTTAAGTGATCAGGGCTTGTGAGGGTACGTAAGAATGGTGGGTTTGATGGGTTGGGGTGGTGTTGTTGCTGCAGAGAGAGGATGGAGGAAAGGGCCTTGGACTCCTGAGGAGGATAAGCTTCTCAATGAACATGTCACCTTTCATGGAGAGGGAAGGTGGAGCTCTGTGGCTAGGTGTGCAGGTAATTGTTAATTTACATTTTTAAATCCGTGAATTTCATTCTGTTCTGATTTATTCAATATTATTTAAAGTTAGAAAGTACAAGGGCCGAAGATGAAACTGAGATTGCAAAAATCACTATTCTGTTATGTTCTGTTCTAGTTTAACTCGTTTGAGTTATTTTATATTTTCAAGGAGAAATGGAGAAGAAAATCACTATATGTTTTGGTTTAGCTCATTTGGGTTTTTTTTTATTTTCAGGTTTGAATAGGAGTGGGAAAAGTTGCAGGCTTAGATGGGTGAATTATTTGAGGCCTGGACTTAAGAGAGGCCACATAACACCTCAGGAGGAAGGCATCATTATTGAACTCCATGCCTTATGGGGAAACAAGTAAGTATTAATCCAGTTTCAGTGTTATTACGAGAGAAGTTACTCGTTATATATTGTAATATATTTTTCAATTTTTCAAATTATTATTATGTACAGATGGTCTACTATTGCAAGATACTTGCCCGGAAGAACAGACAATGAGATAAAGAATTTTTGGAGGACTCATTTCAAAAAGAAAGAGAAATGTACTCAGCAGCAAGCGAGAAGAAGAGCTCAAATGCTAAAGGAAAAACAAGAACAAAATTTGCAAGAAGATCATCCTCGTTTGGAAGGCAGTAGTAGCCAAGTTGGAAATAATATTCTTGAGGCACAAGCAAGTAGCAGGCAAGAAGATCATCAAGGCTTGCCTATGTTGATGAACCAAGCTAGTTTATTAAGATCTTGGTCAGATATTTTATTGGGCGACGAAGGGTTGTTAATGGGCCGGCTTTGGAATTTTGAGGATGATCAGATTCATGTTAACTCATCAAGCAACAAATCAGTAGCCATGCAGAATAATGATCAAGCAATTTATTCATCACCATCGGCTTTATCTTCTGGATGGGTTTCGAATTCGAGCAATAATGTTATGAGTATGCAGAGTAATAATGAAGCTAGGTCAGCTTTGGCTTGGGGAGGGGATTTTTTTGAGAAATCCTACAATGGAGACTGCATCTTCTGAGAATTTTAAGAAGCTATTTGATCCAGCTACCTTATTATAATACAAGCTTGGTCATCTACGGGGTGATCTCACTCTCACTGTCACAGTATCAAAAAAATGAGATGGCTATAGGTTCTTGATCGATAATTTCAGGAGACCATTCTCTTTTCTACTCAGATGTCAACAACAATAAACCCACAAATTAGGAATCTAGTGGCGGTCTAAATAAAATTATATATGTATGTATAATATATATATATATATCTAATTTCGGTTGTGGCTGGTATTGAATTCAAGTAACAAAATCTTGACCGGTCAATGGGTAAAGGAGGAAACTTGTTGACCATTTAATTGTTGAAACCTGATAACTGGAGAGGGGTGAGATGATTGACAAGAGATAGCTTCTAAATTAATTCAAAGAGCTGAATGAAAATGAAAATACACGTTAGTGACGAATTTTTTTATTTTATAATACAATGATATTAGGGGAGGATATTGCATTGTATATACATTGATTATTGATCTCACCAGATGAAAGTCGAATTTAAGACCTCTCACATAACATGTGGAGAAAAATAGTACTAAACTATACCACTTAGTAGCACGTAAGTAACAGCTTGAATATATCAAATAATTTCTTGTAATGTCGATAACTAAGATTCAGTACTTAATTTTGCAAATATATTGATATTGGTTTATATATGGGTCAATATTAGCCTCTCTCGAACAATGCGATTAGAAGACGGGTAGCTTATAGTTTCGATTTGCTTAATTTTGAATTACAAAACACTACGGCTATAGAAATCCTCTAAGATATAGATACAAAATATCTACTATACTCCGAGACATAGTGAGGATACAATCACCCAAGTTATAATAATCGATCTTAAAAAGAATATATATGTCCGTATCTCATTTGACTGACTATCCGTTTCTAATAAGACACAAGTTATAAATTCGTCCAAAGCGTGAACCTAATGCTCAATTTGCACTCTCTCGGATCGGTAGCGCCCGCCAGCCTAACCCCATCATCCATGTGGCCCCCGGACCCCACGTACTTAAAACACCGGTCAGCTCCTAGGCATTAAATCACACATCGAAACTATAAAATGCAAGAGACTCCTACTCTTAAAAGGTAACTTTACAACCCTTGCTCTTCCTTGTTGAAATTAGCACGTAATCCTCATCTCTACAACAGATTTAGACTTCAAAGACAGTAAGCATGCATCACTCTATAGGCTTCAAAATAGTTAAGCAAGCACCACAGTGCAGGCTTCGACACGGTAAACCACACCCTACCGGCGTCTCTACACATTCCTTTTTATACGACAAGTTACAACTATAAAAAAAATTGGACGATATATAAATTAGAGCCACTCATTCCATTTTCTACATTAACAATATAAATGGAAAAATATATATTGGTTTATGAGGAAATACTAATACTTGCATCCCACCTTGGTGGTACCTCCCCGTACTACCTTTTCGATTTATTGAATTGTTTTTGTACATATATCATAATCGGAATCGTTCATTCTCTAAATCATCATGCTAAGATCATCTCCGTAAAAAATAAACAAGATTTGAGGTCGTTTAGTCATTCATATGTATCAAATAAATCAACAATTTTGATAAGAATTAAAATCTTCATGACGAACCGTTAATTTAGTTGATATATATGAATGACTAAATGATCTCCAATCTTGTTGATTTTTTATGGAGATGATCTTGACCTAATAATTTAGAGAGTGAACGGCTCCGATTATGATATATGTATAAAGACAATTTAATAAATCAAAAAAGTAATATGAGAAAGTACCATCAAAGTGAAATGCAAATATTGTCTTACGAAAAGACACTTTAAATTAGGAGATGGATTACTTGGAAGTATATATTCTAGTGTGGTATTTGCGTCATTGGCATCATATTTTACATTTTCTTTTCGCTACATATCCATAAGTGGCAAAGTGAGAATGTGACATGCATGCAAATCTTACACAGTCTAATTCTTAAAAGCCGTCTTCAATTATCAATATCACCAAGAGTTGGTAAAAATATAGTTCAGGAATCATGATGATGATGATGATATATGATCATGAGATTGAATCAGAAATCACTACAATTCAAGCTAAACTAAAATCACAGGCAAGTGTTCATTACTTTTGTTTTTCTCGAGGATGAAAATATCGATGGATATTTCAATATTAATATCGATATCATTCACGCTCAACAAAAAAATGTCAAAATTTTAATTCAAAATGTTAAAATTTTGAATGAAATTCTGATAAAAACTTAAGCATCCAATAATACTTATATAAGACTAATACTGATATCGTGAAAATTAGGGGAAGATTTTTCTTCCCCCTATTTTTATGCCGAGATCCTTAAATACGGATATATCTACGGAAATATCGCGGATATTTCTTCCCCTCCCTTATTTTTATGTCGAGATCACAAATTACGGATATTGCAGATATTTTCATCCATAGTTTTTGTTGGAATGATGATGATTTATTCATAATAAGTACAATTAAGAAGCCACTAATCAATAATACATTAACAAATTTCGTTTTTGATTGCCTCCTCTTATCATTCTTTAATCTCCATCCAAACATGAATATGGGGGAACAAAACGCATTTTGAGCAACATAATGTGCCTGCCTAAGGCATGGTTATATATATCCGAATCAAACAAATATTTTAAGAAAATGGTTTTTTTTCTTTGCCAAATTAATTTTAAGAAAATAATTTCATTTCACTAATATTATAATCCCGTGACTTTCGCATTATTATCGACTGAGCTAATAGGGCCATTTATGCAATGAGAATGAGATGAAACTTTAATCAACTGACATAAAACTTTTTTTCACGTTCAATACAAAAATCAAATGTGAATATAAGTTAATTAGATGATGATGAGAAATATATACGTATATATCTTTATTATTATAAAAATTATGAGGGTTCAAATATTTATTTTTAAGGGAAAAAAAGTGGGTAGTTACTCCCTCTCTCTCATTCTTTTTTAATTATTTTTTATCTTTTTGGTAAAAATTAAAAAAAAAATTACACATGCGTAAGCGTGTGCAGGAGTCTAGTATATATATATATATCTAATCAGATGGTTTAGTGGAATATAATTTTGGGCTATACAATATATATATATATATATATATATATATATATATATATATGAGCCCGATAAGACTAGTTGGCCCATGAAGGCCCAAGCACAATAACCCAAAAGTAAAATAAAAAAGCATAATGACCCAAAAGTAAAATAAAAAGCATAACGGCCCAAAAGTAAAATAAAAAGGCATACTGACCCAAAAGTAAAATAAAAAAGCATACTGACCCAAAAGTAAAATAAAAATAGTTGGCCCATGCAGGTCTCGAACCTGCGACCTTCGCGTTATTAGCACGACGCTCTAACCAGCTGAGCTAATAGGCCTTTGTTGTCTACGAAACAGCAATCAAACAACGTATTTGTAAATTAAAAGTTGAGATAAGGTTATTATCACTTATCAGCAACTTTCTGGGAGAGGAGGGAGAAAGAGAAGAGGAAATGGATAACATAACGGCAAGCGAGCTGGCGGGGTTTGGAGTCGGAACTCTGCTTCTCTGCGCCACCATTGCTGCCCCAAAGGTTGACGCTTTCATCTCTTCCTCTCAGCGCAGGTAAGTATTAATATTATACCCACGTCCAAAATTGTTCATAAAAGGGGTTTTGTCTTTTCAATGTCAGATTTCATTTCAAAATTGTTCAAAATCATCTTCGAAGTTCTAATTAGTTCAAAGAATTGCATAAAAAATATTGCTTTTTATGAAAATTTCCCATATGTGTCATTTTGTAACTACGAGATTATGAATGTGGAGGAGGAACTTGGAGTTGGAGCACTTATAAATAAATTTAATACAAAAAGAATAATGTATAAAATGTGTTTCGAAGAAATTGTTTATTTCGAATGATGGAGAATTGTAGACTACATGGAACTGAACAAATTTACATGTTAATCACTTTCTTGCTTGTCCAGATTCTGTAAGACATGTACACTAATTACTTCTGGGATTTGGTCTATTTTGTGGTTGTATATTTTTTGTATACTATGATGGAATTTTTCGATATAATTAGATGTATTCGTGCATTCTGGAATATGTGTGGTGAATATGAAACCTTGACCTTTGAATATTCAGTTCTTTGGGAATGTGCAAGAGATGTGGCAATGTGAGGATGATAGCGTGCTCGAGATGCAAAGGAGTTGGGTTAATTAAAGAAGGAGGACTGCTTGGTTCAAATCTCATTGACGATTTCTATGAATCGATTGGGGGTGGTGAACCGAAAGTAAGATCCATTTCTTGCACCAACTGTCAAGCTAGAGGTCATTTTTCCTGCCCTGATTGCTCTATAACATCATCTGTCTGAGTTTGTTTAAGTCAAGTAAATTAAAATTTTCTTCAGCTAGTTGAACCCACTCTAGACAATAGAGATATAGTTGTGTACATTGTGAAATGTTCTTTATGTTTTGGCATCAAATAATGTACGGAGACTTTATATTTGATTATGATGCTTTTATATGCAACCTAGCTGGATGAGTCTCCTGATGGAGGTAGTATCAACTCTCTGTCCTTTCTCCCTTTCAGGGAATATATATTCGTAATCCTTATTAAATCTGATGTATTGTTTATGCTTGAATTTATTCGATACCCCATTATCGTTTTTGGAGCCAGAGAATCAAGTAGGGACATATGAGCCCTTATCATCCAAGGGCTCAGATTTTAAGGCGTCCTTCTTCTCCCCTCCCTTCACCCCTGCAATTTTATCTCTTATGTGGTCAGTAGGTCCATATAGTGGCTTATATTTGTTGAAAGTAATCTTTCTATTGCATGTTTCATGTTACAAATGAGTTTCCTAGTCAAGTTGGGTTTTGATGGGAACTGCCATTCGTATGTCTCTTTCTCCATTTGCCCTCCAACATTTCACAATTGGTCTAGGAAACTTTAGGCTATAAGATGTGATGTTTAAAAGTACGGAGTGCCTTCCAAGCTGGAACAGATTATTGTCTTAGCATAGCTGTCTAGGTAGGAAGATGCTTCTTCGAATGGAAACCAGGTTAGCCCACCTTATCCATGTAGGGAATGCTCTTACAGACTTTACAAGATATAGTCATAGAAAAGGTGATATAAAATTTGGTAGTGATTTACCCTATTTTACCATTAGTGAGTGAAAAACACTTGCAGTTCTACTCTGCCTACATATAGAAGTTAAAAATGTGGTTGGGCTCTTAGAAATGCATTTAGGATTCTGAAAAATTCTTTAGAAGAGCAGCGGGACCCACCATGCGTTCACAGGCATAAGCCCTTTTGTATTTTGGTTCATTCGGCTCCTCATTAGTCCCACTCGTATGAGTGGTGCCACCGTGCTGCACAAGTTGTGCTGCACCGAAATGCTCTACACACACACAGCAAGAGCCATTAATGAGCTTGGAGTGACATTGGGAAGTGACAAGGCACCATGAAATTGAATCAGCTATGAGCCTATGGCTTGTTGGTGCATGGACCAACAGTGAACTCATGTCCCAATTTGACTAACTTGAGATGATAACCCTTTTGTGGTTGATTGGATATGTGCCACTATGGCACTATGGCCTATAGTCCTAACTATTTTTAGAACAGCATTGCTATTTCCAATGAAAATATGTATGCTCCTTTCTATACAAGTGATAGTCGCATAGAAAGGGAATCAAACTCGGGTGCAAGAGAGCAGATGTATATTGTCTTTGCTAATTGGCCTAATCCACCACTGGTATGTCCGGAGAGGTAGAACTCGGGTGCAAGGGGTCGGACACACTGCCGTTAATTCTCAAAATCTTTTGGATGTCCAACTCTTCCTTTGCTCAATAGTAATATTATACCTTTCTCATATTTGCAATCTGCGCTAAGAACATACTTGCACATAAGATCAGAGAAAGCTATTCAGATTCAGTTACTCAACAAGAAAAACAAAATCGTTGTACCTCACGAATAACTGAAGATTTGCATAAATTATAGAGATTCTGGCAAAATATCATTTAAACATTCTTTACTTTCTTTACAAGAAGAATGTAGAACAAGAACATAGGATTCACAGCAAAAGAAATAGTTTCAACCACGTTAAAGTTATTATAAATTCACGTTATTAGGCTCGGCTTCTCCGTCTCAGTTTTTAGTCGACAAAGTTCTCATACTGATGAAGCATGATGGAAAAGAGAGAGAACCGAACTCTTTGCCTTTGAGCAAAGAGCAATATATAGGAGAAGCCCTTCCACTGCTGGATTTTCTTTTTGCTTTCATGGGTTTTAAAACAAACAAACAAAATAAAATCAAAAGTCATGAAAGATACGTTAAAGATTACAGTTTACTATCAGACATTGTAGTCGAAACTCGAAACTACAGAGTTGAACTTGTTTTTTCAAATCTTCCAATTTACTATCCTGAATTTTCTATAACCATGCGTTACATTTTCTGTTAAATAGTTTGTTAAATGCTTATGTGTCAAATTGGACCCATATTTAGCTTATGTGGACAACCAATGAATGCCACATATACCAAAATAATAATATTTAAAAAAAAACCTTAAAATACGAAAACATAAAATTATTGGTTGTCCACATAAACTAAATGTGGACCAAAATTTGGACACATCAGCCCTTAACAGACTATTTAATAAAAAATGTAACGAGTGGCTCCGGTTGAAACAAAATAGAAAATTCAAGGTAGTGAACTGAAAGATTTAAAATAACAAGTATAACCCTATCGTTTTGACTAAATCATAGTAATTTACTCTTAAATGAATCAAATATGTTCCAATCACATAAAAGAAATTAATCAAATTTCTGTTTTCCTTGGATTCTTAGTACATTTTGATTCTTGAATGTTGCATATATATTGTGGAAACTGAAAGTCCCCTGCGTAAAATTTGAATTACACCTCATTGCAAAATGAAAGGAGGAGGAAACTAGAGTTAGGGTAAGGTTAGGCCGCAAGGGAAAAAAGAGGTAATAAGGACTAATCCGATAAATGTATCATCATTTTCATATTTGAATTCCCTCACGTAACGTTTATTAATATAAAAAAATTATCTTTTTTATTCCATGTTGAATCGATGACCTATGTATAAAGTAAGAAGCATTTTGTGTTGCCCTTTTTCGTTCCAAATGCACATTTCAAAAATTAATTAAATTGAATTCCTTTAGTCATCTAATTATTAAAATTGAATGTTGAAAATATGCAACGTAATCCACCAATGATATATGTTTGCCTTTTGAATTTTGAATTTTTTGGCAAACAAAATTAAAGATATTATTGGAACAATTTTTTCTTACTAATTATATATATATATATAATTGATATTTTACTTAAACTAGTTTACAATGCATATTATTATATTAATATATATAACACATTAACACCCAAGTTTGCTCGTCACGAAGGGAATTTGGAGTGTAAAAAATAGGAGCAAAAGTACTTTGAGGAGAGTACAATAGTGCCCTTGAAATGATGAGAACTGTTTGAATATAGGAGGCCCCGGCCCCCGGGTAATGTACACCATTACGGATAATGTACTGCATAATTTACAACATTATTGTTATCTATTCCTACACAAATTGTTGTATATTTTCATTTATTTTTTATTTACAACAATATATCGCTTTCCAAAACGAAAAATTGATTTAACTAATCTATACACTAACTTATAATAAACACATATTAAAATCTACACAAACACACCGTATTTTCATCCGTCATAATAAGCAAACTTTCTTGTTATTGACGGAATGAATGCCTTTAAAATAGGGCAACATTGGATCTATTTATATTAAAATTTTACTTCGACATGCTTAATTCGCAATTCATTTGATTAAAAATTAAAATTTTATAAAGATAAGAATATCGAACAACTGCTGAATTTATAACTAATCATAACTGGGCTTCTAATCTATGCTCCGAAAGGCAATAATAATGAAAGTAAACACTTGTCAAGAAAAACGATTAAATTGTTGGGGTGGAAGGGCGATGATAATTAACGAACGTGGAAACGGGGTCCGTCCTTAAGGTAGCTTTTCTGAGCACGCGTCCGACTGTCCGACAAGACGTCGACAGCCAAAAACACCCAGTACTCCGTCTTACCTCTCTCCCCTCCCGACACGTGTAACAACAGGGCATTTCACTGTTGGGTTAAACGGGGTGCATGGGCATGCAAGGAGGCCTGCCGAAGGTTTCACCATCAATCATATCTCCGTCACCTGGCAGTACTGTTTGTGGACTTCCAATGAGCCGTCGACACGTACACAGGGAGGAGTGCTCATTCGACACTCCACCACCACCAGCAGGTCACTTCGGCGTTGGAAAATAGCGCTTCCATCTTCTCCGTCCTCTGAAATCTGAATTCTGATCTCTGCCTGTACTGTAGTCTGTACGGTATATATAATAACAGTGGAGGCAGACAAATATTCGGAACATAAGACGGGCTCGCTATCGAAACTCGCGTTTAACTGGTTTTTACTTCCTTTTCGATTGCCTTTCTCGTTGGTCGCATCCTGTGTCTCTGTGTTTTTTGAGCATTTTAATTTTTTCATTATTAGTAGTCACTTCATGAATTTACGTTAATTATGCGGTTTTTTATTTTTTTTATAAGAGTTATTTGATAATTATTTTGTTTGTAATTTTAGATTTTACAGTATTTTTTATTTTTAATATATTAATAAAAGGTAAAATGAGAGACGAAACAAAATAGATAAAAGAGATACTAGAAGAGATAGAGAACAAGCGTAGAAGGAAACAAATTAAAAAACTATTTTGTATATTTCATTTTTTAGATTTTGTTTTCATACAACGTACTCTTCTTCATCCATTCTTTACTTCCTATACATCTTTCCTATCTCAAATAAAAAAAATACGAAAATGAAAAACCTAAAAACGAATTGATTATCAAATAAACCTTAAAAATGATTTACATTTTATTTTCATATATTCTCTTCATTTCTTCTTTATCTATTCGACCATTAGGATTCTTTTATTTTCATTTTTATTTTTTTGTAAATATCACGAGATGTCCACACATTTAAAGGGTGAGATTAATTCCCACTCCGGGTGCGGTTTGCCCATTGCTACGAAGTGGTCTTAGTGAATTTTGAACTCTTAATAATTAGCTACTAAATTCTTTCATTTTTGTTTTATTTTTAGTAGATTTTCTATGCATTAATACGAGACGAAAATTGAAAATGGAAAATTGAAAATGAAAAGACAAACTAAATAACTATCAAAGCAACTGAAATATTTAGTAAAAGTGGGTAGCTTATTAGTGGCATAGGGCCTAAGTTATAATGATGGACAAAAATATAGGGTTTTTAGAGAGTAGGGAGGGAGCAGGTCAAATCATTCATATTTTCCAATACAAACCGATCCATGAGGAATAATTTCGGTGGGCTCCACCTAATAATAATTGTACTTATGCGTCTTTTTAACTACATACCCATGCATGCAACCATGCGTGAATAATATATTATCTATGAATAATAATGTATAAATAAAACTTAATATACAAAATATATAAACAAAAAAAATAAATATATAGTACCAAATAATTACACTACCGTAAATAAATCACATCTTTTATAAGCATTAAAATATTTATGATGAATTGTCTATTCATGTGATATGTATATATATATATATAAATAATTATACGATCTCCAATTTAATTAAATTTTTGTACGAAATGATCTTAAGATGATTATTTATATATAAGACATATAAATAATTTTGATTATGATACATGCATATACAAATTTCGTTAAATTAAGAATGAAACAAGTTGATTCCCATACAAGTGTAACTTAAGTATTGTCTTTAATTATAATACGACAACATATCATGTGGACATTTTAAAAATAAAGAAATTGTTATTAGCACTAGTCTCTTTTCATTTGTTTATACAAGCAATACAAGAAGAGAGAGCATGTAGCATACATTATACGTATATATAGTCTAGAAGTAGGAAAAACTGTTGCTAGAATCTGTAAACTTTACACTAATTTTAGTTATCATCATTAAAATTTATTATTAGTAGCAGACGTTCCTGAATTATGTCTAAACGTACAAAGAAAATCTTTCCGTTAAATTCCTCAATGATTTATGTTAAGAATATGCTAGGATAAAGTTGTCCTATCACGTGTGTTTTTTTTAACAGAAATCGTTGAGAAATTTAACGAAATGACTGTCCTTAGACATAATTTAGGTACGTTTGCTACTAATAATAAAGTTTATGGACAATAGCAAATTAGTGTCAAAATAAGGGATGCTGACAATTCATTTTTCCTTAAAAGTATATATGTGAGCTACAAACTTCTTTTTCTTTTATTTTCTTTATTATTCAGACGTGTAAAATGAATTTGTTACAAAGATAAATATATTATTAATTAAAAAAATTGACCAAAAACAAGAAGATATTATATTTCCAATGACATTATTAACCCTTGTGTAGCGATCAAGTGATAGCGAGAGGTCGATCGGGGGCGCACATGGACCTAAAAAATGTGACGATATTATTTGTAATATTCTTTGATTCTTAAAATGAACCTTAAATATATAATTTCTGAAACCTACCCATCTAAATTCACTCTCCTAATTAACTGCCCCTATTATTTTCATTTTTACAATTTATTTTTTCATTTGATTTCTTTTCTAATTGTGTCCCCAAAGATTGGCTCGCTCACATTTCACTCTTACGCCTTTTATGCCCCATCAGCTCCTGCAAATCCTCCAAAGAAAATCACTCCTGTTTTTTCCAGTTTAGGTATGTGATTATTCTACCCCCATATGGGTTTGTATTCATTTGGTAATATGGTGTGAAATGACTAAAATACCCCTTATCGACATCGTACTTTTTCTTCCAAGACCATACAATATAATTTTGATTAATGCCCCTATCCCTGAAAGTGTGTGTACCAACAAAAACTTAGTTTGCTTAGCCCTCTGGTCCAAGCAATGTAGCATTATTTATGGCTTTGTAGCAAGAACTAAACTTAATCCTTGGCATTCTATTTATGCATCTTGTTGACTCTTGACTTGATTCATATTGATCCCTAATTTCAGTCCTTGGATGAGGATGCGATCTTAACTATATATAAGGCTAATTAATGGGTAGCCAGCAATGTCAAAAGTTTTAGGTTAATTAAAGAGACACATTTTTGCAATTAATACCACGACTTCATTCAGATATCTTCGAACATAGAACTTCATATGTGTATATAAACAAAAGTTGTTTTTTTTTTTTTTATACAATGATATTGGGAGTGGGGGATTACATTATAAACATTGGGTATTGACTTCGCCATTTACGAGAGTTGAATCCGAAATTTCCCACATAACGTGTGGAGAGGAATATTACTAGGTCATAGCACTAAGTGGCAACAAATGTTGTTAATCACTTCAATTTTAAATTCCTTAGAGTGATCGCACATATTTAATTAGTATTTGAAAGGTTATTAACTCTTATTTGTCATAATTCTAATTAAGCAAACTTGATGGGGGATAATAGGTGGTTTATATATAACTTGCTTGCTTCAACCCCTGAAAAATAAGGGGCATTTGATAACCATTATATTTTTTGTTTCTAATTTCTATTTTTCATGCATGAGAGATGTACGCATTAACAACGTTTTCTTCGCGCCAAAATCTTGCCCATGAAACATCCTTGCCCTACAAATTAGATCATCGGCCAAAGTTATCGAAATTACTCGCCAAATAAAATTGTTTCGTGCCAACATCTTGCCCCACGAATGAACTTTGCCCTACGAAATGGTTGGTATAGGGAAAGGCTGGACCCTTTTTTACCCTACCACTTTTTTTTGTCCGTCGGGCAAAACTTCTTTGCATGACGAAATCTTCTTCATCGGACAAAATTTTGTTGGGCAATTAAGATGTGATTTCTTGTAGTGTAAAGTATAAAAGAGATAAAAAGAATTAACAAGAAGCGGTGGTATATATGAAGAGTAATGATGTCTATTTTTGATAATCATCATTCTGTTTTTTGTTTTCAGTTTCTAATTTATTTTATACACACATTATTATGGTCTAGATCCTATGAACTATTTTAGTTATATTTAAAGAAAAGGTATGGTTACATTTAAAGAAATGGTTGTGTTGCTCAACTATATATTTTTGAGGACATTTGGACGTCATTTTGGTTGTTGTGAATGTACTCTCACATTTAAATGTTCGAATTTTATTTTCCTTATAATTCAGGTTAGGTTAGAATAAAAGACAAATATTTGATCCACTAATTTATAATAAATGTACTCATTTTTGCTATAATTGATTAGAGAATTTTTGGCATATAAGTGTAAGAATTGAAACTCTGATTTTTCAGAACAACATGTAAAGATCATATTGTTGAAGCAGAAATCAGACACGCTTAAAAAGTCTCCACAATCCCTACAAATAGCAAAACAAAACAAAATTGAAGTCAAGGTTGAAGCCCCGAGGGGGTTGTTCAACTAAGAACGCTCCGATGCTTATTAAGTCATCTTTGAGAGTGAAATCATAAGAGTTTCAGAAGCTAAGAATGACTTACCTTGAAAGTGAAATGAGCTCCACTATTTATAGGGAAGCCTTGAGAGTCGCGGAGCGTTCTGATTGATTGATGAATTTTGTAATTAATAAATAATATCTTTTATTAAAAGAATTATTTATTAATTGGATTTTAATAACAATTAATTCTCAAGGATAAAATAATTATTATTGATGCCTTAATCCGATTAAATAATATTTTTAGCTTGTAAATACATTATTTAATGTATGAGTGTCTGTGTTATCAGGAGTAATTTTGACATTATATGAATTATGAGCCACGTGGCAGCTCCACAATTTTCGGGTGGTTTTGGGCTTCACACGTACATATATATATAGTTGCACAAACTCAACTAAATTGGAAATTATTTGGTAGTCGATATGTAATATTAAAAAAAAAATGATTTTAATAACAATTAAAACGATTTTATTGATATATATATATATATATATATATATATATATATATATATATATAATTTACTACCGACCAATATACGACTGGCCATAAAGGTATCCGCAACAATGTGATTAATCGATATGTAACTATATACGTACGAAATTCATTAAAAAATATATCGTACTTAGATCCATAACAATCGAATATATATGAGATCTTAGAGTCCAAGCAAAAACAATAAAACTATATGACCAAAAACTGGTTCGTAAAAAGTCTCTGGGATGTTTATTTATCAAAAACTTGACATAGACAAGAACGTCACAGTTGAATATGACATGTAGGAAAAACCATTTATTAATTAAGCATATAATTTTACAACAGTACACGTGAATTTTAACTTTCACAGATAGCCTTCTTACAGAGACACAGTAGGTAATAAATGGACATGGAGACTTCACTTGCACAAAACAAAATAGTACCCAACAAAAAATAATTTAAAAAACAAACTTTTTTTCTTTTATATATATGAAACTAGAAAAACAAGACCAACCCTAAATTTCATTTCAGAGTTTCTGGGTTTAGATTTGGAACCTGAGGTTAAAAACCCAACACACCCAATAGATAGAGAGAGAAAACTCAAACCCCTTCAAAGCTACAAGACAACAATCTCTCTCTCTCTCTCTCACATCTCTGTTTCTTTCTCTAGGGTTTGCCAGTGAGTGAGTATCTAACCTGCTCTTGTCTTTCACAAATTTGGGTAGAGTTTGGTGGTGACCTAGAAAAGGAGGATCAGTTTGTACCAAAGAGAGGGAAGAGGGCAACAAGGGGAAACAAAATATTGTGAAGATCAAAGCTTTTCATAATTAGATAGACAAAATTTAGGAAAAAATATAATATTTTTTATTTTTTTTGGAAACAAGAATTAAAGGGTTGTGTTTTTTGTTTGGGGGTTATTTGGGTGGATTATAGGGTAATATTTTAGGAAGGAGATGGGAAGAGGAAGAGTGGAGCTGAAGAGGATAGAGAATAAGATTAACAGGCAAGTAACATTTGCAAAGAGGAGAAATGGGTTGCTGAAGAAAGCCTATGAGCTTTCTATTCTCTGTGATGCTGAGGTGGCTCTCATCATCTTCTCTAACCGTGGCAAGCTCTATGAGTTCTGCAGCAGTCCTAGGTAATCAACTATTAATTACTTATATTAATCTGGTGGAATCAGTTTAATTATTTTCTTTGATTTTTCAAGAGTTGTATTGGCCGGGATCCAAATGATCTTTGCTTCTCTGCAAGTGAAAGCATCAATCTTTCACGAACTTTTCTCTTTTTTTTTTTTATATAATCAGGTTGATGATTCAAATTTTGATTTCTTCATTGGTCTCATTGGGATCTATATCATAATGTTTCTTTTTTTTGTTCAATTTTTTTTTATGCTTGATATATTGGATACATGGATTAATCTCACAAGACTGGTGATTCTTATATATTTATAAATTAAATTTTGAAGTCCATTGCCTACCTGAAAAAAAAAAATCTCTTTTTTCTTCATCTTGTCCTCTAGCTTGTGGTTTATTTCAGCTAAATTAAATTGGGTTTAATCATTGTATCTTTTAAAAAAAATATTCGGTTTATCCAATTCACAAAGTGATTTATTAGTAGTTTTTTAATTTTTTATTATTACTAATAATTCTTGCATAACTGGATCTGAGTATAATATATCTTCCCATTTTGCTTGTCAATGCTTACTTGTTTTGATTAGATCAAAAAAATATTGCCTTTAATTTCTTCCTTTATTATAACGTTTCATACAGATAAAAAAATAATTAAAGTTTGATGGATTTAATTGGATTGGGTTTCAGAAGCCTGAGGATCTTGATTTCTTTTCATTTAGAAATTTTTGTAACTCAAAGTTCTCTGGCATGCCTTGGCAAAGTCCCTTCACTTGTGATTGGTTTGTAATTCTGAAATCGATCCGTATATATACTTTAACACATCTATCTATAAAGAAATTCTCCCTATTGTACAGCGGACTGACCCCTGAGACTTCTTTCAAATCATAAGTTACTTCAAAAAATGCATTATTTTTTTGTTTTCTAGATTATTAGTTCAATTTTTTTTTTAAATTTCTTTCTGGTATTAGTATGTATTATGGGATCTATACTTTTGATTGTCTTCATGGCTATTTGTTCTAGGGTTTTGATGATTTGAACAAGTTTAATGCAACAGTTGATCATTCACAAACTTAGAAAAGAAAAGTATTGAAATGCTACATGAGAAAAACATTGTGAATTTTTGGAGTTGTAAGAGGCATAAACTCAGTTGAAGAAAAGACATTCACGATAACATATATGGGTTGTGACAAGCATTTTTCTGGTCTTCATTAAGACATTTGATTAATGTGCTTGTGTGCCTTAATTTTTCTCTTCTAATGTAATTGTTTTGTTTGGCTTAATTGAAAATGATGACAAGAAATAGAAAGCCATGTACTTTTTAATACAGAAATAATAAGGTTTTTGGGTTTATGTTTTCATTCATAAAGTAACGACCACATGTATATATATTTGTTGATCTCTAAAACATAAAGAGGATGTTGTATTGTCAGATTGTTTGATATACGTCATGTATGGTCATGGGAATTTGAATTTTGCATAATTTATATGTTGTTCTGTTGATATTATATCATATCAAAACTTAAATTTAGGATTCCTTATCTTTCAGCTGCTCCTTATTAATATAAATTGAAGCATCACTGTTGATGTATGATGAGTGAAAAATACGAAATTTACTAATGAAAAATCATGCATAAAAAAAAATAGGATACGTACAATATATATAGTTTCATCAAATTTTATTTTAACCCAACAAAAGTAAAAATTATCAGCCACCTGTCAACTACAAAGCATATTACATACTTACACAGAAAGACAATTTCTTTGCCAATACATTTTGCAAACAGTGTCAGGTGGGCTAATAGTTGTGCAACATATATATAGGATTTAGGGTTTCCTTTATTTTTAAGCGGTAGCTTCATTAATATATCCCAAGCCTTAAACTATCAGTGCTTTGTCAGGATGGTAAGTCTGCAGAATGTACGTGCCTGTAAAAGTTAAGTGCAAGGCAGAAAATATATGCGACAGTAGATCGAGAAGAAGAAGAAATTTATTAGAATTTCTTCTCATACACATAACACATTAAATTCTATAATTTTGTTCATCTTTTTATTAAATTTTATAATCAGTTGTTCATCTTTTTAGTTCCCTAATGGGTCTTTTTTCCCCTCCATTTCCTCTTCTCTTCAGCATACTCAAGACACTTGACAGGTACCAAAAATGCAGCTATGGTGCAGTTGAAGTTAACAAACCTGCCAAGGAACTTGAGGTAACAAAAATTCTTTCTATATCTGCATATAATTCTTAAAGTTAAAGGGAGAGGGGGTGACGTTCTATCGGGGTTCAGTTCCCTCTCAATTGCTTTCTGTGTTGAGAGCGTACGCTCCTTTAGTAGCCCAATGACCGAGCTTTGGTGTCTAATCCTGCTTACTTAATCCAACATTGTCTACGCTATTGTCATACTATAGAAAATAAAAATAAACGAATCTCAAGTTCAAAACTTCTACGTTGCTTTTAGAATGTGGATAGAAGATTTCTCAGTAATTTCTAAAAATTTACATTTCCTTTTGTTAAATATTTGTATGTAGCAGAGCAGCTACCGTGAATACTTGAAACTTAAAGGAAGATTTGAGTCGCTGCAACGAACTCAAAGGTAATTACTTTGTGAGCTATAAGAACAATGGAATAGTCTGGTCTTCTGTCTTCATGGATTTACTTTCCCAGAAATTTCTTGGTTGCTAATACTCTGAAATTTGACTTGAGTTGAATCATTTTCGGTCATGAAAACTCAGAAACCTTCTTGGAGAAGACCTCGGTCCGCTGAACACGAAGGAGCTGGACCAGCTTGAGCGTCAACTCGAGGCCTCATTGAAGCAAGTTCGGTCCTCTAAGGTGACCACCAACTTAGGTTTACGTTCATGCATTTACAATAATATTGCAGAAAGTTTTCATCTTTACAGTAGTTTTGATGGTTGAAATTGAATCCTAGGCTATTTGTTGTGTCATAATTTTGTTTTGCAGACTCAGTATATGCTGGACCAACTTTCTGACCTTCAAAACAAGGTATATACCTTATATTATAGGGCTCTTAAGTTTTGAAGAGGATATGAAAGCTTTCCAAGTTCATGTGGGTAGTTGATTCTAATAATGTTAACTCTAATTGCAGGAGCAGATGTTAATAGAAGCAAACAGAGATTTGACAATAAAGGTATATAATTTTAGTTTCTTGTTTTCTTTTAGTGGAGTTATTGCATGGGATTCGAACTTCAAACCTTTTTCTCCTTGCCGGATTTGAATTAATTTAATTATATATTGCAGTTGGATGAAATAAGTTCCAGAAATCAACTTAGAAATTCATGGGAAGGTCAGGGAATGGGATATGGAACCCAGCAGCAGCATGCTCAATCCCAGGCATATGGGACCCACCATGCTCAATCCCAAGCATTTTTCCAGCCTTTAGAATGCAATCCAACTCTGCAAATAGGGTAATTTAATTTTAATTTTAATTTAAAACTCCATTATTAATTAACAGCCATTGATCATCAAATCCCTAATTTGATGAACGGTTATGATTGAACAGGTACTCTTCTGTGGGGTCAGAGCAGATGAATGCCTCAACTCATGCCCAGCAAGTCAATGGCTTCATTCCTGGATGGATGCTTTGAGAGATCGTGCTGCCCATAATCACTCATAAAAAAGCATGCCATGTATAAGCTTTTTGGTATTTTTTTTTCACCTGTTTTTTTCTTTCTGGCAATTATATAAATATGCATGTAACTTTATTTTCACATAAATCAGCTAGGGACTGAATTTCTGGGGACCTTTGAAAGGCCCAATATCATTTTACTTCAGTTTTTTTTTTTTTTTTTTCTTTTGATATATAAACAAGAGATGATCGACTTGCAATAAATTTGCAGTGTTGGGAGCTTATTTCTTGCTTTAAAACTACGTTTATATAATCATATGTCCTCTCTTTTTCTAAAGGAATTAGTTCTTGCCACATGGTTTTTTTTTATCCATAAAGGGTTGGTGTTTGGATTTATTGAATTTTCGCACTCTCTCATCTTTAGATTGTGGATGCAAGTATTCTTAATACAAAGATATTGGTTTGGCTACACTAAATCGCACAATAAACTACTTATTAGATATCAAGTTTGATTCTCATAATTTATCGGAGTTGAATTTGTGACTTCTTACAAAAAATATCACTAAAACGTATTGTTATTGATAACAAATTCATTTCATTTTGTAAAGGAAAAAAACACAAAAGAGTTTGCTAAAGAGTTATTGATTAAGTTTTTTTTTTTTTGTCAAATGGATTAAGTTTTTTAAGTTAGCTCAAATGTTACGAAAAAGATAGATAATCCCTTCTATATACCAAATATTTAGTTGGGCTCCGAGTTATAAATCAAACATGAGGTGCGCGCTTTAGTAGAGGCCGCGTTATAAAAGGGTCTGCATGGTGCTTTAGTTGTATTCACCCCAGCAAGTTTGCTCAAAAGAAAGTTGGGCCTCACCCACCAAAATTTGGGGATTCAAATTTCTTGTATTTGACCAAACCAATCAAATTTACATGGGGTGATTTAAATTCAGGTGAAAAGGGAAACTAATGCGTTCTAATCAACTTGATACGCTCAGCTCAAATCACAAACGTTGGTGTAGCGGATGATGGCCTAGGTGGAAAATCTCAAGTCAAGGTTTAATTTCCGTATCCGTGCTTATAGTTACGTACCTATTTGGGAAGTCGCTCTATGGATCTTGAGTTGACTATCACCATCACCTCATAAGGTTTGTGCAGCATCTCTCATTGTAAGCGGAAAATTAATCTAACACTAATATGTATTGATGAGAAATCTCCTACTTAAATAAAAATAAAAAATTTAACTACGCCCAATTCTGCGACAAGAATTTATAATAAAATTTGTAAGCTTGTGCATTAGCTAGCACATATATATATCTTGGGCAAAGCATTTGAAGATTATGCATGTGCATTAAGAGCATGATTAAGCCTATATTTATATATAGGGTGCATATCCCAAAGCAAAAGAGAGTGATGGGGCAAGATTAATTTGCACTTAAATTTCCTTAATCTCAATGTTTATGGTCCCATATATATGCATGTGCTAGCTCACTGAGATATACGAGGTAATTTGATTTCACATTTGATTTATGGGACCATTAAGGCTAGTTAATTATTTGTGTTTCGCATAGTTAATCCCACAACTCTTATGTTCTAGTTGATCGAGAAGGAGACATCTTTCTATTGGTACGTAATTCCCTAGTTCTGGTACGAGGATTTTCCTGATATTATTCAAGATTTGGATTGTGGTTCTTTAAGTTTTGATGAAGTTATGGTTTCGGTTAAAAGAAAATGTAAAAGGCATTAAAAAAAACCTCTCTCTAGAATAATGTTTCTCCCACTTCTCTTTAGAACTGGAGGGTTTTTTAATTTCTCATTACCTCCTAATGATGTATACCCAGTGTGTTAGTTTTTTTCAATTGGCTGATGGTGAGCCTTTCGTGCTCGTTAGCCGGACAAAATATAACAACTAACTCCATTTGTATTGTCTTCTTGTTAGTCCTTTACGGTGAACTACAATAATACATAACAACTAACAAAAATGTTAAAAGGTAGGAAGGATCACATGTCCTAATTGATTAGTTCTTCATTTTTTTTTCTTTCTTAAAAAACCAACAAAAATGTTAAAGGTAGGAAGGATCACATACATGTCTTAAAAAACAGTACGTTTGTTGATACAAAAAATTATACGATATAATCACGTGATATAATATTTCCAAAAGAAAATTAAGTCTCTTAGAAATATAAGCACGACTCAAATTAATTACAACAAGACGTACCACCCAACAATACATGTCTTGTACTAGTATAGGCTAGCTAGCAGCATGCAATCCAAACTAGAAATACTAGATTGAATGAAATCCAAATTCAAATTCGAATCCCTCATAAAATAAACGGAGCCTAAGTTCTTGTTGCTATGATGATAGAAATAACCTATTTTAAAAAATATATTTGAATTTGTAATATAATGCAAGTAATTAATAAACTTCAAAGATTAATTATAGAAAATATATTTGATACATTTCATTGTATAAAGAAGAAATTAAAGATATAGATTCTTCGATCCACACAATGAGCCCTTGGTGTTTTGTTCAATTTTCATAATGTGATAATATACAATAAGGGAGTTGTACGTTACACACGATAGACCGGTCTTAATTAAAACTTCTTATTTATAAAATGGAAGATAATATTATTAAACTGCCATTTTATTGATAATTTATTTTTTAAATATAAATTAAAAATACCATGTGCACAACCACCAAGGAAAAAAAAGTGAGAAAATTTCCTTTTTACCCCACTGATCTTGAGCGATTGACACAATATTAATTTGACATTTTATGAGTTGTATAAGTTGAAAGAAAATGGTCCCCCATGGTTCATTCATATAGTTGCACGAGGTCAGTTGTATTATATATTAAAAGGCATGGAAGATAGTGCTTAAGCCCTAACATCGTACTGTAGAAAGAAGAATATTAATATATATATTGAGTATCGATTTTATTTTTTATAAGAGTTAAATTTAAGACAATTCACGTAATATATTGTAAATGTAAATACTATTAACTAGGCAATAATGCTAATAACAACTACTCAAACACCACTTTAAATTCAAGTAAATAAAGTAAAATGAATCTTCACGCGCGTACAATACAAATGGTGGAAGTCAATAAAAAATCATGATATAATGATAAGAGAACGACCACATTCAAGAGGGTCCACCTGAAATTGATGGCCAAAAGAAAAAATTTATGTAATGTTAGCTTATATAGCCCATTTCATTAATTTATTCTGTACTTAAATAAGATCCATGACAAAATTTTTGGAGATCGTATATATAATATATTGTCCACATAAAAGGGAGCTTGTTGATATTGTCCACATATATTCGACATATAATTGAAAATTTTGCTCCCTTGAAGACTCATAAGTACGTATTCAAATATTTTATATTATATTATATTGCATGATTATTTTTTATTTTTAATGTATAAAGTGTGCATTTTGACTAGGTGTATATTTTTTTTTCTTATATATCAATGAAATTCACTCATATAGTCCAAGTTTCATGAAAAAAATATTCATGCTAAAATTTAGCCCACACCATATTTAATTCCCGGGGTTCATGCATGATAATGATATTAATTTTTTGTTATTCGTAAATGAAATATATCAGGTTCGATATTTAATTATATATAACGGAATTATATGTATATAGTATCTGATATTTAATAACTGACTTATCATGTCATTTAATTAACAACTAAATCTCCACCTGTTGCAATAATAAAAATGGTTGGATGTGCCATCATAAGGGACCACTATCATGGCAATATATTCTTAAATTTCACACAAAAAAAAAAATCAATAAGAATCCCAAATACCAACAAAACTATATTTATTTCTTAATTTCACTGTTCAATTCCAAAGGCTGGACCACAAATAATGTTTCAAAATGATTTTCTAATGACATTTTCTCAAAGGGTGGTTTCTAATTTTCTATGCATTCGTAGCTGTAAAAGGTTTGGAAGTTCCATTTGTGTTATCGATCGAAATTGTTGTGTGTAGTGTTATTAATTCATTTATAAGCACGCTGATTGTTAAACGATAAAAAAATCACTATAAATAGAAACCAACATAATTGATAGAGTTAGGGTAAATGATTGCAACAATTCATGAATTTTACCATAATTTTAGCAATCGTCCCTATACTTCAATATTAGTGTCCTCCATCCCTGAACTTTACACTAATGTTTCTGTTAGTCCCTTCGTCTATTTTTCAAAAGAATTCCGTTAAAAAAAGTAATGTGAAATGCACCTGAATTGACAATTTTGCCATTTTTTTAACGGAATTTGTTTGAAAAATAGACGGATGGACTAACGGAAACATTAGGGTAAAGTTCAAGGACTAGGGGCACTAATATTGAAGTATAGGGATGATTTCTAAAATTATGGTAAAGTTCAAGGACGATTTCAACCATTTAGCAATAGAGTTATTCATTCCCAAATAATCTCGCGATAACGTTCTGTATATACATACACATCCATTAGTAGCAGGGACGGTTCCTGTATCCGAATTTTGAATGAGCTAAACTTACATGATAGATGTAGAAGAAATTCGACGGTACAAGTGAATTTCATTAATAAACATAAAAATATACACCTAGTCAGAGGGATGTAATGAGTCATACCTCTCAAATGCATCTATATACATAAAGAAAAGCTTGATAGCAAAAATATCAACAATTAGCAAAAAATAAGCATTTACGTACTAACCTTGCTTCCCACAATAAACTAGCATGTGAATACAATCCTCGTAGTCATTACCTTAACTCAATGTCTCAATTACTCATACAAAAGCTCAAATTTCAACATTCAAAATTTCAATTTGTCAAAACTCAAAAAGAATCTCTAATCCTCAAATTCCCAAAGGCAAAACCAAAACTCTATATTCAATTTCTATTAAAACTAAATTAGAGAGTAATGTCTTATACTTTGAAGATTTGAGAATGGTAAAACCCAACAAAATTTTGAAGAACATAAAGGAAAAAAAAATGGTGATATGAATTTGAAGAAGAAGAAATGGGGTGCTGCTACATGCTTTGAACTAATTTAAAGGTATTATGATATTTGATGTTTAATTGTGTGCCTTTTTTTTCTTTTTAAAATCTAAATTAGTACGGTTAAATAATTTATTAGTGAGTTGAACTAGGTCAATAAAATATCAAAGAAGCCAACTTGGGTGGGATGGGCCATAGCCCTCCCATGCCCAACCCCCCGCCTCTTATTAGTAGAAAGTAATTAAATAAAGAAAGCAAATAGTAGAAAACCAATTACAAGAAGCCACCTCAGCAAGACAGCAACAAAAACAAAGTTATTAAATTAACCAATGGATTAAGCTGACAGAAAGACCAATAAAAAATGGACAACACACTAGTAGAGTCTAAATCTTGTTTCACCAAAAATGTAGTTAGCAAACTACTTAACCAAATATGGCCAGGCAAACCCATACTCTCTGAACGTACGACGCACCCACGTTCTACAGTACCTTCCAATTGATTATTGACATTAATTAACAGTTTAACATTAATAATCTGAGTTAGACAAGAAAGGTATTTGCTATTGGTGCACAAAACAAACTATATATGTATGGGAAATTTTAGAAGAACAACAAATTGGGGAAAAGAAAATGGAGGAGTAGCTTAGAAAATTTTTGGTATGTTAAGTAAAACTTCGAAAAGATTACTGCGCGCATTAACTTATTGTTGCGATCTCTCATTTAAATCTTGTTTTGATGGTAAGAGAATAACTAATTTTCTCTTCCAGCTAAAGTAATATTCCCTAGCTAGTTTATTAGCAAATTGAGGAAGGAAAAAGAGGGTATCATATATGATTAGCGCAGTTGTTCGAATGAAGAATCAAAGTTATTAGATTTGATAGCTTGCTAGCTAAGAAACTCAGTTTCGCTTCATCTTTCTATACGTCTTTTGTGTAACACCATATTAGTGTGAGATCATATTTATTTAAGATAGATTTGATCTGGTATTAATTAGTTTTTTCTTCTTCTTTAACATATGAGATAAAACCAAGAACAATACTTGCATCCCACTGGTGGGATACCCTCATACCATTTTTTCGATTTATCAAATTGTCTTTATATATATATCGTAATCGGAACCGTTCATTCTCTAAATCATCGTGTCAAGATCATCTCCGTAAAAAATCAGTAAGATTGGAGGTCGTTTAGTCATTCATATTTATCAACTAAATGGACGATTCTCCATAAAGATCTTAATTCTTACTAAAATCGTTGATTTATTTGATACATGTGAATGACTAAATGACCTCCAATTTTGTTGATTTTTTACGGAGATGATCTTGACATAATGATTTAGAGAATGAACGGTTCCAATTATGATATATGTCAACATGTAATTGGTTCATATCAAAGGAGTGGATGAGGACATCCCACCACTGGTGGGATACCCTCATACCATTTTTTCGATTTATCAAATTGTCTTTATATATATATATCGTAATCGGAACCGTTCATTCTCTAAATCATCATGTCAAGATCATCTCCGTAAAAAATCAGTAAGATTGGAGGTCGTTTAGTCATTCATATTTATCAACTAAATGGACGATTCTCCATAAAGATCTTAATTCTTACTAAAATCGTTGATTTATTTGATACATGTGAATGACTAAATGACCTCCAATCTTGTTGATTTTTTACGGAAATGATCTTGACATAATGATTTAGAGAATGAACGGTTCCAATTATGATATATGTCAACATGTAATTGGTTCATATCAAAGGAGTGGATGAGGACATCCCACCAGAGTGGGATGCAAGTATTGTCCTAAAATCAATACCTTATAATTATTGGACAACCCAAAAGTGAGTTGTATTAAGACATACAGAAAGAGGGCTTAAGAATCAAATTAAAGGGGAGATATGAATATAAATGTCGGCAAATTTAATCAAACTAAATTGCTGATTTGTTGATCATTTGTGCGGCTTGACTTCTTATAGTATCACTCCAATTAGGTTAATAATGAGACCTTTCTTTTGCAACTTGCCACATTTTTTTCTTTCCATTTCGATTAAAGGATGAGTACTTTACAGATTTGTTTATATAAGATATTCCATCTTTAATACAGACGCAACGTACGGTGAAAATTTCATTTATAAAAACGTTTAATTATTTTGAGACTAGAACCTTAAAGTTTAAACTCTCAATGATGATTTTACATTTGAAGGAAAGCGTTGATTCCCATTATCAATCCCTCATATTTTCAATGCTGGTTTTTTTTTTTTTTTTAGAATTTGGAATTAATCATATCACCCAAAGTAGGATTCGAACCTACAACCAGGTAGTTATCAGCCGACTGCTAATTTTCTAATTTTCCAAAGTCGTATAAGTAGAATTAATCAAATTCAAAATTTCTAGTTATATTTAAGAATATATCGTCATTCGAAAAAATTGAAAAAACAAAATTGTATTTTCTAAACACATCCGGCCCGCCTTTAAAACAACTAGCCTTATGAAAATCGCTAATTCGCCTTTTCGTCTACTCCCATTAAAAGAAAGAGTATCACGTACACACTAAAGGAGAGCTAGTCGACATAAATATAATAATTAATAATTTAACATCCTCAAAAAAATGACACAAATATAATCAATAAAGGATAATACTTACATCCCACCCCCAATGGTACCTTCTCGTACAATCCTTTATATTTATTGAATAATTCGTATACATATATTATAATAGGAACCGTTCAACTCATAAATCATCATTTCATCAAGATCATTTATACAAAAAATTAACCAAATTGAAGATCATTAAGTCATTCTTATTGTAAACTAAATGGACGGTTCACCATGAGGATCTTCATTGTTACCATTAATGCTTATTTATTTGATACATATGAATGATTAAATTATCTTCAAAATTATTTATTCTTTTGCTTAAAAAATTTTAAAATGATTATTTAAGAGTTGAACGGATCCAATTATAATATATGTACAAAATTATTAATCCATATATCTAAAAGATGGTATAAGGAGATACTATGCAAGTATTATCCATGATCCCAAAGAACATTATTAACCTTTTAAATCGCATTATGCGCCACATTATAGTACATCAGATGATAAAGAATTGATGATAAAGAGAGAAGCGCCGTCAGCAATGGTTATGATGCTCTCTCTCTCTCCGACTCTCTCTCTCTCTATCTGACATGGTATTTGTACGGACGGTCTCCAATCCAGTGACTTAACTGAGACACCACAACGGATTGCCCTTTGGACCACTCACACCTAGACAACGCATCCGTCAAAACCACCCGGTTTCCAAAACCCACTCTCTCTCTCTCCTCTCTCTCTCTGTCCCTCTCTTCCCCTCATTCTCTCCACTTTTCCCATTTTTATGCCTACCGCCTTTGCTTCCACAAAACCATACCAAAACACCTCCCAATACAAAAATAGAAACTTACCCAAGAAAAATAAATCCTCCACAAACAAAACCCAGCTCCTCTAAATTTAGGGTTTGCTTTCAAAAAATTTTCTCCATTTTCATCTTCATTTTCAATTTTGCTCTAAAAAAGGAAACTACTGCTGCTACTGCTAGCTTCTTCACTTCTTATTTTCTTTCTATTTTTAGTAAAGGGAATAAAAGAGAGGGAAATTAAAAACAAGGATGGGGAGAGGTAAGGTTGAGCTGAAGCGGATCGAGAACAAGATTAGCCGGCAAGTAACGTTTTCGAAGCGCAGGGCGGGTTTGCACAAGAAAGCTCATGAGATCTCAGTTCTCTGTGATGCTGAGGTGGCACTTGTTGTCTTCTCCACCAAAGGCAAGCTCTTTGAGTTTTCTTCTGAGCCCAGGTCTGAATCTAACTCAGTATATATAATTCAACACTACTTGTCTTCTTGTTTTCATATATGTATACATATAACATATATATATATATATAAAATGTTTGTTTTCAACGACAATACAGAGTATTAGGCGAACAGAGCTACAAACTGAAGTTAAGCTAAGCCAAAACGCTATATGTATATATATATAGATTTTGTATATATGTGTATAATTATATATATGTATATACTTTAAGAGGTGGTGAAGAAAATTTAATCCTAGATGTAAAGTAGTTGAGCTTTACAGTAAATATTATCTCTTAATTTACTCACTTAGAAAGAACAGGAACAGGTTCTTTCTTCTTGAGTTTGATTTTTGTATTTAATTACTCTGTTTTTTTTCTTCTTATTTTTCTTAAATTAGCTTCTTGTCAGGGTAAGTACATAGTTCAGGTTAATTCAAAATTTAAAGACCTGACTGAAGTACTTGATGGTCAAATCAAAAGAGGGAATCATTTTAATTAATTTAATTTTAAATGCGTAACAGAGTCAAGTAATTAAGAATGTTTATTTTGTTTATGTTTAAACGATTATACGGTAATTGAGCAATAATAATGTGTCAAGATAGGGGTGATGTACGTTTTCCTTGGTTTTGTTACCTACTATATATATATATATATATATGGGCATCTTATTGTACGAAATTAATCATATTTATTTTCAATATATATATTCGAGAGAAAAGCCCTTCTCCAATCATATAGGTTGTGGAAAATTTGCAAAGGAAAAGAGAGAATAGCATTAATGCTGGTTGTTTTTATATTAGCTGTGTTTCCCAAAAGGGTTTTCCATTTTAGTGTCATGAATCGTGTAGACATAACCACTAGAATTAGGGACTACTTATTTAAGTGGAAAGCAAGTATATTATTTTATGCAACTATTTTCAAAAAAAGATAAATGTTAATTACTACTTAAGTTAGCTAATGTCTCTTGTTTGGTTAATTCTCCCGAATTATAATGTTATGGTGTACATTTTTCTTCATTTTATAAGTGAGAGATTTTATATTCGACTCTCATGAATGAAGAGGACAATTTGTACTAATATTAAATTCGATAGATGGTTATAACCGGCTCATTGTTTGACCTAAATCCAATCCAGATGTATTGAAATAACAAGATATATATTATTTTGTGCGTTATTCCTTCTAGATCGGTTTGACAAATTCCAAGCCTGATCATTAGAAGTATTTACCCATGTTTGTCATCAAGCTATTGCAATTTAGCTTGTCTTTACTTTGTATTTTTATTGTATCAATAAAATTTCGTATATTCTCAAAAAAAAAAAAAACAAGATATATATATACTTTTCAAAGAAATTTAAAACAATTGTGGAAAAAATAATTTAAATTTATTTATTTTCTTCATTTTCTTATTGCCATGAAAAAAATGTCATACGTACATACAACTAAAATAGAAGTTTTAAAAGATGGATGATAGTATAGACATAATAATTGTATGCATGGATTGGGAAAACTTGTTTTTGTTTGACTATGAATTTAAAGAGTTAAGTTATCCAATGTATGAGGTATAATGCATTGGTAGAGTACCATGTACAATAATTAAAAAGCCAACAATTAGGTATTGAATTCTATACAAATATTCAACTTATTCATTTTTTATAAAAGTGTTGAATCTGATAATTGTTACTTACAAATGGAGAGAAACAAATAATACTAGATCGTAATGCTTGTTACAAATATTCAACTTCTTCGTTATGTATAAAAGTTTAATCTGATACTTCTTACTTATAAATACATAGAAACAAATAATACTACATCGTAATGTTTGTTACAGTTCTTAACTTGCTAGTGTCATTTTCTTGAAAGGAAAAATATTATCAAATCATTCTCTCAACCTAATATATATATAGGATAATATTTGCATCCTATCCTGGTGGTACCTCCTCATACCACCCTTTCGATTTCTCTATTTATCGTTATACATATATCATAATCAGAATCGTTCATTCCTTAAATCATCATTTCAAGATCATCTCCGAAAAAAATCAACAAAATTGAAGGTTGTTTAACGATTGAAATGTATCAAATAAATCAACGGTTTTTGTAACAATTAAAATCATCATGGTGAACCGTCCATTTAGTTGATACATATGAATGACTAAACGACCTCCAAATTTGTTGATTTTTTATGGAGATAATCTTGAAATGATGATTTAAAGAATGAACGGTGCCGATTATGATATATGTATAACGACAGTTCGATAAATCGAAATGGTGTTATGAGGAGATACCACCAGGGTGAGATGCAAGAATTATCCATATATATATATATGCATTGTGTTTTTCTGTGCCAGTTACTAGGGTTTATATTAACAGACGTAGTATTAACATTATTAATCTTCCACTTCAAATACATTGGCTTTTGTTTGACGATCTTTTGTTCCTCTCAAGAATACATAATTGGTCAAAATTTTCTTTTTGCTTTCAATATGCTTCATTGGCTTGTCATTCTGAAAAGTTTGCTTAATTTTTGTGAAGCATGGAAAGGATTCTGGAGAGATACGACCAATATTCGTATGCAGAACAACAAATTAATGGAACTGAATCTG
>JAZGTL010000148.1:157500-160000 GCA_037349345.1 Oemleria cerasiformis | reverse complement strand
AACCGCAAGGGTCGGCCAGCGAAATGACTAGACGACAATGCGGGAACATCGAGTGGAACAAAGCCTGCGCCGCTGGGCGTGGCAACAACCGAAAGCAACCCTCAACCGACATAGCAGGCCATTTGGGAAGATGTCCCGAAGACAACTACGACCAAACTAGGCATAAAAAGGGACACGAAGGAACACCGAAGGGACACCGAGGAAGGAGAGAGCCGGCAGTTCGTTGCCCAAGCAAGGAGCCTGCCGACGCATCACCCTATTCACCACTCACACGCCATGACGTTAGCTAAAGCCCAGAACCACAAAACGAACCGCAAGGGTCGGCCAGCGAAATGACTAGACGACAATGCGGGAACATCGAGTGGAACAAAGCCTGCGCCGCTGGGCGTGGCAACAACCGAAAGCAACCCTCAACCGACATAGCAGGCCATTTGGGAAGGTGTCCCGAAGACATCTACGACCAAACTAGGCATAAGAAGGGACACCGAAGGGACACCGAGGAAGGAGAGAGCCGGCAGTTCGTTGCCCAAGCAAGGAGCCTACCGACGCATCACCCTATTCACCACTCACACGCCATGACGTTAGCTAAAGCCCAGAACCACAAAACGAACCGCAAGGGTCGGCCAGCGAAATGACTAGACGACAATGCGGGAACATCGAGTGGAACAAAGCCTGCGCCGCTGGGCGTGGCAACAACCGAAAGCAACCCTCAACCGACATAGCAGGCCATTTGGGAAGGTGTCCCGAAGACATCTACGACCAAACTAGGCATAAGAAGGGACACCGAAGGGACACCGAGGAAGGAGAGACACCGAAGGGACACCGATGGGCTCAAAGGGACACCGAGGGACTCGAAGGGACACGGAGGGTGGGCTGCCCATGCCCGGGAACATCGCCTTCCTATCGAGAGAACCACTACCCCCCTATATAGGATTATTTTCATTTTCAGCATTTGCAGCAGCAAACATCACCTATGTGCGTGGGGAGTAATGGTCATTTAGGAAGCAAGGAGGAGAGTACTACTACCCCCCTATATAGGATTATTTTCATTTTCAGCATTTGCAGCAGCAAACATCACCTATGTGCGTGGGGAGTAATGGACATTTAGGAAGCAAGGAGGAGAGGACCACTACCCCCCTATATAGGATTATTTTCATTTTCAGCATTAGCAGCAGCAAACATCACCTATGTGCGAGGGGAGTAATGGGCATTTAGCAAGCAGGGACTCCATGGGACTCGAACTATGGACCAGGAGAGGGAGTTTGGAAGATGCCGCGTAGCCAACTATGACAAAACATGTCTCAGCTTGGTCGAAGGGGCTGAGAGGGACTCGAATGGACACCGAGGGACGCCGAGGGACTCGAAGGGACTCAAAGGGACTCGAAGGGACTCAAAGGGACGATTAGGGACGTTTAGGGACGCGCGACGCGCGACGCGCGGTGGCTAAAGCCCACGGATCACCAACTTCCTGACGGGAGGACCACTACCCCCCTATATAGGATTATTTTCATTTTCAGCATTAGCAGCAGCAAACATGGCCTATGTGCGAGGGGAGTACTGCACATTTTGGAAGCAGGGAGGAGAGAACCCCTTCCCCCCTATATAGGATTATTTTCATTCTCAGCATTAGCAGCAGCAAACATCACCTATGCGCGAGGGGAGTATTGCACATTTAAGAAGAAGGGAGGAGAAGAGCAGTACCCCCTATATAGGATTAATTTCATTTTCAGCATTAGCAGCAGCAAACATCACCTATGTGCGAGGGGAGTACTGCACATTTTGGAAGCAGGGAGGAGAGAACCCCTTCCCCCCTATATAGGATTATTTTCATTCTCAGCATTAGCAGCAGCAAACATCACCTATGCGCGAGGGGAGTATTGCACATTTAAGAAGAAGGGAGGAGAGGAGCAGTACCCCCCTATATAGGATTATTTTCATTTTCAGCATTAGCAGCAGCAAACATGGCCTATGTGCGAGGGGAGTACTGCACATTTTGGAAGCAGGGAGGAGAGAACCCCTTCCCCCCTATATAGGATTATTTTCATTCTCAGCATTAGCAGCAGCAAACATCACCTATGCGCGAGGGGAGTATTGCACATTTAAGAAGAAGGGAGGAGAGGACCAGTACCCCCTATATAGGATTATTTTCATTTTCAGCATTAGCAGCAGCAAACATCACCTAAGTGCGAGGGGAGTAATGCACATTTAGGGCGCAGGGACTCCAAGGGACATGTCAAGGAACTAAAAGGTACGCCGAGGGACGCCAAAGGGACCCCCGAGGGGCTCCAAGGAACGACGAGTGGCACCATTCTGTTACTACACGCAGCAAAAACAGGAACCCGCTTTGCGCAGAATCAAATCTTGATTCATCACTGAGGAAGGAGAGAGCCGGCAGTTCGTTGCCCAAGCAAGGAGCCTGCCGACGCATCACCCCATTCACCACTCACACGCCATGACGTTAGCTAAAGCCCAGAACCACCAAACGAAACGCAAGGGTCGG
>JAZGTL010000148.1:125000-127500 GCA_037349345.1 Oemleria cerasiformis | reverse complement strand
GGGAAGGTGTCCCGAAGACATCTACGACCAAACTAGGCATAAGAAGGGACACCGAAGGGACACCGAGGAAGGAGAGAGCCGGCAGTTCGTTGCCCAAGCAAGGAGCCTACCGACGCATCACCCTATTCACCACTCACACGCCATGACGTTAGCTAAAGCCCAGAACCACAAAACGAACCGCAAGGGTCGGCCAGCGAAATGACTAGACGACAATGCGGGAACATCGAGTGGAACAAAGCCTGCGCCGCTGGGCGTGGCAACAACCGAAAGCAACCCTCAACCGACATAGCAGGCCATTTGGGAAGGTGTCCCGAAGACATCTACGACCAAACTAGGCATAAGAAGGGACACCGAAGGGACACCGAGGAAGGAGAGACACCGAAGGGACACCGATGGGCTCAAAGGGACACCGAGGGACTCGAAGGGACACGGAGGGTGGGCTGCCCATGCCCGGGAACATCGCCTTCCTATCGAGAGAACCACTACCCCCCTATATAGGATTATTTTCATTTTCAGCATTTGCAGCAGCAAACATCACCTATGTGCGTGGGGAGTAATGGTCATTTAGGAAGCAAGGAGGAGAGTACTACTACCCCCCTATATAGGATTATTTTCATTTTCAGCATTTGCAGCAGCAAACATCACCTATGTGCGTGGGGAGTAATGGACATTTAGGAAGCAAGGAGGAGAGGACCACTACCCCCCTATATAGGATTATTTTCATTTTCAGCATTAGCAGCAGCAAACATCACCTATGTGCGAGGGGAGTAATGGGCATTTAGCAAGCAGGGACTCCATGGGACTCGAACTATGGACCAGGAGAGGGAGTTTGGAAGATGCCGCGTAGCCAACTATGACAAAACATGTCTCAGCTTGGTCGAAGGGGCTGAGAGGGACTCGAATGGACACCGAGGGACGCCGAGGGACTCGAAGGGACTCAAAGGGACTCGAAGGGACTCAAAGGGACTCAAAGGGACTCAAAGGGACGATTAGGGACGTTTAGGGACGCGCGACGCGCGACGCGCGGTGGCTAAAGCCCACGGATCACCAACTTCCTGACGGGAGGACCACTACCCCCCTATATAGGATTATTTTCATTTTCAGCATTAGCAGCAGCAAACATGGCCTATGTGCGAGGGGAGTACTGCACATTTTGGAAGCAGGGAGGAGAGAACCCCTTCCCCCCTATATAGGATTATTTTCATTCTCAGCATTAGCAGCAGCAAACATCACCTATGCGCGAGGGGAGTATTGCACATTTAAGAAGAAGGGAGGAGAAGAGCAGTACCCCCTATATAGGATTAATTTCATTTTCAGCATTAGCAGCAGCAAACATCACCTATGTGCGAGGGGAGTACTGCACATTTTGGAAGCAGGGAGGAGAGAACCCCTTCCCCCCTATATAGGATTATTTTCATTCTCAGCATTAGCAGCAGCAAACATCACCTATGCGCGAGGGGAGTATTGCACATTTAAGAAGAAGGGAGGAGAGGAGCAGTACCCCCCTATATAGGATTATTTTCATTTTCAGCATTAGCAGCAGCAAACATGGCCTATGTGCGAGGGGAGTACTGCACATTTTGGAAGCAGGGAGGAGAGAACCCCTTCCCCCCTATATAGGATTATTTTCATTCTCAGCATTAGCAGCAGCAAACATCACCTATGCGCGAGGGGAGTATTGCACATTTAAGAAGAAGGGAGGAGAGGACCAGTACCCCCTATATAGGATTATTTTCATTTTCAGCATTAGCAGCAGCAAACATCACCTAAGTGCGAGGGGAGTAATGCACATTTAGGGCGCAGGGACTCCAAGGGACATGTCAAGGAACTAAAAGGTACGCCGAGGGACGCCAAAGGGACCCCCGAGGGGCTCCAAGGAACGACGAGTGGCACCATTCTGTTACTACACGCAGCAAAAACAGGAACCCGCTTTGCGCAGAATCAAATCTTGATTCATCACTGAGGAAGGAGAGAGCCGGCAGTTCGTTGCCCAAGCAAGGAGCCTGCCGACGCATCACCCCATTCACCACTCACACGCCATGACGTTAGCTAAAGCCCAGAACCACCAAACGAAACGCAAGGGTCGGCCAGCGAAATGACTAGACGACAATGCGGGAACATCGAGTGGAACAAAGCCCGCGCCGCTGGGCGTGGTAAAAATCGAAAGCAACCCTCAACCGACATAGCAGGCCATTTGGGAAGGTGTCCCGAAGACATCTACGACCAAACCAGGCATAAGAAGGGACAGGAAGGAACACCGAAGGGACACCGATGGGCTCAAAGGGACACCGAGGGACTCTAAGGGACGCTGGGGGGGTGGGCTGCCCAAGCCCGGGGACATCGCCTTCCTATCGAGAGGACCACTACCCCCCTATATAGGATTATTTTCATTTTCAGCATCTGCAGCAGCAAACATCACCTATGTACGTGGGGAGTACTGCACATTTAGGAAGCAGGGAGGAGAGCACCACTACCCCCCTATATAGGATTATTTTCATTT
>JAZGTL010000148.1:82500-85000 GCA_037349345.1 Oemleria cerasiformis | reverse complement strand
GCAACAACCGAAAGCAACCCTCAACCGACATAGCAGGCCATTTGGGAAGGTGTCCCGAAGACATCTACGACCAAACTAGGCATAAGAAGGGACACCGAAGGGACACCGAGGAAGGAGAGAGCCGGCAGTTCGTTGCCCAAGCAAGGAGCCTACCGACGCATCACCCTATTCACCACTCACACGCCATGACGTTAGCTAAAGCCCAGAACCACAAAACGAACCGCAAGGGTCGGCCAGCGAAATGACTAGACGACAATGCGGGAACATCGAGTGGAACAAAGCCTGCGCCGCTGGGCGTGGCAACAACCGAAAGCAACCCTCAACCGACATAGCAGGCCATTTGGGAAGGTGTCCCGAAGACATCTACGACCAAACTAGGCATAAGAAGGGACACCGAAGGGACACCGAGGAAGGAGAGACACCGAAGGGACACCGATGGGCTCAAAGGGACACCGAGGGACTCGAAGGGACACGGAGGGTGGGCTGCCCATGCCCGGGAACATCGCCTTCCTATCGAGAGAACCACTACCCCCCTATATAGGATTATTTTCATTTTCAGCATTTGCAGCAGCAAACATCACCTATGTGCGTGGGGAGTAATGGTCATTTAGGAAGCAAGGAGGAGAGTACTACTACCCCCCTATATAGGATTATTTTCATTTTCAGCATTTGCAGCAGCAAACATCACCTATGTGCGTGGGGAGTAATGGACATTTAGGAAGCAAGGAGGAGAGGACCACTACCCCCCTATATAGGATTATTTTCATTTTCAGCATTAGCAGCAGCAAACATCACCTATGTGCGAGGGGAGTAATGGGCATTTAGCAAGCAGGGACTCCATGGGACTCGAACTATGGACCAGGAGAGGGAGTTTGGAAGATGCCGCGTAGCCAACTATGACAAAACATGTCTCAGCTTGGTCGAAGGGGCTGAGAGGGACTCGAATGGACACCGAGGGACGCCGAGGGACTCGAAGGGACTCAAAGGGACTCGAAGGGACTCAAAGGGACGATTAGGGACGTTTAGGGACGCGCGACGCGCGACGCGCGGTGGCTAAAGCCCACGGATCACCAACTTCCTGACGGGAGGACCACTACCCCCCTATATAGGATTATTTTCATTTTCAGCATTAGCAGCAGCAAACATGGCCTATGTGCGAGGGGAGTACTGCACATTTTGGAAGCAGGGAGGAGAGAACCCCTTCCCCCCTATATAGGATTATTTTCATTCTCAGCATTAGCAGCAGCAAACATCACCTATGCGCGAGGGGAGTATTGCACATTTAAGAAGAAGGGAGGAGAAGAGCAGTACCCCCTATATAGGATTAATTTCATTTTCAGCATTAGCAGCAGCAAACATCACCTATGTGCGAGGGGAGTACTGCACATTTTGGAAGCAGGGAGGAGAGAACCCCTTCCCCCCTATATAGGATTATTTTCATTCTCAGCATTAGCAGCAGCAAACATCACCTATGCGCGAGGGGAGTATTGCACATTTAAGAAGAAGGGAGGAGAGGAGCAGTACCCCCCTATATAGGATTATTTTCATTTTCAGCATTAGCAGCAGCAAACATGGCCTATGTGCGAGGGGAGTACTGCACATTTTGGAAGCAGGGAGGAGAGAACCCCTTCCCCCCTATATAGGATTATTTTCATTCTCAGCATTAGCAGCAGCAAACATCACCTATGCGCGAGGGGAGTATTGCACATTTAAGAAGAAGGGAGGAGAGGACCAGTACCCCCTATATAGGATTATTTTCATTTTCAGCATTAGCAGCAGCAAACATCACCTAAGTGCGAGGGGAGTAATGCACATTTAGGGCGCAGGGACTCCAAGGGACATGTCAAGGAACTAAAAGGTACGCCGAGGGACGCCAAAGGGACCCCCGAGGGGCTCCAAGGAACGACGAGTGGCACCATTCTGTTACTACACGCAGCAAAAACAGGAACCCGCTTTGCGCAGAATCAAATCTTGATTCATCACTGAGGAAGGAGAGAGCCGGCAGTTCGTTGCCCAAGCAAGGAGCCTGCCGACGCATCACCCCATTCACCACTCACACGCCATGACGTTAGCTAAAGCCCAGAACCACCAAACGAAACGCAAGGGTCGGCCAGCGAAATGACTAGACGACAATGCGGGAACATCGAGTGGAACAAAGCCCGCGCCGCTGGGCGTGGTAAAAATCGAAAGCAACCCTCAACCGACATAGCAGGCCATTTGGGAAGGTGTCCCGAAGACATCTACGACCAAACCAGGCATAAGAAGGGACAGGAAGGAACACCGAAGGGACACCGATGGGCTCAAAGGGACACCGAGGGACTCTAAGGGACGCTGGGGGGGTGGGCTGCCCAAGCCCGGGGACATCGCCTTCCTATCGAGAGGACCACTACCCCCCTATATAGGATTATTTTCATTTTCAGCATCTGCAGCAGCAAACATCACCTATGTACGTGGGGAGTACTGCACATTTAGGAAGCAGGGAGGAGAGCACCACTACCCC
>JAZGTL010000148.1:40000-42500 GCA_037349345.1 Oemleria cerasiformis | reverse complement strand
AGCAACCCTCAACCGACATAGCAGGCCATTTGGGAAGATGTCCCGAAGACAACTACGACCAAACTAGGCATAAAAAGGGACACGAAGGAACACCGAAGGGACACCGAGGAAGGAGAGAGCCGGCAGTTCGTTGCCCAAGCAAGGAGCCTGCCGACGCATCACCCTATTCACCACTCACACGCCATGACGTTAGCTAAAGCCCAGAACCACAAAACGAACCGCAAGGGTCGGCCAGCGAAATGACTAGACGACAATGCGGGAACATCGAGTGGAACAAAGCCTGCGCCGCTGGGCGTGGCAACAACCGAAAGCAACCCTCAACCGACATAGCAGGCCATTTGGGAAGGTGTCCCGAAGACATCTACGACCAAACTAGGCATAAGAAGGGACACCGAAGGGACACCGAGGAAGGAGAGAGCCGGCAGTTCGTTGCCCAAGCAAGGAGCCTACCGACGCATCACCCTATTCACCACTCACACGCCATGACGTTAGCTAAAGCCCAGAACCACAAAACGAACCGCAAGGGTCGGCCAGCGAAATGACTAGACGACAATGCGGGAACATCGAGTGGAACAAAGCCTGCGCCGCTGGGCGTGGCAACAACCGAAAGCAACCCTCAACCGACATAGCAGGCCATTTGGGAAGGTGTCCCGAAGACATCTACGACCAAACTAGGCATAAGAAGGGACACCGAAGGGACACCGAGGAAGGAGAGACACCGAAGGGACACCGATGGGCTCAAAGGGACACCGAGGGACTCGAAGGGACACGGAGGGTGGGCTGCCCATGCCCGGGAACATCGCCTTCCTATCGAGAGAACCACTACCCCCCTATATAGGATTATTTTCATTTTCAGCATTTGCAGCAGCAAACATCACCTATGTGCGTGGGGAGTAATGGTCATTTAGGAAGCAAGGAGGAGAGTACTACTACCCCCCTATATAGGATTATTTTCATTTTCAGCATTTGCAGCAGCAAACATCACCTATGTGCGTGGGGAGTAATGGACATTTAGGAAGCAAGGAGGAGAGGACCACTACCCCCCTATATAGGATTATTTTCATTTTCAGCATTAGCAGCAGCAAACATCACCTATGTGCGAGGGGAGTAATGGGCATTTAGCAAGCAGGGACTCCATGGGACTCGAACTATGGACCAGGAGAGGGAGTTTGGAAGATGCCGCGTAGCCAACTATGACAAAACATGTCTCAGCTTGGTCGAAGGGGCTGAGAGGGACTCGAATGGACACCGAGGGACGCCGAGGGACTCGAAGGGACTCAAAGGGACTCGAAGGGACTCAAAGGGACGATTAGGGACGTTTAGGGACGCGCGACGCGCGACGCGCGGTGGCTAAAGCCCACGGATCACCAACTTCCTGACGGGAGGACCACTACCCCCCTATATAGGATTATTTTCATTTTCAGCATTAGCAGCAGCAAACATGGCCTATGTGCGAGGGGAGTACTGCACATTTTGGAAGCAGGGAGGAGAGAACCCCTTCCCCCCTATATAGGATTATTTTCATTCTCAGCATTAGCAGCAGCAAACATCACCTATGCGCGAGGGGAGTATTGCACATTTAAGAAGAAGGGAGGAGAAGAGCAGTACCCCCTATATAGGATTAATTTCATTTTCAGCATTAGCAGCAGCAAACATCACCTATGTGCGAGGGGAGTACTGCACATTTTGGAAGCAGGGAGGAGAGAACCCCTTCCCCCCTATATAGGATTATTTTCATTCTCAGCATTAGCAGCAGCAAACATCACCTATGCGCGAGGGGAGTATTGCACATTTAAGAAGAAGGGAGGAGAGGAGCAGTACCCCCCTATATAGGATTATTTTCATTTTCAGCATTAGCAGCAGCAAACATGGCCTATGTGCGAGGGGAGTACTGCACATTTTGGAAGCAGGGAGGAGAGAACCCCTTCCCCCCTATATAGGATTATTTTCATTCTCAGCATTAGCAGCAGCAAACATCACCTATGCGCGAGGGGAGTATTGCACATTTAAGAAGAAGGGAGGAGAGGACCAGTACCCCCTATATAGGATTATTTTCATTTTCAGCATTAGCAGCAGCAAACATCACCTAAGTGCGAGGGGAGTAATGCACATTTAGGGCGCAGGGACTCCAAGGGACATGTCAAGGAACTAAAAGGTACGCCGAGGGACGCCAAAGGGACCCCCGAGGGGCTCCAAGGAACGACGAGTGGCACCATTCTGTTACTACACGCAGCAAAAACAGGAACCCGCTTTGCGCAGAATCAAATCTTGATTCATCACTGAGGAAGGAGAGAGCCGGCAGTTCGTTGCCCAAGCAAGGAGCCTGCCGACGCATCACCCCATTCACCACTCACACGCCATGACGTTAGCTAAAGCCCAGAACCACCAAACGAAACGCAAGGGTCGGCCAGCGAAATGACTAGACGACAATGCGGGAACATCGAGTGGAACAAAGCCCGCGCCGCTGGGCGTGGTAAAAATCGAAAGCAACCCTCAACCG
>JAZGTL010000148.1:7500-10000 GCA_037349345.1 Oemleria cerasiformis | reverse complement strand
AGGGACACCGAAGGGACACCGAGGAAGGAGAGAGCCGGCAGTTCGTTGCCCAAGCAAGGAGCCTACCGACGCATCACCCTATTCACCACTCACACGCCATGACGTTAGCTAAAGCCAACGAACCGCAAGGGTCGGCCAGCGAAATGACTAGACGACAATGCGGGAACATCGAGTGGAACAAAGCCTGCGCCGCTGGGCGTGGCAACAACCGAAAGCAACCCTCAACCGACATAGCAGGCCATTTGGGAAGGTGTCCCGAAGACATCTACGACCAAACTAGGCATAAGAAGGGACACCGAAGGGACACCGAGGAAGGAGAGACACCGAAGGGACACCGATGGGCTCAAAGGGACACCGAGGGACTCGAAGGGACACGGAGGGTGGGCTGCCCATGCCCGGGAACATCGCCTTCCTATCGAGAGAACCACTACCCCCCTATATAGGATTATTTTCATTTTCAGCATTTGCAGCAGCAAACATCACCTATGTGCGTGGGGAGTAATGGTCATTTAGGAAGCAAGGAGGAGAGTACTACTACCCCCCTATATAGGATTATTTTCATTTTCAGCATTTGCAGCAGCAAACATCACCTATGTGCGTGGGGAGTAATGGACATTTAGGAAGCAAGGAGGAGAGGACCACTACCCCCCTATATAGGATTATTTTCATTTTCAGCATTAGCAGCAGCAAACATCACCTATGTGCGAGGGGAGTAATGGGCATTTAGCAAGCAGGGACTCCATGGGACTCGAACTATGGACCAGGAGAGGGAGTTTGGAAGATGCCGCGTAGCCAACTATGACAAAACATGTCTCAGCTTGGTCGAAGGGGCTGAGAGGGACTCGAATGGACACCGAGGGACGCCGAGGGACTCGAAGGGACTCAAAGGGACTCGAAGGGACTCAAAGGGACGATTAGGGACGTTTAGGGACGCGCGACGCGCGGTGGCTAAAGCCCACGGATCACCAACTTCCTGACGGGAGGACCACTACCCCCCTATATAGGATTATTTTCATTTTCAGCATTAGCAGCAGCAAACATGGCCTATGTGCGAGGGGAGTACTGCACATTTTGGAAGCAGGGAGGAGAGAACCCCTTCCCCCCTATATAGGATTATTTTCATTCTCAGCATTAGCAGCAGCAAACATCACCTATGCGCGAGGGGAGTATTGCACATTTAAGAAGAAGGGAGGAGAAGAGCAGTACCCCCTATATAGGATTAATTTCATTTTCAGCATTAGCAGCAGCAAACATCACCTATGTGCGAGGGGAGTACTGCACATTTTGGAAGCAGGGAGGAGAGAACCCCTTCCCCCCTATATAGGATTATTTTCATTCTCAGCATTAGCAGCAGCAAACATCACCTATGCGCGAGGGGAGTATTGCACATTTAAGAAGAAGGGAGGAGAGGAGCAGTACCCCCTATATAGGATTATTTTCATTTTCAGCATTAGCAGCAGCAAACATCACCTATGTGCGAGGGGAGTACTGCACATTTTGGAAGCAGGGAGGAGAGAACCCCTTCCCCCCTATATAGGATTATTTTCATTCTCAGCATTAGCAGCAGCAAACATCACCTATGCGCGAGGGGAGTATTGCACATTTAAGAAGAAGGGAGGAGAGGACCAGTACCCCCTATATAGGATTATTTTCATTTTCAGCATTAGCAGCAGCAAACATCACCTAAGTGCGAGGGGAGTAATGCACATTTAGGGCGCAGGGACTCCAAGGGACATGTCAAGGAACTAAAAGGTACGCCGAGGGACGCCAAAGGGACCCCCGAGGGGCTCCAAGGAACGACGAGTGGCACCATTCTGTTACTACACGCAGCAAAAACAGGAACCCGCTTTGCGCAGAATCAAATCTTGATTCATCACTGAGGAAGGAGAGAGCCGGCAGTTCGTTGCCCAAGCAAGGAGCCTGCCGACGCATCACCCTATTCACCACTCACACGCCATGACGTTAGCTAAAGCCCAGAACCACCAAACGAAACGCAAGGGTCGGCCAGCGAAATGACTAGACGACAATGCGGGAACATCGAGTGGAACAAAGCCCGCGCCGCTGGGCGTGGTAAAAATCGAAAGCAACCCTCAACCGACATAGCAGGCCATTTGGGAAGGTGTCCCGAAGACATCTACGACCAAACCAGGCATAAGAAGGGACAGGAAGGAACACCGAAGGGACACCGATGGGCTCAAAGGGACACCGAGGGACTCTAAGGGACGCTGGGGGGGTGGGCTGCCCAAGCCCGGGGACATCGCCTTCCTATCGAGAGGACCACTACCCCCCTATATAGGATTATTTTCATTTTCAGCATCTGCAGCAGCAAACATCACCTATGTACGTGGGGAGTACTGCACATTTAGGAAGCAGGGAGGAGAGCACCACTACCCCCCTATATAGGATTATTTTCATTTCCAGCATTAGCAGCAGCAAACATCAGCTATGTGCGAGGTGAGTAATGCACATTTGGGGCGCAGGGACTCCAAGGGACCTGTAT
>JAZGTL010000147.1:40000-42500 GCA_037349345.1 Oemleria cerasiformis | reverse complement strand
CGTGTGAGTGGTGAATGGGGTGATGCGTCGGCAGGCTCCTTGCTTGGGCAACGAACTGCCGGCTCTCTCCTTCCTCAGTGATGAATCAAGATTTGATTCTGCGCAAAGCGGGTTCCTGTTTTTGCTGCGTGTAGTAACAGAATGGTGCCACTCGTCGTTCCTTGGAGCCCCTCGGGGGTCCCTTTGGCGTCCCTCGGCGTACCTTTTAGTTCCTTGACATGTCCCTTGGAGTCCCTGCGCCCTAAATGTGCATTACTCCCCTCGCACTTAGGTGATGTTTGCTGCTGCTAATGCTGAAAATGAAAATAATCCTATATAGGGGGTACTGGTCCTCTCCTCCCTTCTTCTTAAATGTGCAATACTCCCCTCGCGCATAGGTGATGTTTGCTGCTGCTAATGCTGAGAATGAAAATAATCCTATATAGGGGGGAAGGGGTTCTCTCCTCCCTGCTTCCAAAATGTGCAGTACTCCCCTCGCACATAGGCCATGTTTGCTGCTGCTAATGCTGAAAATGAAAATAATCCTATATAGGGGGGTACTGCTCCTCTCCTCCCTTCTTCTTAAATGTGCAATACTCCCCTCGCGCATAGGTGATGTTTGCTGCTGCTAATGCTGAGAATGAAAATAATCCTATATAGGGGGGAAGGGGTTCTCTCCTCCCTGCTTCCAAAATGTGCAGTACTCCCCTCGCACATAGGTGATGTTTGCTGCTGCTAATGCTGAAAATGAAATTAATCCTATATAGGGGGTACTGCTCTTCTCCTCCCTTCTTCTTAAATGTGCAATACTCCCCTCGCGCATAGGTGATGTTTGCTGCTGCTAATGCTGAGAATGAAAATAATCCTATATAGGGGGGAAGGGGTTCTCTCCTCCCTGCTTCCAAAATGTGCAGTACTCCCCTCGCACATAGGCCATGTTTGCTGCTGCTAATGCTGAAAATGAAAATAATCCTATATAGGGGGGTAGTGGTCCTCCCGTCAGGAAGTTGGTGATCCGTGGGCTTTAGCCACCGCGCGTCGCGCGTCGCGCGTCCCTAAACGTCCCTAATCGTCCCTTTGAGTCCCTTCGAGTCCCTTTGAGTCCCTTCGAGTCCCTCGGCGTCCCTCGGTGTCCATTCGAGTCCCTCTCAGCCCCTTCGACCAAGCTGAGACATGTTTTGTCATAGTTGGCTACGCGGCATCTTCCAAACTCCCTCTCCTGGTCCATAGTTCGAGTCCCATGGAGTCCCTGCTTGCTAAATGCCCATTACTCCCCTCGCACATAGGTGATGTTTGCTGCTGCTAATGCTGAAAATGAAAATAATCCTATATAGGGGGGTAGTGGTCCTCTCCTCCTTGCTTCCTAAATGTCCATTACTCCCCACGCACATAGGTGATGTTTGCTGCTGCAAATGCTGAAAATGAAAATAATCCTATATAGGGGGGTAGTAGTACTCTCCTCCTTGCTTCCTAAATGACCATTACTCCCCACGCACATAGGTGATGTTTGCTGCTGCAAATGCTGAAAATGAAAATAATCCTATATAGGGGGGTAGTGGTTCTCTCGATAGGAAGGCGATGTTCCCGGGCATGGGCAGCCCACCCTCCGTGTCCCTTCGAGTCCCTCGGTGTCCCTTTGAGCCCATCGGTGTCCCTTCGGTGTCTCTCCTTCCTCGGTGTCCCTTCGGTGTCCCTTCTTATGCCTAGTTTGGTCGTAGATGTCTTCGGGACACCTTCCCAAATGGCCTGCTATGTCGGTTGAGGGTTGCTTTCGGTTGTTGCCACGCCCAGCGGCGCAGGCTTTGTTCCACTCGATGTTCCCGCATTGTCGTCTAGTCATTTCGCTGGCCGACCCTTGCGGTTCGTTTTGTGGTTCTGGGCTTTAGCTAACGTCATGGCGTGTGAGTGGTGAATAGGGTGATGCGTCGGTAGGCTCCTTGCTTGGGCAACGAACTGCCGGCTCTCTCCTTCCTCGGTGTCCCTTCGGTGTCCCTTCTTATGCCTAGTTTGGTCGTAGATGTCTTCGGGACACCTTCCCAAATGGCCTGCTATGTCGGTTGAGGGTTGCTTTCGGTTGTTGCCACGCCCAGCGGCGCAGGCTTTGTTCCACTCGATGTTCCCGCATTGTCGTCTAGTCATTTCGCTGGCCGACCCTTGCGGTTCGTTTTGTGGTTCTGGGCTTTAGCTAACGTCATGGCGTGTGAGTGGTGAATAGGGTGATGCGTCGGCAGGCTCCTTGCTTGGGCAACGAACTGCCGGCTCTCTCCTTCCTCGGTGTCCCTTCGGTGTTCCTTCGTGTCCCTTTTTATGCCTAGTTTGGTCGTAGTTGTCTTCGGGACATCTTCCCAAATGGCCTGCTATGTCGGTTGAGGGTTGCTTTCGGTTGTTGCCACGCCCAGCGGCGCAGGCTTTGTTCCACTCGATGTTCCCGCATTGTCGTCTAGTCATTTCGCTGGCCGACCCTTGCGGTTCGTTTTGTGGTTCTGGGCTTTAGCTAACGTCATGGCGTGTGAGTGGTGAA
>JAZGTL010000146.1:295000-296843 GCA_037349345.1 Oemleria cerasiformis | reverse complement strand
GCAACCCTCAACCGACATAGCAGGCCATTTGGGAAGGTGTCCCGAAGACATCTACGACCAAACCAGGCATAAGAAGGGACACGAAGGAACACCGAAGGGACACCGAGGAAGGAGAGAGCCGGCAGTTCGTTGCCCAAGCAAGGAGCCTGCCGACGCATCACCCTATTCACCACTCACACGCCATGACGTTAGCTAAAGCCCAGAACCACAAAACGAAACGCAAGGGTCGGCCAGCGAAATGACTAGACGACAATGCGGGAACATCGAGTGGAACAAAGCCTGCGCCGCTGGGCGTGGCAACAACCAAAAGCAACCCTCAACCGACATAGCAGGCCATTTGGGAAGGTGTCCCGAAGACAACTACGACCAAACTAGGCATAAGAAGGGACACGAAGGAACACCGAAGGGACACCGAGGAAGGAGAGAGCCGGCAGTTCGTTGCCCAAGCAAGGAGCCTGCCGACGCATCACCCTATTCACCACTCACACGCCATGACGTTAGCTAAAGCCCAGAACCACAAAACGAACCGCAAGGGTCGGCCAGCGAAATGACTAGACGACAATGCGGGAACATCGAGTGGAACAAAGCCTGCGCCGCTGGGCGTGGCAACAACCGAAAGCAACCCTCAACCGACATAGCAGGCCATTTGGGAAGATGTCCCGAAGACAACTACGACCAAACTAGGCATAAAAAGGGACACGAAGGAACACCGAAGGGACACCGAGGAAGGAGAGAGCCGGCAGTTCGTTGCCCAAGCAAGGAGCCTGCCGACGCATCACCCTATTCACCACTCACACGCCATGACGTTAGCTAAAGCCCAGAACCACAAAACGAACCGCAAGGGTCGGCCAGCGAAATGACTAGACGACAATGCGGGAACATCGAGTGGAACAAAGCCTGCGCCGCTGGGCGTGGCAACAACCGAAAGCAACCCTCAACCGACATAGCAGGCCATTTGGGAAGGTGTCCCGAAGACATCTACGACCAAACTAGGCATAAGAAGGGACACCGAAGGGACACCGAGGAAGGAGAGAGCCGGCAGTTCGTTGCCCAAGCAAGGAGCCTACCGACGCATCACCCTATTCACCACTCACACGCCATGACGTTAGCTAAAGCCCAGAACCACAAAACGAACCGCAAGGGTCGGCCAGCGAAATGACTAGACGACAATGCGGGAACATCGAGTGGAACAAAGCCTGCGCCGCTGGGCGTGGCAACAACCGAAAGCAACCCTCAACCGACATAGCAGGCCATTTGGGAAGGTGTCCCGAAGACATCTACGACCAAACTAGGCATAAGAAGGGACACCGAAGGGACACCGAGGAAGGAGAGACACCGAAGGGACACCGATGGGCTCAAAGGGACACCGAGGGACTCGAAGGGACACGGAGGGTGGGCTGCCCATGCCCGGGAACATCGCCTTCCTATCGAGAGAACCACTACCCCCCTATATAGGATTATTTTCATTTTCAGCATTTGCAGCAGCAAACATCACCTATGTGCGTGGGGAGTAATGGTCATTTAGGAAGCAAGGAGGAGAGTACTACTACCCCCCTATATAGGATTATTTTCATTTTCAGCATTTGCAGCAGCAAACATCACCTATGTGCGTGGGGAGTAATGGACATTTAGGAAGCAAGGAGGAGAGGACCACTACCCCCCTATATAGGATTATTTTCATTTTCAGCATTAGCAGCAGCAAACATCACCTATGTGCGAGGGGAGTAATGGGCATTTAGCAAGCAGGGACTCCATGGGACTCGAACTATGGACCAGGAGAGGGAGTTTGGAAGATGCCGCGTAGCCAACTATGACAAAACATGTCTCAGCTTGGTCGAAGGGG
>JAZGTL010000146.1:272500-275000 GCA_037349345.1 Oemleria cerasiformis | reverse complement strand
ACCCTATTCACCACTCACACGCCATGACGTTAGCTAAAGCCCAGAACCACAAAACGAACCGCAAGGGTCGGCCAGCGAAATGACTAGACGACAATGCGGGAACATCGAGTGGAACAAAGCCTGCGCCGCTGGGCGTGGCAACAACCGAAAGCAACCCTCAACCGACATAGCAGGCCATTTGGGAAGATGTCCCGAAGACAACTACGACCAAACTAGGCATAAAAAGGGACACGAAGGAACACCGAAGGGACACCGAGGAAGGAGAGAGCCGGCAGTTCGTTGCCCAAGCAAGGAGCCTGCCGACGCATCACCCTATTCACCACTCACACGCCATGACGTTAGCTAAAGCCCAGAACCACAAAACGAACCGCAAGGGTCGGCCAGCGAAATGACTAGACGACAATGCGGGAACATCGAGTGGAACAAAGCCTGCGCCGCTGGGCGTGGCAACAACCGAAAGCAACCCTCAACCGACATAGCAGGCCATTTGGGAAGGTGTCCCGAAGACATCTACGACCAAACTAGGCATAAGAAGGGACACCGAAGGGACACCGAGGAAGGAGAGAGCCGGCAGTTCGTTGCCCAAGCAAGGAGCCTACCGACGCATCACCCTATTCACCACTCACACGCCATGACGTTAGCTAAAGCCCAGAACCACAAAACGAACCGCAAGGGTCGGCCAGCGAAATGACTAGACGACAATGCGGGAACATCGAGTGGAACAAAGCCTGCGCCGCTGGGCGTGGCAACAACCGAAAGCAACCCTCAACCGACATAGCAGGCCATTTGGGAAGGTGTCCCGAAGACATCTACGACCAAACTAGGCATAAGAAGGGACACCGAAGGGACACCGAGGAAGGAGAGACACCGAAGGGACACCGATGGGCTCAAAGGGACACCGAGGGACTCGAAGGGACACGGAGGGTGGGCTGCCCATGCCCGGGAACATCGCCTTCCTATCGAGAGAACCACTACCCCCCTATATAGGATTATTTTCATTTTCAGCATTTGCAGCAGCAAACATCACCTATGTGCGTGGGGAGTAATGGTCATTTAGGAAGCAAGGAGGAGAGTACTACTACCCCCCTATATAGGATTATTTTCATTTTCAGCATTTGCAGCAGCAAACATCACCTATGTGCGTGGGGAGTAATGGACATTTAGGAAGCAAGGAGGAGAGGACCACTACCCCCCTATATAGGATTATTTTCATTTTCAGCATTAGCAGCAGCAAACATCACCTATGTGCGAGGGGAGTAATGGGCATTTAGCAAGCAGGGACTCCATGGGACTCGAACTATGGACCAGGAGAGGGAGTTTGGAAGATGCCGCGTAGCCAACTATGACAAAACATGTCTCAGCTTGGTCGAAGGGGCTGAGAGGGACTCGAATGGACACCGAGGGACGCCGAGGGACTCGAAGGGACTCAAAGGGACTCGAAGGGACTCAAAGGGACGATTAGGGACGTTTAGGGACGCGCGACGCGCGACGCGCGGTGGCTAAAGCCCACGGATCACCAACTTCCTGACGGGAGGACCACTACCCCCCTATATAGGATTATTTTCATTTTCAGCATTAGCAGCAGCAAACATGGCCTATGTGCGAGGGGAGTACTGCACATTTTGGAAGCAGGGAGGAGAGAACCCCTTCCCCCCTATATAGGATTATTTTCATTCTCAGCATTAGCAGCAGCAAACATCACCTATGCGCGAGGGGAGTATTGCACATTTAAGAAGAAGGGAGGAGAAGAGCAGTACCCCCTATATAGGATTAATTTCATTTTCAGCATTAGCAGCAGCAAACATCACCTATGTGCGAGGGGAGTACTGCACATTTTGGAAGCAGGGAGGAGAGAACCCCTTCCCCCCTATATAGGATTATTTTCATTCTCAGCATTAGCAGCAGCAAACATCACCTATGCGCGAGGGGAGTATTGCACATTTAAGAAGAAGGGAGGAGAGGAGCAGTACCCCCCTATATAGGATTATTTTCATTTTCAGCATTAGCAGCAGCAAACATGGCCTATGTGCGAGGGGAGTACTGCACATTTTGGAAGCAGGGAGGAGAGAACCCCTTCCCCCCTATATAGGATTATTTTCATTCTCAGCATTAGCAGCAGCAAACATCACCTATGCGCGAGGGGAGTATTGCACATTTAAGAAGAAGGGAGGAGAGGACCAGTACCCCCTATATAGGATTATTTTCATTTTCAGCATTAGCAGCAGCAAACATCACCTAAGTGCGAGGGGAGTAATGCACATTTAGGGCGCAGGGACTCCAAGGGACATGTCAAGGAACTAAAAGGTACGCCGAGGGACGCCAAAGGGACCCCCGAGGGGCTCCAAGGAACGACGAGTGGCACCATTCTGTTACTACACGCAGCAAAAACAGGAACCCGCTTTGCGCAGAATCAAATCTTGATTCATCACTGAGGAAGGAGAGAGCCGGCAGTTCGTTGCCCAAGCAAGGAGCCTGCCGACGCATCACCCCATTCACCACT
>JAZGTL010000146.1:240000-242500 GCA_037349345.1 Oemleria cerasiformis | reverse complement strand
GAACAAAGCCTGCGCCGCTGGGCGTGGCAACAACCGAAAGCAACCCTCAACCGACATAGCAGGCCATTTGGGAAGGTGTCCCGAAGACATCTACGACCAAACTAGGCATAAGAAGGGACACCGAAGGGACACCGAGGAAGGAGAGAGCCGGCAGTTCGTTGCCCAAGCAAGGAGCCTACCGACGCATCACCCTATTCACCACTCACACGCCATGACGTTAGCTAAAGCCCAGAACCACAAAACGAACCGCAAGGGTCGGCCAGCGAAATGACTAGACGACAATGCGGGAACATCGAGTGGAACAAAGCCTGCGCCGCTGGGCGTGGCAACAACCGAAAGCAACCCTCAACCGACATAGCAGGCCATTTGGGAAGGTGTCCCGAAGACATCTACGACCAAACTAGGCATAAGAAGGGACACCGAAGGGACACCGAGGAAGGAGAGACACCGAAGGGACACCGATGGGCTCAAAGGGACACCGAGGGACTCGAAGGGACACGGAGGGTGGGCTGCCCATGCCCGGGAACATCGCCTTCCTATCGAGAGAACCACTACCCCCCTATATAGGATTATTTTCATTTTCAGCATTTGCAGCAGCAAACATCACCTATGTGCGTGGGGAGTAATGGTCATTTAGGAAGCAAGGAGGAGAGTACTACTACCACCCCTATATAGGATTATTTTCATTTTCAGCATTTGCAGCAGCAAACATCACCTATGTGCGTGGGGAGTAATGGACATTTAGGAAGCAAGGAGGAGAGGACCACTACCCCCCTATATAGGATTATTTTCATTTTCAGCATTAGCAGCAGCAAACATCACCTATGTGCGAGGGGAGTAATGGGCATTTAGCAAGCAGGGACTCCATGGGACTCGAACTATGGACCAGGAGAGGGAGTTTGGAAGATGCCGCGTAGCCAACTATGACAAAACATGTCTCAGCTTGGTCGAAGGGGCTGAGAGGGACTCGAATGGACACCGAGGGACGCCGAGGGACTCGAAGGGACTCAAAGGGACTCGAAGGGACTCAAAGGGACGATTAGGGACGTTTAGGGACGCGCGACGCGCGACGCGCGGTGGCTAAAGCCCACGGATCACCAACTTCCTGACGGGAGGACCACTACCCCCCTATATAGGATTATTTTCATTTTCAGCATTAGCAGCAGCAAACATGGCCTATGTGCGAGGGGAGTACTGCACATTTTGGAAGCAGGGAGGAGAGAACCCCTTCCCCCCTATATAGGATTATTTTCATTCTCAGCATTAGCAGCAGCAAACATCACCTATGCGCGAGGGGAGTATTGCACATTTAAGAAGAAGGGAGGAGAAGAGCAGTACCCCCTATATAGGATTAATTTCATTTTCAGCATTAGCAGCAGCAAACATCACCTATGTGCGAGGGGAGTACTGCACATTTTGGAAGCAGGGAGGAGAGAACCCCTTCCCCCCTATATAGGATTATTTTCATTCTCAGCATTAGCAGCAGCAAACATCACCTATGCGCGAGGGGAGTATTGCACATTTAAGAAGAAGGGAGGAGAGGAGCAGTACCCCCCTATATAGGATTATTTTCATTTTCAGCATTAGCAGCAGCAAACATGGCCTATGTGCGAGGGGAGTACTGCACATTTTGGAAGCAGGGAGGAGAGAACCCCTTCCCCCCTATATAGGATTATTTTCATTCTCAGCATTAGCAGCAGCAAACATCACCTATGCGCGAGGGGAGTATTGCACATTTAAGAAGAAGGGAGGAGAGGACCAGTACCCCCTATATAGGATTATTTTCATTTTCAGCATTAGCAGCAGCAAACATCACCTAAGTGCGAGGGGAGTAATGCACATTTAGGGCGCAGGGACTCCAAGGGACATGTCAAGGAACTAAAAGGTACGCCGAGGGACGCCAAAGGGACCCCCGAGGGGCTCCAAGGAACGACGAGTGGCACCATTCTGTTACTACACGCAGCAAAAACAGGAACCCGCTTTGCGCAGAATCAAATCTTGATTCATCACTGAGGAAGGAGAGAGCCGGCAGTTCGTTGCCCAAGCAAGGAGCCTGCCGACGCATCACCCCATTCACCACTCACACGCCATGACGTTAGCTAAAGCCCAGAACCACCAAACGAAACGCAAGGGTCGGCCAGCGAAATGACTAGACGACAATGCGGGAACATCGAGTGGAACAAAGCCCGCGCCGCTGGGCGTGGTAAAAATCGAAAGCAACCCTCAACCGACATAGCAGGCCATTTGGGAAGGTGTCCCGAAGACATCTACGACCAAACCAGGCATAAGAAGGGACAGGAAGGAACACCGAAGGGACACCGATGGGCTCAAAGGGACACCGAGGGACTCTAAGGGACGCTGGGGGGGTGGGCTGCCCAAGCCCGGGGACATCGCCTTCCTATCGAGAGGACCACTACCCCCCTATATAGGATTATTTTCATTTTCAGCATCTGCAGCAGCAAACATCACCTATGTACGTGGGGAGTACTGCACATTTAGG
>JAZGTL010000146.1:197500-200000 GCA_037349345.1 Oemleria cerasiformis | reverse complement strand
AAGCAACCCTCAACCGACATAGCAGGCCATTTGGGAAGATGTCCCGAAGACAACTACGACCAAACTAGGCATAAAAAGGGACACGAAGGAACACCGAAGGGACACCGAGGAAGGAGAGAGCCGGCAGTTCGTTGCCCAAGCAAGGAGCCTGCCGACGCATCACCCTATTCACCACTCACACGCCATGACGTTAGCTAAAGCCCAGAACCACAAAACGAACCGCAAGGGTCGGCCAGCGAAATGACTAGACGACAATGCGGGAACATCGAGTGGAACAAAGCCTGCGCCGCTGGGCGTGGCAACAACCGAAAGCAACCCTCAACCGACATAGCAGGCCATTTGGGAAGGTGTCCCGAAGACATCTACGACCAAACTAGGCATAAGAAGGGACACCGAAGGGACACCGAGGAAGGAGAGAGCCGGCAGTTCGTTGCCCAAGCAAGGAGCCTACCGACGCATCACCCTATTCACCACTCACACGCCATGACGTTAGCTAAAGCCCAGAACCACAAAACGAACCGCAAGGGTCGGCCAGCGAAATGACTAGACGACAATGCGGGAACATCGAGTGGAACAAAGCCTGCGCCGCTGGGCGTGGCAACAACCGAAAGCAACCCTCAACCGACATAGCAGGCCATTTGGGAAGGTGTCCCGAAGACATCTACGACCAAACTAGGCATAAGAAGGGACACCGAAGGGACACCGAGGAAGGAGAGACACCGAAGGGACACCGATGGGCTCAAAGGGACACCGAGGGACTCGAAGGGACACGGAGGGTGGGCTGCCCATGCCCGGGAACATCGCCTTCCTATCGAGAGAACCACTACCCCCCTATATAGGATTATTTTCATTTTCAGCATTTGCAGCAGCAAACATCACCTATGTGCGTGGGGAGTAATGGTCATTTAGGAAGCAAGGAGGAGAGTACTACTACCCCCCTATATAGGATTATTTTCATTTTCAGCATTTGCAGCAGCAAACATCACCTATGTGCGTGGGGAGTAATGGACATTTAGGAAGCAAGGAGGAGAGGACCACTACCCCCCTATATAGGATTATTTTCATTTTCAGCATTAGCAGCAGCAAACATCACCTATGTGCGAGGGGAGTAATGGGCATTTAGCAAGCAGGGACTCCATGGGACTCGAACTATGGACCAGGAGAGGGAGTTTGGAAGATGCCGCGTAGCCAACTATGACAAAACATGTCTCAGCTTGGTCGAAGGGGCTGAGAGGGACTCGAATGGACACCGAGGGACGCCGAGGGACTCGAAGGGACTCAAAGGGACTCGAAGGGACTCAAAGGGACGATTAGGGACGTTTAGGGACGCGCGACGCGCGACGCGCGGTGGCTAAAGCCCACGGATCACCAACTTCCTGACGGGAGGACCACTACCCCCCTATATAGGATTATTTTCATTTTCAGCATTAGCAGCAGCAAACATGGCCTATGTGCGAGGGGAGTACTGCACATTTTGGAAGCAGGGAGGAGAGAACCCCTTCCCCCCTATATAGGATTATTTTCATTCTCAGCATTAGCAGCAGCAAACATCACCTATGCGCGAGGGGAGTATTGCACATTTAAGAAGAAGGGAGGAGAAGAGCAGTACCCCCTATATAGGATTAATTTCATTTTCAGCATTAGCAGCAGCAAACATCACCTATGTGCGAGGGGAGTACTGCACATTTTGGAAGCAGGGAGGAGAGAACCCCTTCCCCCCTATATAGGATTATTTTCATTCTCAGCATTAGCAGCAGCAAACATCACCTATGCGCGAGGGGAGTATTGCACATTTAAGAAGAAGGGAGGAGAGGAGCAGTACCCCCCTATATAGGATTATTTTCATTTTCAGCATTAGCAGCAGCAAACATCACCTATGTGCGAGGGGAGTACTGCACATTTTGGAAGCAGGGAGGAGAGAACCCCTTCCCCCCTATATAGGATTATTTTCATTCTCAGCATTAGCAGCAGCAAACATCACCTATGCGCGAGGGGAGTATTGCACATTTAAGAAGAAGGGAGGAGAGGACCAGTACCCCCTATATAGGATTATTTTCATTTTCAGCATTAGCAGCAGCAAACATCACCTAAGTGCGAGGGGAGTAATGCACATTTAGGGCGCAGGGACTCCAAGGGACATGTCAAGGAACTAAAAGGTACGCCGAGGGACGCCAAAGGGACCCCCGAGGGGCTCCAAGGAACGACGAGTGGCACCATTCTGTTACTACACGCAGCAAAAACAGGAACCCGCTTTGCGCAGAATCAAATCTTGATTCATCACTGAGGAAGGAGAGAGCCGGCAGTTCGTTGCCCAAGCAAGGAGCCTGCCGACGCATCACCCCATTCACCACTCACACGCCATGACGTTAGCTAAAGCCCAGAACCACCAAACGAAACGCAAGGGTCGGCCAGCGAAATGACTAGACGACAATGCGGGAACATCGAGTGGAACAAAGCCCGCGCCGCTGGGCGTGGTAAAAATCGAAAGCAACCCTCAACC
>JAZGTL010000146.1:157500-160000 GCA_037349345.1 Oemleria cerasiformis | reverse complement strand
GGGAAGGTGTCCCGAAGACATCTACGACCAAACTAGGCATAAGAAGGGACACCGAAGGGACACCGAGGAAGGAGAGAGCCGGCAGTTCGTTGCCCAAGCAAGGAGCCTACCGACGCATCACCCTATTCACCACTCACACGCCATGACGTTAGCTAAAGCCCAGAACCACAAAACGAACCGCAAGGGTCGGCCAGCGAAATGACTAGACGACAATGCGGGAACATCGAGTGGAACAAAGCCTGCGCCGCTGGGCGTGGCAACAACCGAAAGCAACCCTCAACCGACATAGCAGGCCATTTGGGAAGGTGTCCCGAAGACATCTACGACCAAACTAGGCATAAGAAGGGACACCGAGGAAGGAGAGACACCGAAGGGACACCGATGGGCTCAAAGGGACACCGAGGGACTCGAAGGGACACGGAGGGTGGGCTGCCCATGCCCGGGAACATCGCCTTCCTATCGAGAGAACCACTACCCCCCTATATAGGATTATTTTCATTTTCAGCATTTGCAGCAGCAAACATCACCTATGTGCGTGGGGAGTAATGGTCATTTAGGAAGCAAGGAGGAGAGTACTACTACCCCCCTATATAGGATTATTTTCATTTTCAGCATTTGCAGCAGCAAACATCACCTATGTGCGTGGGGAGTAATGGACATTTAGGAAGCAAGGAGGAGAGGACCACTACCCCCCTATATAGGATTATTTTCATTTTCAGCATTAGCAGCAGCAAACATCACCTATGTGCGAGGGGAGTAATGGGCATTTAGCAAGCAGGGACTCCATGGGACTCGAACTATGGACCAGGAGAGGGAATTTGGAAGATGCCGCGTAGCCAACTATGACAAAACATGTCTCAGCTTGGTCGAAGGGGCTGAGAGGGACTCGAATGGACACCGAGGGACGCCGAGGGACTCGAAGGGACTCAAAGGGACTCGAAGGGACTCAAAGGGACTCAAAGGGACTCGAAGGGACTCAAAGGGACGATTAGGGACGTTTAGGGACGCGCGACGCGCGACGCGCGGTGGCTAAAGCCCACGGATCACCAACTTCCTGACGGGAGGACCACTACCCCCCTATATAGGATTATTTTCATTTTCAGCATTAGCAGCAGCAAACATGGCCTATGTGCGAGGGGAGTACTGCACATTTTGGAAGCAGGGAGGAGAGAACCCCTTCCCCCCTATATAGGATTATTTTAATTCTCAGCATTAGCAGCAGCAAACATCACCTATGCGCGAGGGGAGTATTGCACATTTAAGAAGAAGGGAGGAGAAGAGCAGTACCCCCTATATAGGATTAATTTCATTTTCAGCATTAGCAGCAGCAAACATCACCTATGTGCGAGGGGAGTACTGCACATTTTGGAAGCAGGGAGGAGAGAACCCCTTCCCCCCTATATAGGATTATTTTCATTCTCAGCATTAGCAGCAGCAAACATCACCTATGCGCGAGGGGAGTATTGCACATTTAAGAAGAAGGGAGGAGAGGAGCAGTACCCCCCTATATAGGATTATTTTCATTTTCAGCATTAGCAGCAGCAAACATGGCCTATGTGCGAGGGGAGTACTGCACATTTTGGAAGCAGGGAGGAGAGAACCCCTTCCCCCCTATATAGGATTATTTTCATTCTCAGCATTAGCAGCAGCAAACATCACCTATGCGCGAGGGGAGTATTGCACATTTAAGAAGAAGGGAGGAGAGGACCAGTACCCCCTATATAGGATTATTTTCATTTTCAGCATTAGCAGCAGCAAACATCACCTAAGTGCGAGGGGAGTAATGCACATTTAGGGCGCAGGGACTCCAAGGGACATGTCAAGGAACTAAAAGGTACGCCGAGGGACGCCAAAGGGACCCCCGAGGGGCTCCAAGGAACGACGAGTGGCACCATTCTGTTACTACACGCAGCAAAAACAGGAACCCGCTTTGCGCAGAATCAAATCTTGATTCATCACTGAGGAAGGAGAGAGCCGGCAGTTCGTTGCCCAAGCAAGGAGCCTGCCGACGCATCACCCCATTCACCACTCACACGCCATGACGTTAGCTAAAGCCCAGAACCACCAAACGAAACGCAAGGGTCGGCCAGCGAAATGACTAGACGACAATGCGGGAACATCGAGTGGAACAAAGCCCGCGCCGCTGGGCGTGGTAAAAATCGAAAGCAACCCTCAACCGACATAGCAGGCCATTTGGGAAGGTGTCCCGAAGACATCTACGACCAAACCAGGCATAAGAAGGGACAGGAAGGAACACCGAAGGGACACCGATGGGCTCAAAGGGACACCGAGGGACTCTAAGGGACGCTGGGGGGGTGGGCTGCCCAAGCCCGGGGACATCGCCTTCCTATCGAGAGGACCACTACCCCCCTATATAGGATTATTTTCATTTTCAGCATCTGCAGCAGCAAACATCACCTATGTACGTGGGGATTACTGCACATTTAGGAAGCAGGGAGGAGAGCACCACTACCCCCCCTATATAGGATTATTTTCATTT
>JAZGTL010000146.1:115000-117500 GCA_037349345.1 Oemleria cerasiformis | reverse complement strand
GACAACTACGACCAAACTAGGCATAAAAAGGGACACGAAGGAACACCGAAGGGACACCGAGGAAGGAGAGAGCCGGCAGTTCGTTGCCCAAGCAAGGAGCCTGCCGACGCATCACCCTATTCACCACTCACACGCCATGACGTTAGCTAAAGCCCAGAACCACAAAACGAACCGCAAGGGTCGGCCAGCGAAATGACTAGACGACAATGCGGGAACATCGAGTGGAACAAAGCCTGCGCCGCTGGGCGTGGCAACAACCGAAAGCAACCCTCAACCGACATAGCAGGCCATTTGGGAAGGTGTCCCGAAGACATCTACGACCAAACTAGGCATAAGAAGGGACACCGAAGGGACACCGAGGAAGGAGAGAGCCGGCAGTTCGTTGCCCAAGCAAGGAGCCTACCGACGCATCACCCTATTCACCACTCACACGCCATGACGTTAGCTAAAGCCCAGAACCACAAAACGAACCGCAAGGGTCGGCCAGCGAAATGACTAGACGACAATGCGGGAACATCGAGTGGAACAAAGCCTGCGCCGCTGGGCGTGGCAACAACCGAAAGCAACCCTCAACCGACATAGCAGGCCATTTGGGAAGGTGTCCCGAAGACATCTACGACCAAACTAGGCATAAGAAGGGACACCGAAGGGACACCGAGGAAGGAGAGACACCGAAGGGACACCGATGGGCTCAAAGGGACACCGAGGGACTCGAAGGGACACGGAGGGTGGGCTGCCCATGCCCGGGAACATCGCCTTCCTATCGAGAGAACCACTACCCCCCTATATAGGATTATTTTCATTTTCAGCATTTGCAGCAGCAAACATCACCTATGTGCGTGGGGAGTAATGGTCATTTAGGAAGCAAGGAGGAGAGTACTACTACCCCCCTATATAGGATTATTTTCATTTTCAGCATTTGCAGCAGCAAACATCACCTATGTGCGTGGGGAGTAATGGACATTTAGGAAGCAAGGAGGAGAGGACCACTACCCCCCTATATAGGATTATTTTCATTTTCAGCATTAGCAGCAGCAAACATCACCTATGTGCGAGGGGAGTAATGGGCATTTAGCAAGCAGGGACTCCATGGGACTCGAACTAAGGACCAGGAGAGGGAGTTTGGAAGATGCCGCGTAGCCAACTATGACAAAACATGTCTCAGCTTGGTCGAAGGGGCTGAGAGGGACTCGAATGGACACCGAGGGACGCCGAGGGACTCGAAGGGACTCAAAGGGACTCGAAGGGACTCAAAGGGACGATTAGGGACGTTTAGGGACGCGCGACGCGCGACGCGCGGTGGCTAAAGCCCACGGATCACCAACTTCCTGACGGGAGGACCACTACCCCCCTATATAGGATTATTTCATTTTCAGCATTAGCAGCAGCAAACATGGCCTATGTGCGAGGGGAGTACTGCACATTTTGGAAGCAGGGAGGAGAGAACCCCTTCCCCCCTATATAGGATTATTTTCATTCTCAGCATTAGCAGCAGCAAACATCACCTATGCGCGAGGGGAGTATTGCACATTTAAGAAGAAGGGAGGAGAAGAGCAGTACCCCCTATATAGGGATTAATTTCATTTTCAGCATTAGCAGCAGCAAACATCACCTATGTGCGAGGGGAGTACTGCACATTTGGAAGCAGGGAGGAGAGAACCCCTTCCCCCCTATATAGGATTATTTTCATTCTCAGCATTAGCAGCAGCAAACATCACCTATGCGCGAGGGGAGTATTGCACATTTAAGAAGAAGGGAGGAGAGGAGCAGTACCCCCCTATATAGGATTATTTCATTTTCAGCATTAGCAGCAGCAAACATGGCCTATGTGCGAGGGGAGTACTGCACATTTTGGAAGCAGGGAGGAGAGAACCCCTTCCCCCCTATATAGGATTATTTTCATTCTCAGCATTAGCAGCAGCAAACATCACCTATGCGCGAGGGGAGTATTGCACATTTAAGAAGAAGGGAGGAGAGGGACCAGTACCCCTATATAGGATTATTTTCATTTTCAGGCATTAGCAGCAGCAAACATCACCTAAGTGCGAGGGGAGTAATGCACATTTAGGGCGCAGGGGACTCCAAGGGACATGTCAAGGAACTAAAAGGTACGCCGAGGGACGCCAAAGGGACCCCCGAGGGGCTCCAAGGAACGACGAGTGGCACCATTCTGTTACTACACGCAGCAAAAACAGGAAACCGCTTTGCGCAGAATCAAATCTTGATTCATCACTGAGGAAGGAGAGAGCCGGCAGTTCGTTGCCCAAGCAAGGAGCCTGCCGACGCATCACCCCATTCACCACTCACACGCCATGACGTTAGCTAAAGCCCAGAACCACCAAACGAAACGCAAGGGTCCGGCCAGCGAAATGACTAGACGACAATGCGGGAACATCGAGTGAACAAAGGCCCGCGCCGCTGGGCGTGGTAAAAATCGAAAGCAACCCTCAACCGACATAGCAGGCCATTTGGGAAGGTGTCCCGAAGACATCTACGACCA
>JAZGTL010000146.1:72500-75000 GCA_037349345.1 Oemleria cerasiformis | reverse complement strand
ACATAGCAGGCCATTTGGGAAGGTGTCCCGAAGACATCTACGACCAAACTAGGCATAAGAAGGGACACCGAAGGGACACCGAGGAAGGAGAGAGCCGGCAGTTCGTTGCCCAAGCAAGGAGCCTACCGACGCATCACCCTATTCACCACTCACACGCCATGACGTTAGCTAAAGCCCAGAACCACAAAACGAACCGCAAGGGTCGGCCAGCGAAATGACTAGACGACAATGCGGGAACATCGAGTGGAACAAAGCCTGCGCCGCTGGGCGTGGCAACAACCGAAAGCAACCCTCAACCGACATAGCAGGCCATTTGGGAAGGTGTCCCGAAGACATCTACGACCAAACTAGGCATAAGAAGGGACACCGAAGGGACACCGAGGAAGGAGAGACACCGAAGGGACACCGATGGGCTCAAAGGGACACCGAGGGACTCGAAGGGACACGGAGGGTGGGCTGCCCATGCCCGGGAACATCGCCTTCCTATCGAGAGAACCACTACCCCCCTATATAGGATTATTTTCATTTTCAGCATTTGCAGCAGCAAACATCACCTATGTGCGTGGGGAGTAATGGTCATTTAGGAAGCAAGGAGGAGAGTACTACTACCCCCCTATATAGGATTATTTTCATTTTCAGCATTTGCAGCAGCAAACATCACCTATGTGCGTGGGGAGTAATGGACATTTAGGAAGCAAGGAGGAGAGGACCACTACCCCCCTATATAGGATTATTTTCATTTTCAGCATTAGCAGCAGCAAACATCACCTATGTGCGAGGGGAGTAATGGGCATTTAGCAAGCAGGGACTCCATGGGACTCGAACTATGGACCAGGAGAGGGAGTTTGGAAGATGCCGCGTAGCCAACTATGACAAAACATGTCTCAGCTTGGTCGAAGGGGCTGAGAGGGACTCGAATGGACACCGAGGGACGCCGAGGGACTCGAAGGGACTCAAAGGGACTCGAAGGGACTCAAAGGGACGATTAGGGACGTTTAGGGACGCGCGACGCGCGACGCGCGGTGGCTAAAGCCCACGGATCACCAACTTCCTGACGGGAGGACCACTACCCCCCTATATAGGATTATTTTCATTTTCAGCATTAGCAGCAGCAAACATGGCCTATGTGCGAGGGGAGTACTGCACATTTTGGAAGCAGGGAGGAGAGAACCCCTTCCCCCCTATATAGGATTATTTTCATTCTCAGCATTAGCAGCAGCAAACATCACCTATGCGCGAGGGGAGTATTGCACATTTAAGAAGAAGGGAGGAGAAGAGCAGTACCCCCTATATAGGATTAATTTCATTTTCAGCATTAGCAGCAGCAAACATCACCTATGTGCGAGGGGAGTACTGCACATTTTGGAAGCAGGGAGGAGAGAACCCCTTCCCCCCTATATAGGATTATTTTCATTCTCAGCATTAGCAGCAGCAAACATCACCTATGCGCGAGGGGAGTATTGCACATTTAAGAAGAAGGGAGGAGAGGAGCAGTACCCCCCTATATAGGATTATTTTCATTTTCAGCATTAGCAGCAGCAAACATGGCCTATGTGCGAGGGGAGTACTGCACATTTTGGAAGCAGGGAGGAGAGAACCCCTTCCCCCCTATATAGGATTATTTTCATTCTCAGCATTAGCAGCAGCAAACATCACCTATGCGCGAGGGGAGTATTGCACATTTAAGAAGAAGGGAGGAGAGGACCAGTACCCCCTATATAGGATTATTTTCATTTTCAGCATTAGCAGCAGCAAACATCACCTAAGTGCGAGGGGAGTAATGCACATTTAGGGCGCAGGGACTCCAAGGGACATGTCAAGGAACTAAAAGGTACGCCGAGGGACGCCAAAGGGACCCCCGAGGGGCTCCAAGGAACGACGAGTGGCACCATTCTGTTACTACACGCAGCAAAAACAGGAACCCGCTTTGCGCAGAATCAAATCTTGATTCATCACTGAGGAAGGAGAGAGCCGGCAGTTCGTTGCCCAAGCAAGGAGCCTGCCGACGCATCACCCCATTCACCACTCACACGCCATGACGTTAGCTAAAGCCCAGAACCACCAAACGAAACGCAAGGGTCGGCCAGCGAAATGACTAGACGACAATGCGGGAACATCGAGTGGAACAAAGCCCGCGCCGCTGGGCGTGGTAAAAATCGAAAGCAACCCTCAACCGACATAGCAGGCCATTTGGGAAGGTGTCCCGAAGACATCTACGACCAAACCAGGCATAAGAAGGGACAGGAAGGAACACCGAAGGGACACCGATGGGCTCAAAGGGACACCGAGGGACTCTAAGGGACGCTGGGGGGGTGGGCTGCCCAAGCCCGGGGACATCGCCTTCCTATCGAGAGGACCACTACCCCCCTATATAGGATTATTTTCATTTTCAGCATCTGCAGCAGCAAACATCACCTATGTACGTGGGGAGTACTGCACATTTAGGAAGCAGGGAGGAGAGCACCACTACCCCCCTATATAGGATTATTTTCATTTCCAG
>JAZGTL010000146.1:45000-47500 GCA_037349345.1 Oemleria cerasiformis | reverse complement strand
GCCATTTGGGAAGGTGTCCCGAAGACATCTACGACCAAACTAGGCATAAGAAGGGACACCGAAGGGACACCGAGGAAGGAGAGAGCCGGCAGTTCGTTGCCCAAGCAAGGAGCCTACCGACGCATCACCCTATTCACCACTCACACGCCATGACGTTAGCTAAAGCCCAGAACCACAAAACGAACCGCAAGGGTCGGCCAGCGAAATGACTAGACGACAATGCGGGAACATCGAGTGGAACAAAGCCTGCGCCGCTGGGCGTGGCAACAACCGAAAGCAACCCTCAACCGACATAGCAGGCCATTTGGGAAGGTGTCCCGAAGACATCTACGACCAAACTAGGCATAAGAAGGGACACCGAAGGGACACCGAGGAAGGAGAGACACCGAAGGGACACCGATGGGCTCAAAGGGACACCGAGGGACTCGAAGGGACACGGAGGGTGGGCTGCCCATGCCCGGGAACATCGCCTTCCTATCGAGAGAACCACTACCCCCCTATATAGGATTATTTTCATTTTCAGCATTTGCAGCAGCAAACATCACCTATGTGCGTGGGGAGTAATGGTCATTTAGGAAGCAAGGAGGAGAGTACTACTACCCCCCTATATAGGATTATTTTCATTTTCAGCATTTGCAGCAGCAAACATCACCTATGTGCGTGGGGAGTAATGGACATTTAGGAAGCAAGGAGGAGAGGACCACTACCCCCCTATATAGGATTATTTTCATTTTCAGCATTAGCAGCAGCAAACATCACCTATGTGCGAGGGGAGTAATGGGCATTTAGCAAGCAGGGACTCCATGGGACTCGAACTATGGACCAGGAGAGGGAGTTTGGAAGATGCCGCGTAGCCAACTATGACAAAACATGTCTCAGCTTGGTCGAAGGGGCTGAGAGGGACTCGAATGGACACCGAGGGACGCCGAGGGACTCGAAGGGACTCAAAGGGACTCGAAGGGACTCAAAGGGACGATTAGGGACGTTTAGGGACGCGCGACGCGCGACGCGCGGTGGCTAAAGCCCACGGATCACCAACTTCCTGACGGGAGGACCACTACCCCCCTATATAGGATTATTTTCATTTTCAGCATTAGCAGCAGCAAACATGGCCTATGTGCGAGGGGAGTACTGCACATTTTGGAAGCAGGGAGGAGAGAACCCCTTCCCCCCTATATAGGATTATTTTCATTCTCAGCATTAGCAGCAGCAAACATCACCTATGCGCGAGGGGAGTATTGCACATTTAAGAAGAAGGGAGGAGAAGAGCAGTACCCCCTATATAGGATTAATTTCATTTTCAGCATTAGCAGCAGCAAACATCACCTATGTGCGAGGGGAGTACTGCACATTTTGGAAGCAGGGAGGAGAGAACCCCTTCCCCCCTATATAGGATTATTTTCATTCTCAGCATTAGCAGCAGCAAACATCACCTATGCGCGAGGGGAGTATTGCACATTTAAGAAGAAGGGAGGAGAGGAGCAGTACCCCCCTATATAGGATTATTTTCATTTTCAGCATTAGCAGCAGCAAACATGGCCTATGTGCGAGGGGAGTACTGCACATTTTGGAAGCAGGGAGGAGAGAACCCCTTCCCCCCTATATAGGATTATTTTCATTCTCAGCATTAGCAGCAGCAAACATCACCTATGCGCGAGGGGAGTATTGCACATTTAAGAAGAAGGGAGGAGAGGACCAGTACCCCCTATATAGGATTATTTTCATTTTCAGCATTAGCAGCAGCAAACATCACCTAAGTGCGAGGGGAGTAATGCACATTTAGGGCGCAGGGACTCCAAGGGACATGTCAAGGAACTAAAAGGTACGCCGAGGGACGCCAAAGGGACCCCCGAGGGGCTCCAAGGAACGACGAGTGGCACCATTCTGTTACTACACGCAGCAAAAACAGGAACCCGCTTTGCGCAGAATCAAATCTTGATTCATCACTGAGGAAGGAGAGAGCCGGCAGTTCGTTGCCCAAGCAAGGAGCCTGCCGACGCATCACCCCATTCACCACTCACACGCCATGACGTTAGCTAAAGCCCAGAACCACCAAACGAAACGCAAGGGTCGGCCAGCGAAATGACTAGACGACAATGCGGGAACATCGAGTGGAACAAAGCCCGCGCCGCTGGGCGTGGTAAAAATCGAAAGCAACCCTCAACCGACATAGCAGGCCATTTGGGAAGGTGTCCCGAAGACATCTACGACCAAACCAGGCATAAGAAGGGACAGGAAGGAACACCGAAGGGACACCGATGGGCTCAAAGGGACACCGAGGGACTCTAAGGGACGCTGGGGGGGTGGGCTGCCCAAGCCCGGGGACATCGCCTTCCTATCGAGAGGACCACTACCCCCCTATATAGGATTATTTTCATTTTCAGCATCTGCAGCAGCAAACATCACCTATGTACGTGGGGAGTACTGCACATTTAGGAAGCAGGGAGGAGAGCACCACTACCCCCCTATATAGGATTATTTTCATTTCCAGCATTAGCAG
>JAZGTL010000146.1:2500-5000 GCA_037349345.1 Oemleria cerasiformis | reverse complement strand
CAACTACGACCAAACTAGGCATAAAAAGGGACACGAAGGAACACCGAAGGGACACCGAGGAAGGAGAGAGCCGGCAGTTCGTTGCCCAAGCAAGGAGCCTGCCGACGCATCACCCTATTCACCACTCACACGCCATGACGTTAGCTAAAGCCCAGAACCACAAAACGAACCGCAAGGGTCGGCCAGCGAAATGACTAGACGACAATGCGGGAACATCGAGTGGAACAAAGCCTGCGCCGCTGGGCGTGGCAACAACCGAAAGCAACCCTCAACCGACATAGCAGGCCATTTGGGAAGGTGTCCCGAAGACATCTACGACCAAACCAGGCATAAGAAGGGACACCGAAGGGACACCGAGGAAGGAGAGAGCCGGCAGTTCGTTGCCCAAGCAAGGAGCCTACCGACGCATCACCCTATTCACCACTCACACGCCATGACGTTAGCTAAAGCCCAGAACCACAAAACGAACCGCAAGGGTCGGCCAGCGAAATGACTAGACGACAATGCGGGAACATCGAGTGGAACAAAGCCTGCGCCGCTGGGCGTGGCAACAACCGAAAGCAACCCTCAACCGACATAGCAGGCCATTTGGGAAGGTGTCCCGAAGACATCTACGACCAAACTAGGCATAAGAAGGGACACCGAAGGGACACCGAGGAAGGAGAGACACCGAAGGGACACCGATGGGCTCAAAGGGACACCGAGGGACTCGAAGGGACACGGAGGGTGGGCTGCCCATGCCCGGGAACATCGCCTTCCTATCGAGAGAACCACTACCCCCCTATATAGGATTATTTTCATTTTCAGCATTTGCAGCAGCAAACATCACCTATGTGCGTGGGGAGTAATGGTCATTTAGGAAGCAAGGAGGAGAGTACTACTACCCCCCTATATAGGATTATTTTCATTTTCAGCATTTGCAGCAGCAAACATCACCTATGTGCGTGGGGAGTAATGGACATTTAGGAAGCAAGGAGGAGAGGACCACTACCCCCCTATATAGGATTATTTTCATTTTCAGCATTAGCAGCAGCAAACATCACCTATGTGCGAGGGGAGTAATGGGCATTTAGCAAGCAGGGACTCCATGGGACTCGAACTATGGACCAGGAGAGGGAGTTTGGAAGATGCCGCGTAGCCAACTATGACAAAACATGTCTCAGCTTGGTCGAAGGGGCTGAGAGGGACTCGAATGGACACCGAGGGACGCCGAGGGACTCGAAGGGACTCAAAGGGACTCAAAGGGACTCGAAGGGACTCAAAGGGACGATTAGGGACGTTTAGGGACGCGCGACGCGCGGTGGCTAAAGCCCACGGATCACCAACTTCCTGACGGGAGGACCACTACCCCCCTATATAGGATTATTTTCATTTTCAGCATTAGCAGCAGCAAACATGGCCTATGTGCGAGGGGAGTACTGCACATTTTGGAAGCAGGGAGGAGAGAACCCCTTCCCCCCTATATAGGATTATTTTCATTCTCAGCATTAGCAGCAGCAAACATCACCTATGCGCGAGGGGAGTATTGCACATTTAAGAAGAAGGGAGGAGAAGAGCAGTACCCCCTATATAGGATTAATTTCAATTTCAGCATTAGCAGCAGCAAACATCACCTATGTGCGAGGGGAGTACTGCACATTTTGGAAGCAGGGAGGAGAGAACCCCTTCCCCCCTATATAGGATTATTTTCATTCTCAGCATTAGCAGCAGCAAACATCACCTATGCGCGAGGGGAGTATTGCACATTTAAGAAGAAGGGAGGAGAGGAGCAGTACCCCCTATATAGGATTATTTTCATTTTCAGCATTAGCAGCAGCAAACATCACCTATGTGCGAGGAGAGTACTGCACATTTTGGAAGCAGGGAGGAGAGAACCCCTTCCCCCCTATATAGGATTATTTTCATTCTCAGCATTAGCAGCAGCAAACATCACCTATGCGCGAGGGGAGTATTGCACATTTAAGAAGAAGGGAGGAGAGGACCAGTACCCCCTATATAGGATTATTTTCATTTTCAGCATTAGCAGCAGCAAACATCACCTAAGTGCGAGGGGAGTAATGCACATTTAGGGCGCAGGGACTCCAAGGGACATGTCAAGGAACTAAAAGGTACGCCGAGGGACGCCAAAGGGACCCCCGAGGGGCTCCAAGGAACGACGAGTGGCACCATTCTGTTACTACACGCAGCAAAAACAGGAACCCGCTTTGCGCAGAATCAAATCTTGATTCATCACTGAGGAAGGAGAGAGCCGGCAGTTCGTTGCCCAAGCAAGGAGCCTGCCGACGCATCACCCTATTCACCACTCACACGCCATGACGTTAGCTAAAGCCCAGAACCACCAAACGAAACGCAAGGGTCGGCCAGCGAAATGACTAGACGACAATGCGGGAACATCGAGTGGAACAAAGCCCGCGCCGCTGGGCGTGGTAAAAATCGAAAGCAACCCTCAACCGACATAGCAGGCCATTTGGGAAGGTGTCCCGAAGACATCTACGACCAA
>JAZGTL010000145.1:0-163687 GCA_037349345.1 Oemleria cerasiformis | reverse complement strand
CTTCCAACAAGTTTTGGGCGCCGTTGCTGGGGACTTATCGCTCAACGGTGTCCATTGCTTGGATTGTTTTAACTTAGCTCTTCTGTTTGTTTCAGGTACTTAGTTTTATGTCATCACAAGGTTCTACTAGGGGATCTATTAACGGCTCTTCAATTCTATCATCTGCTTCATCATCTGTACAAGGTTCTCCTCATCCAAGTCCACCACCGAGTCCTAGAAGAATGGCTGAGGAACTTATCTTAGCCAATCCACCACCACGGCTGCTCAAGGACTATGCCACTCCACATATTAGTGAGGATCAATTCCCCATTGTCTTTCCACCTTCCACAGTGAAGAATTTTGAGAAAATCAGGGACAATTCACATATGTTTAGATTGTTTAGACATAATAAAGGAGGAATGATAACCTATATGACATGTGAGATAAAAATATTTAGTATGCAATTAACATGTGTTTAACAAATTTATAAATCTAATTCTCAAAATTTAAAAACTAAAAGAACAATAAGAAGTTGTCCCCATATCCCACATACCAATCCACCATCATCTATTAAAGAATAGAAAAAAAAAAACCAACAAACAAGATTGCACATACAACAATGAAAAACCTAATATACTCATAGGGACCGCAACACAATCAATTAATAAAAATTTCTAATGTACTTAAGTAATTTATTTGATTCATTAACTTAACATAAAGCTTAAGTAATTTATTTAATTCATCAAAATCCTAACAAGCAACCCACTAAATCTAAATCCCTAAATGGCAAATCCCTAATATCTAGAATCCAAATAAAAAATATTAAAAACGAAATAGGAAAAAGAAAAAGAGAAAATACACTTACTAATTCATTTGGAAGAAGATGATTGGATGAAAGAATTTTTTATTAATTGGCCAAGCAACCAATTTGCTCTTGACTTGGGTCTTGGCACTTTCCACCTTGGATTTGCTCTTGACTCTGGTCTTGGCACTTTCCACCTTGGAGAGCTCAGGTCCCTCTTTTCCAGCAAAGAGCAAATAATTTCTCTCTGTTTGGTGACTTGGAGTAAGTGAGTTGAGTTTTATTTTTTATTTTTGTTTTAATTTTTGTAGTGTGGCTGATGTAGAAGTGAGTGCAGTTGACTGATTTACAGTGGATTAGTAATCTGTATATAATGTATTTTTTTTTTTGTAAATGTGGGCTAATATAAAGAGGGATGTATATTTCCAATGGGCTGAAGCCCACCCCAGCCCATGCTATGGGCCCGTGCTTGCTTGGAGTTAGGGACGCACTAAACACAAGTGATCCACCATCAACTTGGACATTCTCAATCCCATATATGCCCTCCTTGTTTGAAATGGATGGAGTCCATCAAATTTTATTATCTTATCGACGAAAGATCAACATATATATTCTTGTTCAATAATGCTAGGACTAGGGAGATCGGATTTGTAAATACCCATTATATATTACAGACAAACTCTACTTGTATTGGTGGGTCTTACTTATATTAATGCGTGTTTACAAATGTAGTAATCATCTTCGCACATATTTTCTTCACTAAAATAATATTGTATTTTTTGTACAACCTTGTTCCTCAAATCCTGGATACGGCGGAGATGGAGCCCTAATTGGAAGGCCTTGGTTGGCCATAAATACTAGAGTAGGACTAGGACTAGGACTAGGAGGGTCATAATTTATGATGCATGGATCGCGAGCCTCTGCATTTAGACTATACTCATTTTGGCGTATTTCATCAAATATAGGCCATTGCATTAATCCAACCCTTTAAATCATTACACCTAATCAATTAGGAGTTAATATTTTTATTTATTTTTTATTTCTAAAGTCCCATTAAAATAACCCAAGTTAAATTTACGTCAGATTCTTAATAGAACAAAAAAATCAAATTCTTAAGGCTTTTTTTATTTTTGTATCGATGAGACCTCTTCAGAGCCTCTTTCTACATCTTCGTCTTCCTCTTCCAGTAAATTACATCCATATATAAATAACGACAAACCTCCAATCAACCCGGACGGTGGCCTTACTGCCAGCCAGGTCTCACTTTTCTTCTCTGCTTTTCTACCCTAATAAACAGTTAATTGGTAGATTGATTTCTGTCTATATATGGACATGGACACTGTAAGTGGAGTCTCTTAGTTTTCTTCTTTGGCTGTCCAACGATTTTCTCAGGAATCAACATACATACATGAATAAACCAGAAGAATGAAAATCTCAGTTCCTAATCTCCTCAGTCTTCAAGCCTCCCCTCCTCTCAAACCCTAAATTAAAACCCATCTTGGATCCCCTCATCTTCAACACTAAACCAATTCCACCACTCTCCTTTTTTATTCATCTTCTCTCTTTCCCCATCTCCCTCCTTTGCCTCGTCTCTCTCTCTCTTTCTCTTCGTCATTTCCCTAAGAATGTGATATTTTGTTTTTTTTTATTAATAAGAATTTCAAAATAAAAAATAAATATAAATATGAACTCTAACTTGATGAGGTGTAATATTTTAAAAAGTTGGATTAATACAAGGGCCTAAATTTAATGAAATGTGACAAAATGCGTGAAGTTTAAATGCAAAGACTCACAATCCTATGAGGTATATGCTAACGAGGTAAGATAACGATAGTAGACAGTTTAGGAGAAAGGAAAAAGAAGAAAGAGAAGTCTGAAGGTTAAAAAAAAGAAGAAGAAGAAAGTGAGGTAGCTAGGCTCCAGCAAGAAGAAAGAGGAAGAGGAAAGGAGATGGGGAGAAAAATTAATTGGAAATTGTAATTAAGTTTGAGCTATATGTAAGTGGTAGAGAGCTTATTTGTCCTTTTTTTTTTTCTGGACAAATTCATCAGGATCATTCCAGTAGCATGAAATCAACTTCCGTTGGCAACGGGAATCGTTTATATGATATAGAAATAGAAGAAAATATCCGTGAAATTCCGTCGATATATCCGTATTTTGGGGTCTCGATATTAAAATAGGAGGCGAAGAAATATCCACGATATTTCTGTAAATATACCCGTATTTAAGGGTCTTGGTATAAAAATAGGGGGAAGAAAAATCTCCCCTCAATTTCCATGATATAGGTAGTCTTATATAAAGATTATTGGGTTCTTAAATTTTTCCCAAAATTTCATTCAAAATTTTCAAGTTTTGGACTAAATTTTAAACAATTTTTTTGTTGAGCGTGAACGATATCAATATCGATATCGAAATATCCGTCGATATTCCATAAATTTAACTGTCGATATTTCCATGAAAAACAATATTTTCATCCTTGGATATAGCAAAGGTTTGTTAGAAGGAAGTTAGAAGTGAGATTAAAACTTCAAGTCCAAGTTAAAATTTGTGTCCTATTTTATTCTTCGAGAGCAGTAAGTTTTTAAATTTCAGAGCGGACTAATAAATAAACCATTCAATTGCCATGTTTAGTGGGTTCAAAAGTAATTTGTGACGTCAATATCATCGATTCAGAAGTAATTTGTGATGTAAATATCATCCTATTTAATTCTTTGAGAGCATTAAGCTTTTTCATTTTTGGGCAGACTAATAAATAAACCCTTCAAATGCCAAGGTTGAGGGTTCAAAAGTGTTGATGCACAAAATGTACCAACGTAGAGGTAGTACTTTGTCCAACCAATATGTGTCACGTCCTCTTCGGAAGACTTGTAAAAGGAAGAGCTATTGGTCGTCAATTAGGGATCGCCTAAAGGGTCTCTGACGCCCAAGTTAGTATTGTGATATGTGTTCGTAAGAGGTATGTGGTAAATAGTAATTTTGACAGAGTAAGGGTGAATAGTAAATCTTAGTTACATTTTTGGGAAATATGTCTCCCTTTTGTATTGATGGTTGAGGGAGTCTTGATAAATAGTTTCGATATTAGATAAATGCACTTTTGATGTGGTCCTGACTCGTGGCACCCAGATAGGTGGTGGATATGTGTCCATGTGTAAGTGTATTGTTGGTCCTTGTTGGCCTCATTTGCTTTGTGGGATTGGTTCCACTAAGTGTTGGCCCTATATGTTGGGCTTGGGCTTGGATTGTGTGGCCCACTAAGTCTGGTCCAATATGGTGTCAATAGAAGTCTCCCAAGTTCTTGATCGAGGTGGATTTCCTTGGTTGGGGAACTATTACATTTCCCAGACTCGGTGAGGAGATACCTCTAATCCCCCAAGTACCCAAGGCGAGGGTGAGCACCTAGTGGTGGGTTGACGTAGTAAGTGTTGGTATTTTTCTCGTACGGTTGACATTTCCACTCGATAGAAGTGCCTAGGCTGATCAGTGTTGCAGTTGACAGGCCGGTTGGCCTTGTCGATTGGATATGGCTTGGTTTTTTTGTAAAGGCCAATCGGTCTATGCCTTGCTGTTCAATCATTATTTATACATCATTTTGATGTCATTTAGTGTCATTTTTCATGTCTTTTGCTTAATTTTGTGCCAACCATAGTTGAAAGTGATGCTCTTGTGAGACATGTGCTAGTTTTAGAAAGATAGCTTAATTATGAGAATACAGCAAAAAGAATGGCTCAAATCGACGTTCAAATGAAGGAGAAGTCCTCAATTCAATATCGGGTCTTGAGAAAGGCCCTGGCGCACCATAGCGCCCTATTTAGGGCGCAGGACCAAGAACCTCGAATCAAGCCATGAGGGTCCTAAATCCATGTCAGAGGACCAGCAAATCAAGCCCCTGATGAGCCAAGGTGCATGCCAAGACGTGTCCCTGACATGTCTCAAGGATACTCCATATATGCCCTAATCCAAGACAAGCCCAGATGAGCCATGGCCCGTCTTTAGAGCTTTCAGTCAAGTCCCAATCGTGTCCCCTGACACGCCTCAAGTTCCAGGTTCCATGCGTGTTCCTCCGAGGTGCCAGAGACGAGACAGCCAGCGGTAGAGCCTAGTCTACCAGAAGACATGTCCCGTGACATGCTGATTTAGGCCAAATAGGACATGACTTGGAACTCGATGAAACCAAGTGAGATACCACCCATAAGTACACTTCTAAACACCCATCTAAGTTAATGCAATTGTGTGTCTCACCCATAACTGCCAATGGCGGTGCGCCCTAGAAGACCTCGGTTGTGCCTTAAATTCAGCTAAATTAGGCTATTGAGTTCTCGACGAGCTTTTGAGCAGGACAAAGCCTAGGACCATGCAAGATACATCATATGGAAGTGAAGCGCATGGTTTGTCCCAGCTTCATTGGTCAATGACCTGCTGTGTCTTTAACAAGTCTAAGAATAAGGTCCTAGGAGTCAAGGTTGTGCCAGCCGTGTCAAGAAGATCCAAGAAAGTTGCCAGCCATACTTTGCTGTCCAAGAACGTCTCAAAAACCAGAATATTTCTTGGCGCATAAGAATTCCCTAAGTTGCATGGAGATTGCTTGCCGCCTAAGAAAGTCCTAGATTTTAGGACTTTGTCCCTACTGAGTTAGGAAATATGTTTTAGTGTTTAATTAAGGGTCTATTGGTCTTTGTAATTGGGTTTTAAGTCCTACTTTTTAGAGGAGGCCGGAGGGACTATTTAAGCTGGCCTTTAACGCAAGTTTAGGGTTCCAACTTTTAGCTGCATTACATTGTAATTCAGTTTTTCAATTCAGACACTTTAGTGTTCTTCTTGTGAGAGAGTTGTGCGTGAGGAGTGGAGGAACAAGCCCTGTCGTGCTCTTCTGCTATGCTTCATCCTTAATAATCTCCTTTGTATCTTTACTTTTATTGCTTTTTCATTATGAATTCAATTATGTTTGTTTCAATTCCAGTCATGCGTGAGCAGTCTCTTTTAGGATTAGGGTTGTTTGAAGCCCTAGCCATGTTTGTTTGTTAATTAGATTTTGGCTCTTGATTTTGATTGCTATGCATGCTGAATAATTCTGATTACTGCTTAAACTACCATTCTTTTATGTTTATGAGATTAGATAGCTTGTTTGCATAAATTATTGATGGAATTGCTTGAGTGATCGTCATATCATCATGTAATTCACTAGCATCAAGAGGTTGAGGTTAAGAAATAATCTTGTAATCGGAATTCATGACAACCTAGGATTGCATGCCACTTTTCTAGGCTAGTGCGGTGTCATTAAATTCTCTTAGTACTTCATGCATCATCTTAACTGGTAGGTGATAGACGTTCTAGGCATATGCCCTGTTTTGAACATGCTAAGTAAGAGAGAATAATATATGTTTATTGTACCAACGCCAGGACATAGGCATGGGCACCTAATTCAGAGGTTGCATAGTAATTTGGTTAAGAAAATCTGGTTAAGAGCTATAATTGGTTAAGGTGGATAGTGAGCCTTAATTCGACTTAGTTAATTCATTCAATCACCATCTTTAATTCTATTTTTGTCATCTCTTGCGTTTCTATTATTTGTCATTAATTTTGGAATCCAATTCATCACACACCCCACCCCCTACCCCCAGCCCCACCCCCTTGCCGTGTCTCTTGTTTGTGTGTTTGTTAGAATCTTTTGTGTTTCCTTGCGTCAGAAGTTAGTGTCTTAAGTTGTGTCTAGGTGTCTTGCATAGTGTGAGTCTTAGTTTAGTTGTTTATTGTGTTCTTTTATAGTTTGAGATGATTAAGTCTAAGTTGAATTACATAGGCTCTGTGGGATCGACCCTTGCTCTGTTGCTATACTATCTTCTGATATGTACGCTTGCAAGGTTTTAACTGTTAAGAATAGATTGGATTATTTTGTCTTCTATTTTTACCAACAATGTTTTGGTGCCGTTGTCGGGGACTTGTCCCTCAACGGTGTCCCTTGTTTTAGGTTACTAATTCAAGTTTGTTACTCTTTCAAGGTCTATGTCCAACTCATTCTCTACTGAACAACTTGCATACATCAAATGGCAATTGGAGCTGCATTCTCACCAACCTTCCCTTTCCTACAAAACTCAAAGGATCACCTTCCATTCTCTACCAACTTCACCACAATTCCGATCTCCACAAGCATCCCCGCGATCATCACCACCAATGGCTGAGGAACGTGTCCTTGCCAACCATGCACCACGGCTTCTGAAGGAGTATGCTACTCCTCATGTCTCTGATGATCAGTTTCCTATTGTTTTTCCACCATCTACAATGGAAAACTTTGAGTTGAAGTCATGAACCATTAATATGCTCCCAAAATTTCATGGACTTTCAGGAGAGGATCCTCATCTACATATCAAGGAATTTGTGGAGGTATGTTCTACATTGAGGATAAACGGCATGACTTAGGCCGAAATTAGATTGTGACTTTTTCACTTTAGTCTCAAGGACAAAGCCAAGGCATGGTTTCACTTCTTGGCCCCTACATCTATCACATACTGGAGAGACTTGTCTTCCAAGTTTCTAACCTAGTACTATCCCATGGCCAAGACAAACAAACTGAAAAGTGAGATTATGGACCCGCGACAAGCAGAGGATGAGTTCTTTTATGAATTCTAGGAGAGGTTTAACCAACTGATTCAACCATGTCCTCACCATAATATCGATGACTGCCACCTCTTGTTGTATTTCTATAGGCGACTGAAAAACAGTGACAGAGTAATGGTGAACTCCCAATCTAAGGGTGTCCTAGAGAGCGCAGCCGAAGAGGCTAGGTCAGCGTTTGAAAGTATTGCTCAATGGGAGAACCAATTGAGTTATAGGGGACATCAACCCAAAACTCTTGGAGGATTAAGCAGAGACAAGGATGACACTGTTGGATAAAATAGAGAACATAAATATGAAATCTATTCTATTCAGTTTAATCTTGCAAGTGCACAAATCGCACAAATCGTGTAGATGGTATAGCAAATAAGCAAGGGTCGAATCCCACAAGGACTTGTCTTAACATTTAAATTCACTTTATTACTTAGATTAATTAATTAACTCAGAGACTTAATAAAATAGAAAATAACAAAAAAACACACAAACACACACACTTGGGGGGTTTAGCATAAAAGAATAAAACAAAATAAATAACAAAAACAATTAATAAAAATAGTAGGTTAAGGCACTCAATCTACCACTAATCATAATTACTTCTTAACATGATTTCCAGGATTCAATTACTATGAAACTTCTGAATAAGATGTCCATGCAAAGGTCCAACTAAAGCCCACTCTACATATACTATTCTTTCTTACTTAGCATATTCTAGGCCGGATGAGTACCTTAGAACGTCTATCAAATTTTATCAAGATGATGCATGAAGTGAGAAGAGAATTTAATGACACCACGCTATCCCTAGAAAAGTGATGTGCAATCCTAGATTGTCATGAGTTGAATTACGAGTAAGATGTAAGCCACTACTCTTGATGCCAAACAATCACAAGAAGATGACCAGTCTAACAAGCAATCATTCATCAATAGTTCATGCAAACAAGCAGGTCAAACTCATATGAAATAACATAAATTAAACACAGTAATTCAAACTATATTCAGCATCCATAGCAATATAAATCAAGGGCTAAAATCACATTAAAGAATAACCATGACTAGGGCTTCAAGAAGCCCTAACCAAAATAAAGAACTACAAAATAAAAGTGAAGTGTTTTTGCTATGTATTTTTCTGTATTTCGGTTCTACCCTTTTTACAAAGTCCTAGCACCACTATTTATAGAGAACTAATAATTCTCCTACAAATAGAAGTTTACATTAAATTCTATAAGGAAAGAAATTTAATTAAAAACCTTGTCTAAAGAGGAATAAAAATAATATTACAAAAGAAAATAGGATTAAAATTCCATTATAATATGGAGAACAAGTGTGAATGCAACTTGAAATCCCTAAATTTAATGCTTAAATCCCGCAGGTCAGCTGGCTTTCCTTCAGGAATGGGTTTCGGTGCCGCAGGTCAGCTGGCTTTCCTTCAGGAATGGGTTTCGGTGGTCACGCACCGAAACAGGAAGTCTAAATGAGTTCAGTCAACACGGCAACAGCTGGGTCAAAGGGCTGGAAACTGGATTCGGTGGACTTTCGCCGAACTATACGTGAGAACTTCAGGAAACGTGGGCGTAAGGAATGAGGGTAGTTCGGTGAATTTCGGCCGAACAAGCTGCTTCGGCTGAGCTGGAGAATTTTGTCTTCTTCTAGGGTGGGCTTTTTATTCGGTAGCCACCCACCGAATACCTTTGCTAGTTTGGAATCCTTTCTTACTTCCTTCATATATTTTTGGTTATAATTCCGATTGAGGTGATTATTTCGCCCAAATTCTCATAATTCCAAGATTTATATAATTATGCACACTTCTCATAGATATATTATTTTCTCCAATTGCATAGAACGAAATATTAACAAAATATAAGTAAAAAGATATTAAATCATGTATAAAATGTGTATAAATTATGACCTAACAAATACCCCAAACCTATCTTTTGCTAGTCCTCAAGCAAAACACAGAATAAAAATCAAAAACTAAAAAACTAAAAAGACTCAATCTTACTTAAGATATAACTTTTAAACCCCTAGGTGTCCCTACTATGAGCAGTTTTGTCTCCTGAGGATTTACCAGTTAAGATACTCACAAACGTTTTACTTAGCAACTAAAAACATTAAAAACATAACTCTTTAGCAAATTAATAAGAATCAATGTAATTTTATCATGCTTTGTTAAACAAAAAAATGCCATAAACAAGAATGTATCATGTGTTAAGTGTGAATGCCAAAAGTTCAAGTAATCAAGTTTAAAGATAAGTACATCTAAATGGCTTAGAAAGATTTCGCCTCGACTCTAATCCTCACTAGGCAACTCTCAATATTCACACGAATCCTAGGCTTACACTCTTATCAAGCATATGAGATGGAATTTATGTAAAGGAAATCAAATATAATCACATATGAATAATCAATGAAAGAACGCTAATTTCTGAAAATAGATCTCATGAAAGGAATTGAAAATTAAGAACGTAGATACTAACCTCAACTCCAAGCATAATTTCCCATAAGATCTGTTAGGTCTTCAATTAAGGTTCTAATGAGGCTAGGCTTAGGGTTAAAGAACAAAGGATAAAGATTGCAAAGAACTTAGGTTGTACCAAGGCATGAAGTGTCATGATTTGAACTTGATCTTCCACTTGAACTTTAAACACTTCTAAGCACTTTCACATGTTTTGAACATTTGTGACTACACTTAGAATTTTGAATTTGAATCAATCACACTTAGCTCAATTCCATTTTATTTTCTATTTTTTTCTTTTGTTTTTCCTTGAACGCAAAAAATATTTTTCCCTTCAACGTCAAAAAAAAAATTTCTTCTTTTTTTTTTTCTCTTGAACGCAAAAATTGTTCTTTCCTTCAACGTTCAAAAGTTTTTTCTTTTCTCTTTTTTTTTTTTTTTTGGAATTGAACTAAATTGCCTTAAGTAAATTGAGATGTCACCATTATCCAACTTGGATATAATTATTTCTTTCATGAGCTTCAATTTGAGTAATCTTAGCACAAACCTAAGTTATAGGGTAAGGCCAAAACATAGGGTAAGTGTTTAGGGGGTATGTTATGATTTAGGTAATGAAAGAAAAAGCTCAAGTATTTGGCTTCAAAGTTGCCTAATGGAGCACACAAACGGGTAGGATAAAGGCCTAATTAGGTTAAAACATGCATAGCCTACATCATCTCTTATAGTAAATCAAACTTAGAATTAAGAGCACCTACATAAGAGATTAGTTCTTTAATAATCAATGCAAATAATATTAATGAGATCAACAATTTATGAACAAAAATCGAAGAGTGTTTAAGAGTAGAAACAAAGTAAATCACTCTCAAAGAATGAGATTAGGCTCAAAAACTCACAAGGGTAATCTACACTAATTTTCTAAAGTTCAATTAAACATAATCATCTTGTCTACTTAATCACATAAAGTATGGTATTGTGAAGTGCAAGTTATGATAAAAACTAAACATGGCATAACCTTAGTAAAGCATTAACGATTAACTTAACATATTCATCCCTATTAACAAGCAAAAAGCAATGAATTTAAGAAAAAAAAAAAAAAAAAAATTTTTCCAAAAGGTTTTTTTTCGAAATGAAATGGAATGGAAACCCATGGCCTAGGAATGATCCCTATTCCAATACATACAATCCGGGGTGGAGGAACCATCCTAACTTTCGATGGGGTACCAATCAAAACATTCAGAATCCGCCACCTGGATTCCACAATCAAGATGTGGCTCCCGCAGCCCCAAACCATGCACCACCGCAGCCCCATGCCCCTTACACTCAAGGGAGTCAACCATGGGCATATGCCATGCTGAAAACCCAAAACATGCTCCAAACCTTGACTCAGCAAACCATGGGCAGATGCCATGCTGAAAACCCAAAAGATGCTCCAAACCTTAACTCAGCAAACCATGGCTCATCAATAGGAAACCATGGCTCATCAATAGAAAACCACAGCTCATCAACAGAAGACTGACACCATTGCCAACTTGGATCGTCAGATGGGCCAGCTTGCAACCCAACTTAGTCAGAGAGAACAAGGCCCATTACCAAGGCAAGTAATGGTCAACCCTAGGAGATTCCAGAACCCCACATCCAATGCTATCACACTGAGGAGTGACACTAAGCTCCAAGGTTTGCAATCTGTCCCCTATACATCTGAAAGTGACATATCAGATGATGAAGAAGCCTATGTTGATCCTTTGCAGCAAGGCATGACAAAAACTGCACCGCAAGTTAGCCCATGGCCCAACACGTGGGACAGTACCATGACCTTGCCACATGAACAAATTACGGCGCAAAATGAGCCCTTGGACTTACCGCTTCAAGATCCGGTTCCTCAACAGCACTCAAGCAACGCCTAAGCTAGTCTGGCCAGGACACGGCCATTGTAGTCGCAGGACACACTGCGCCAAGGGCCAGGACACATCTTGGGACATATCCCAGCCAAGCCACGGTCAACCATTGCAGAGTGCCAGTATGCGCCTAGCATACCAATTCAGGACCCGATAGGCCCTCAACACCTTAAAACGAGGACATTGGCCATGTCTCTGGACAATGGCTTGGTTTTGGACCAACCTAAACTTTCTAACTCTGTCACCCTTAATTCAACAAAGAAAGTTCATTTTGATTCCAATGATGATGTTGTCATACCTTTTCCTCGCATGTTTCAAAATAAAAAGAATGAGGAATTTGAAGAAGCCATCATTAGCATGCTGCAGAAATTGCAAATCACTTTTCCATTCCACAAGTTGGTCAAGCACATTCCAATATTTGCCGAGCTTATCGAAGACTTGGTAGCTGGGAAACAGGGTTCTAGCTCAAATGAAATCATAGACATTCCCAAGGCTTGCTCTGTTGCCCTATTGTGCAGGCCCCTCAAAATCAATGACCCCGATCCTGCAACACTTCCATGTGTCATCAATTCCAAAAGGTTTGATCATTTCTTAGGTGACACAGGTGCATCGATGAGTATAATGCCATTTCATACTCATAAATCACTCAATTTAGGAGAACTGAAACCCACTCATCTATGTGTTAGATTAGCTAATGCTTATGTTACTAATCTAATGGGAGTTCTTGAGGATGTGCTTGTACAAATAGAGGACACTTGCATCCCAGCATATTTTTACATTATGAAGATGGATAGGATGGAACAAAACGTGGAGCCACCACTGATTTTTGGCCGGCCCCTATTGGCCATGTTTGAATGCATGATAGACGTGAAGAATGGCCATGTGTCCATCAAAGTGTTGGATCAATTAAGAACTTTCTCTATCCATGATGCAATTCAATATCCTATTGAACCTATTGTTGATTTTCCTTTAAACATGATCGATATCTTATTGCAGAAAACTATTGCTAACTCATGTCGTGCATATCAATTAGGGAAGGCTCTCACGGACACAACACCCATAGAAGAACAGCATGATGAGCGCGTGACAGCATAACTTCTGCACCTCAATGCCGTGACTACGTACCAATGGACCAAACAACCTATCTTTGAGGATCTACCCGTCACGGCCAAATAGACCCTGCCCTCAATCATTCAGGCTCCTAAGCTTGAATTTAAGCCCATGCCTGATAATCTAAAGTACGCATACTTGGGTAAGAATCAAACTCTTCCGGTTATTATTTCTACTAACCTTAATGCTAAGGAAGAGGATGAGTTGGTGCAGGTTTTGAAGGCCACCTGCAATTGGATGGACCATTGCAGACATCAAAGGAATTAGCCCCTCGAAGTGCATGCACATGATTCTACTTGAAGAGGATGCCAATCCATCACGAGAGGGACAAAGAAGGCTCAACCCACCAACGATGGAAGTGGTGAAGAAAGAGGCACTTAAAATTTTAGATGTTGGAGTCATCTATCCAATTTCTGACTCAAAGTGGGTAAGCCATGTTCAAGTGGTTCCTAAGAAAAGTGGAATCACAGTGGTTAAAAATGAACATGATGAGTTAGTGCCCCAGCTGGTTCAAACAGGGTGGTGAGTATGTATTGACTATAGGAAGTTAAACTCCACAACTAGAAAAGATAACTTTCCTCTTCCATTTATTGACCAAATGCTTGCATCTTGTAGGATATTCTCATTATTGTTTTGTAGATGGCTATTCAGGGTACAATTAGATTGCAATTGCCCCGGAGGACCAGGAGAAGACCACTTTTATGTGCCCCTATGGCACTTTTGCCTATAGGAGGATGCCTTTCGGACTATGCAACGCACCAGCCACCTTCCAACGTTGCATGATGAGTATATTCTCAAATACAGTTGAGGAAATTATTGAAGTTTTTATGGATGATTTTTCTATATTTGGTAATTTGTTTAAGCTTTTTTTATGTAATTTATCTCGAGTGTTGGAAAGGTGTAGGGAAAGCAATCTGGTGCTCAATTGGGAGAAGTGCATTTCATGGTACAACAAGGGAATGTCTTGGGCCATGTGATTTTAGCACGTGGAATTGAAGTGGACAAAGCCACGCTTGACATTGTAGACCGGTTACCACACCTCACATCAATCAAAGAGGTAAGATCGTTCTTAGGACACGCTGGATTCTACAGGAGGTTCATCAAGGAATTTTCAAAAATCACAAGGCCACTATGCAACCTCCTAGCCAAGGATGCCGTGTTTGATTTCAACAAGGAATTCCATGAGGCATTCAATTTCCTCATGGCTAAGCTCACGGCCTCAACCATTTTCATGCCTCCCAATTGGGACCTGCCATTCAAGCTCATGTGTGATGCATCCGACTATGCAGTAGGAGCTGTCTTGGGCCAAAGGGTAAACAAGTTGCCTCATGTCATCTACTATGCAAGCAGGACCCTCAATGATGCTCAACTGAATTACTCCACCACAGAGAAGGAGCTCTTAGCTGTTATTTTCGCTTTAGAAAAGTTTAGATCTTATTTAATTCAAACTAAAGTGATTGTTGACACTGCTCATGCAGGTTTGAAGTATCTACTAACCAAGAAGGACACTAAGCCGAGGCTACTACATTGGATGATGCTCCTGCAGGAATTTGACTTGGAAATCAAGGATAAGAAAAGGAGTGAAAATGTCATGGCAGAACATTTGAGCAGGCTGATCAACAACTCTATTGAGGAAGCTGATCAACTGCCACTGTCTGAGACATTCCCTGATGAACAACTCTTTGCCTTGCGTGTCATTGACCCATGGTATGATAACATAGTTAACTATCTTGTCACTAAACGTGTGCCCTCTTTCTTGAAAAGATTTCAAAAGGACAAGCTTGTCAAATAAGCCAAATACTACGTTTGGGATGAGACATACCTCTGGAAACATTGTTCAGACCAGATTATTCAAAGATGTATTCCTGAAGATGAGATGAGGTCAGTTCTAAATTTCTGCCATGGTTTGGCATGTGGAGGGCACTTTGATGCTAAGTAGACTGCGCTTAAGGAACTACAATCTGGAATCTATTGGCCTACCTTATTTAGAGATGCTCATGAGTTCGTCCTCACCTATGTTAAGTGCCAAAAGCAAGGTAATATAGGCCCTAGGAATCAAATGTCGTTGCACCCTATCCTTGTTGTTGAAATATTTGATGTGTGGGGCATTGATTTCATGGGCCCATTTTCCAATTCGCATGTTTTTCTGTACATATTGCTTGTTGTTGACTATGCCTCCAAGTGGGTGGAAGCCATCCCCACTCATACTAATGATTCCAAAATAGTGGGACTTTCGTACAGGAACACATCTTAGCACGCTTTGGTGCACCTAGAGCCAACATCAGTGATGTGGGCAGCCAGTTCTGCAACCGTTCTTTTGATACCCTGCTGCGGAAGTATGTGGTTACTCACATAATTGCCACGCCGTACCACCCTCAAACTACTGGCCAGGCTGAAATTTCAAACCGTGAGGTGAAAACCATCCTGGAGAAAACTTTGAGCCCTACGAGGACGGCAAACAAAACCCCCATTTCTCCATTCAGACTTGTCTACGGGAAGGGTTGTCATTTACTGGTCGAGTTGGAGCATAAAGTCTTTTGGGCCATTAAGAAGATGAACATGAATGAAGATGAAGCTGGAATTCATATAAAGCTTCAGCTAAGTGAATTAGATGAGCTAAGGAATGAGGCATATGACAGTGCACGAATTTACAAAGAAAAGACCAAAGCTTTTCACAACAAGCACATCCAACCCAAGGACTTTCAAATTGGACAAAATGTCCTCTTCGATTATCGGCTCAAACTATTCCCAGGTAAGTTTCCTTCACGATGGACTAGAGTTCAGTCATTATTTATGCATCATTTTGATGTCTTTATATGCCTCTGTTACATGTATTTTGAATGATTTTGTGCCATAAATAGTACAAAATGATCAATCTTGTGAGACTTCTGCATATTTGGAAAGATAAGTAAATTCTGAGAAGAACGCAAAAAAGAATGACTCAAATCGGAGTTCAGATGAAGGAGATGTCCTCATTTCAATATTAGGTCCTGAACTGGGCCATGAGTGCGCCAGTGCGCCCTATTTTGGGTCCTTGGCCAAGTACCTCAGATCATGCCATTCGGGTACCAGACTTGTGTCTCAAGACATCAAGTTCATGTCCTATAAGTGCCAGGGGTCATACTAGTTAAGAAGGTGCCGCTCAAAGTGAATGGTCATCGACTAAAAGCCTACTTCGAGGCCTTCCCTAGTCCAGTCATGGGCACAATTAACCTACCACCGGCACCAAGTGCGCCAAGTGCTCAGCCTGCGCCAACTACATATGCTTGACAGCCCCGTCTTCCCCATACGTTAAATACACTGCTCCTAGGAGGCAACGTAGCCCTAGTTTGTATTTCTCCCTTCCTTTGCTGTTTCTGCCTTTATATCTTTCAAACCATTGTTCTGTTGTCATACTTACTGCTTCTCACATTAAGGACAATGTTTAGTTTAGGTTTGGGGGTGTGGATTTGGAATGAATTTTTGCATATAGAAACAGGTAGGTTTGGGGGTGATACATGGCCAGGACTTTTGAGTTTTCCGTATTAGTTTTTTTATGATTAGTTAAGTTTTTGCTAGTAATAGTATGACAACTTGTTAATAGGGATGTATATCCTAAGTTAACTATCTTTGCCTTACTAAGAGTCATGCCATGGTCAAGTAGTTCATAATCTACACTTCACAAGGCCATGTTTTAAGTGATTAAGTGAACAAAAGAACTGAATTTGAGTGAACCTTAGAAAATTAGTGGAGACTTCCCTGTGAGATTTTTGAGCCTAATTGCCATTCTTTCTGAGGGATATACTTTTTTCTACTCTTAAACATTCATCACTTTTGTTCTTAATTGTTGATCTCATTACATCATATTTGCTTTGAATTTTAAAGAACTAACACCATATACATGCTCTTGATTTGATGTGTGGAACCATAAGAAGTGATGCGAGGCTATCTGTGCTTAACCTCTAAAAGCTTTATCCTACATAATTGCATGTTCCCTAAACCAATTTTGAAGCCAAACACTTAGCCTTTTCTTTCATCACCCAAAAGTATAACCCAACAAAAATACTTAGCCATTCATCACAACCATGCCCTATAACCTCAATTTGTACAAAGGTTGCCCTAAATGAGATTCATGGTGAGAATGAGAAGTGAAAGAAGATGCTGCCCAATTCCAAAGACATTGGCGTTTTGAAAAGTTCAAAGTTCAAAAAAATAAGACAAGCTGCAAGAAAGTTGAGGAAATCATTGCATGATCTCGGTTCAATTCAATTCAAAGAAGAAGATAAAAAATTACAGAAAACAAAAGAAAGAAAAAAGAAACGTTGAAAAAGAAAACAAAAAGAGAACGAAAAAAAAAGTGAAAAAACAAAGTGAATTGAGCCAAGTGAGCAAAGGGCTTCAAAATAAGCCATCAAGAAAGCACAATGCCGTGGGCCTTAAGCAAGGATTCAGTTCAGAAATTCCAAGTTCAAGTCATGACTTCTCATGCCTTGGCACAACTCCGGTTCTTTGAATCCCATCCTTCCTTTCTAAACCCCGAAGCTTAGCCCCGTTACAACCTAAAGAGGAAGACCTAACTGATCTTATGGACAATCATACGGAGGATTAAGGTACATATCTATGTTCTTAAAGTTCAATTCCTTTCATGAGATTTTCATTTCCATAAAGTGATGTTCTTCAATGTTACTCATATGTGATTAAATTTGAACTTCATAACATAAACTCATCAGATATGCTTAAAAGAGTAAAAGCCTAGGATTCTTGTGTGAATTGAGAGTTGCCTAGTGAGGATTAGAGTCGAGGTGAAATCTTTCTAGGGCACTTAGATGAAGTTGTTCTCAAACATGATCACTTGAAATATTGGGACTTAAACACTACACATGCACATGACACTCACGGCTATGGCATCCCTTTTAGTTCTGCAGAGCATGCCTACTTACTTTGGTTCCTATTAGTTTGTTAAAAGTACTAATTCTAGCTTTGTAGTTGTCTAAGTAAAACGTTTGGGGGTATCGTGCTGCTATAAACCTAAGGAGGCAAAAATCCTCCTACTAGGTGAACCTAGGGGTTTAAATGTTCTATCTTAACTAAGATCGAGTCTTTTCATTTTTTTTAAGTTTGTTTTGCTTAGGGACTAGAAAAAGACAAGTTTGGGGGTATTTGTTTGGTCATTATTTATGCATCATTTTGATGTCTTTATATGCCTCTCTTACATGTCTTTTGAATGATTTCGTGCCATCAATAGTCGAAAATGATCAATCTTGTGAGGCTTGTGCAGATTTGGAAATATAGGTAAATTCTGAGAACGCAAAAAAGAATGACTCAAATCGGAGTTCAGATGAAGGAGATGTCCTCATTTCAATATCAGGTCCTGAACTGGTCCATGAGTGCGCCAGTGCGCCCTATTTTGGGTCCTTGGCCAAGTACATCAGATCAGGCCATCCGGGTCCCAGACCTGTGTCTCATGACATCAAGTTCATGTCCTAGAAGTGCCAAGGTCATACCAGGTTGTGTCACGCAACATGCCCCAAGGACACCCTTTTGAGTCCCAAGCGTGATCCTTCCGAGCCCAACAAATGCGCCTAAACCCTGGTTCCTATTCCGCCAGCGGTGGAACAAAGTTCCTCCACGTCACTAAGCCTGACAATCTGTGCGCCTAGCCTAAACCATGACGCGCTTCTTCTACACCCATGGTGCACCTCAAAAGCGCAGTCCCAGGTTGTGCTGCAAATGCTTCCCTGGTCCCTTGTCCAAAAGAGATCTTTTGCGCCTTATTTTAGGGCCGGAAGGTTAAGAAGAGGCCCTGTCCTGCAATTCAATGGAACAAAGCGAGACAAAGCCCAGAACTAACTAGATACATCATTTGTAAGTGCTTCGAATGGTTTGTCTCGAGTGGATTGGTCAATGACATTTTAAGCTCTCAAAAGACCAAGTTTGAAGGTTTTGAGCCCAGGATCTGACCCAGCTAAGTTCGAAGTGCTTAGGCTTGGCTCAGCCCAGTTCTTGACGTCCAAGTAACATCCAGAAGATTCTAGAAGTAGCCTTGGCATGCAAGAAAGCTTAGAAGACTTATTGTATAGTATTACCGCAAATCGTAGTCCAAGTCCTAGAAGGATTTTTCTTTTAAGTCCTTTTTGATATCTAATTAGAATATGAGTTTTGAGTTAGTTTCTGATTAGGATTTTATCCAAAACTATCTCCTACATTGTAAAGGTTTAGAGGCCTATTTAAAGGACCCTAGGGTTTGCGGGTGAAGATATCTAGACACCCTAGCCGCAATTTACATTGTAATCTAGTTTAAATTAAAACAGTTTTTAGTTTCTGCATGTGAGAGAGTTGGACGTGTGCATTGGAGGACAGGCTCTGGCGTGGTCTTCTGCTAATCTCCACTGTATCTTTACTGTTATTGCTTTTACTGTAATGAATTTAATTATGTTTGTTTCAATTTCAATTATGTGTGAGTAGTCTTTTTAGGATTAGGGCTTCTTGAAGCTCTAGCCATGTTAGTTCATCAATTAGATTTTGATTGCTATGCATGCTGAATAATTCTGATTACTGCTTAAACTACCATTCTTGTATGGCTACGAGATTAGCTACCTTGTTTTCATAAATTATTGATGGAATTGTTTGACGGACCACTATATCATCTTGTAATTCATTAGCATCAAGAGGTTGAGGTTAAGAAACAATCTTGTAGTCAGAATTCATGACCACCTAGGAATGAACATCACTGTTCTAGGCTAGTGTAGTGTCATTAAATTCTCTTTGTACTTCATACATCATCTTAAACGGTAGGTGATAGACGTTCTAGAGTACACATCATGCTTAGAACATGCCAAGTAAGAGAGGATAATATATGTGGAGTGGGCCAACCATCGGGACCTTTGCATGGGCACTTAATTCAGAAGTTGCATAGTAATTAGGTCAAGAAAATCTGGTTAAGGACTATAATTGGTTAGGATGGATAGTAAGCCTTAATTCGCCTTAGTTAACAAACAATCAATCTATCATTGTTTCATTGTTATTTGCTGTACTTTAATTTACTCGTCTTTAATTTTCAATTCTAAACGCATAAATCACACCCCCCCCCCCCCCCCCCCCCCCCCAAACGTTGATACAAGTCCTCGAGGGATCGACTCTTGCTGTGCTACTATACTATTCTTATCGATTTGTGCACATGCAAGGATTTTATAACTGTTAAGATTAGATTGCATATTTCTTGTTCTCTAATTTTTCAAAAACCTTGACTATTAATTGTTACTAACATTTTCCCTCATGGTGCGGTTGAAATCCAGCATAAGGTTAGATAGGATCCGTTCAAGGCGAATGGCCATCGCCTCAAGCATTACTACGACGCCCTCACCAACATAACTCCTAATGTTCTTGCAACTCAACCTACGACAACTGCATAGCTTGCTAGTCCCGTCTTGCCCAGACGTTAAATAAAGCGTTCTTAGGAGGCAACATAGCCTTGGTTTGTGTTTCTCTCTTCCTTTACTGTTTCTGCCCTTTCTATCTCTCGAAACCTTTATTCTGTTGTCTCACATCGTGTTTATCACATTGAGGACAATGTTCAGTTTAGGTTTGGGGGTGCAAATTTAAAATTTTGCATATAGAAACATCTAGGTTTGGGGGTAATACACGGCCAGGAAGTTTTAAGTTCAGTTTCAAGTTAAGTGTTAGTTTAAGTATTGCTAGTGATAGTATTATAACTTGTTAATAGGGATGTACATGCTAAGTTAACTATCTTTGTTTTACTAAGAGTCGTGCCATAGTCAGTACTTGTTAATAGGGATGTACATGCTAAGTTAACTATCTTTGTTTTACTAAGAGTCATGCCATAGTCAGTAAGTCATAAACTACACTTCACAATGCCATGTTTTAAGTGATTAAGTGAACAAAACGACTATAATTGAGTGAACCTTAGAAAATTAGTGGAGACTACCGTGTGAGATTTTTGAGCCTAATTGCTATTCTTTATGAGGGATATACTTGTTTCTACTCTTAAGCACTCTTCACTTTTGTTCATAACTGTTGATCTCATTACATCATATTTGCATTGGATTTTAAAGAACTAACACCATGTATATACTCTTGATTTAATGTGTGGTTTGCCATAAGAAGTGATGTAGGCTATGTGTGCTTAACCTCTAAAGGCCTTATTCTAGCCTATTTCATGCTCCCTAAGCCAACTTTGAAGCCAAACACTCAATCTTTTCTTTCATCACCCAAGGTATCACCTAACCAAAATACTTATCCATTCATCAAAGCCATGTCCTATAACCTAAGTTTGTGCTAAGGTTGCCCTAAATGAGATTCATGGTGAGAATGAGAAGTGAAAGACATTGTTGCCCAATTCCATAGATATTGGTATTTTTATCAGAAGACATAAGTTCAAAGTTCAAAGGTTTCAAGGAGTGAAAAGCTCTACAAGTGACAAGCTACATGAAAGTTTGAGGAAATCATTGCATGATCTTGGTTCAATTCAATTCAAAAAAATAAAATAAAGAAAACAAAAGAAAGCATAAAAGACGTTGAAAAAAGAAAGAACGAAAAAAAAGATATAAACAAAGTGAATTGAGCCAAGTGAGCCAAAGACCTCAAAATAAGCCATCAAGAAGGTACAATGACGTAGGCCCTAAGCAAGGGTTCAGTTCAGAAAGTTCAAAGTTCAAGTCAAGACTTCTCATACCTTGGCACAACTCAGGTTCTTTCAAACCCAATCCTTCCTTTCTAACCCCTAAGCTTAGCCCCATTATAACCTGAAATGGAAGACCTAACTGATATTATGGACAATCATGCTGAGGATTAAGGTACGTATCTATGTTCTAAAAATTCAATTCGTTTCATGAGATCCTTACTTCCATAAATTGCTATTCTTCATTAATACTCATATGTGATTGAACTTGAATTCCATAACATAAACTCATCACATATGCTTGAAAAGAGTGAAAGCCTAGGATTCTTGTGTGAATTGAGAGTTTCCTAGTGAGGATTAAGGTCGACGCAAAATCTTTCCAAGGCACTTAGATGAAGTTGTTTTAAGCATGAACACTTGAAATGTTGGCACTCATAAACTTAACACATGACACTCACGGCTATGGCGTCTTTTTTAGTTCTACAAAGCTGGTATACTTACTTTGATTCCTATTAGCTTGTTAAAGGTATTGTCTCTAGCATCTTTGTAAAAAATCCTGCTCCCGTCTGACAGCTTTTAACCACAAAAGTTAATACCTTAAATACCCTTAATCTTTGGAAACATCAAATGAACTATACAGGGGTTCCAACAGAACCTCCTATGTACTTGATTGACCTTCACATACCTGTCAGACAAAGGATAAACCAGTAGTTCACAAACTACCTCGGAGGACCTCCTCCGCAAGCTAACAAGACAACTGACGTGTCACCCTCATGTGAACCGTCAACAACTCGTCAATCTAGATCACCGCCCACACCACCCACTGACCTTGATGACGAAGGTACCATACTTGGTTGAATTGAGTCTCTCTGACTTACCTCGAGACGTAACTCGATATCCCGGCTCATCTTGAGTCGCAGCTCACTAACCCGACTCATCCCAAGCCGTACCAGTTATCCCGGCTCAACTCGAGCCGTAGCTCAAAATCTCGGGTCATCCTGAGCCGTAGCTCACTAACTCAGCTCATCCCAAGCCGTAACTGATATCCCGGAAACCCAAATCCCAATTCGTGGCATAACATAATACGTAGAAATACGTATGCCACAAAATCCCAGAAACCCATTTCGTTCACAGTACATCCAAAGTACCAATCAAGGAAACCCTAGCCCTAAGGAATAGCCCAGCTTTCGGACCCCCCAACCTAAACCTGCTCCATGGTCGTCCATATAGCTGTGATTACTCAAACGGGGCTCTAAACAGACTCCAACGACCTCAAAACCACCAAAATCCGATCCGAAATGTCCCAAAACTCTCGACACGGGCCACCGTGGAACGGGAAACAGCCCCACGTGTCGGATGAAAACCAGACCACGCGCCACGGGCCAGCCACTCGCCTCACGCGCATCTGTACTGTTACGACAAAATATTCCGTCACTCTGACGGATTCAGAATCTTTCGTCCAAACTAATGGCGTGAGGGTTCCGTTAAAACCCTGTTACCTTTTGACGGAATATGCTCACGCTGTCAGCATATTCCGTCAAATCCTGACGGCGTCAGTTGACCCAACGGTCAAGTAACTGCTAACTGGACCGCTGAGTGTGTTGCCACGTGGCTCCACGTGGTAGCTGAATCAGCTGTTGTATGGTCGCCATGTGGCATGCCACATCAGCCACCGTAATTCGTACCAATCATCGGAGTACGTCGGACACGACAACCGGACCGCCGCCATCGCCGTTGGTCAGAAACTAGAAATTCTCGCCGAAAATCGCCATTTCCGGTGAGCTTGTAATTCTTCCCAAACTCCACCGATTTCTATGATCCACACATGTAGAATCATCTACGCAACGCCAGGAACTCAAAATTGAAGTCGAAAGTTCGAGATCATACCTGATTTGATCGGAATATGCACCTCTCTTTTTTCATCCGCAATCTACGGCAACTCTCCCACCTCGAGAATGACACCAGGCTGCTCGTGGAGTCGAGGGGAAGACTTCCATGGCCTTGGATTCCACTAACTCGACCACCACACGGTCGGTAGTGGCGGTGATGATCTTAGAAGTCTCACGTGGAGAGAGAGTGATCGAGAGATGAGAGAGAGAGTCTGAGTACCGGTCTAAGCAGAGTCTCCGGAGAGAGAAAAATATCCCCCAAATTTTGGTCTTTTCCAAAATGACCAAACTGCCCCTGAATCTTTTACACCGACAACGTTCTCATCGAATCTCCATTTTCTGCGTGTCGCCTGTCTACGAACTCGTGAGTTTAAGACCTACGCAACGACCCAAGAAAAACTTCCAAAAGTACTGCCCGACAAAAAGTGACTCCCGAACCCTTCCGAAATTGAGGGTAAAATCGTCATTTCCTTAATTAAAGCTTCAAATTATTTTAATTTCTGGTCCGGGTCGTTACATCTTAGTTGTCTAAGTAAAAGGTTTCTGGGTATCATAATGGTAAACCCTCAGAAGACAAACTACTCCTACTAGGGACACCTAGGGGTTCAAATGATTTATCCTTAACTAAGATCGAGACTTTTCATTTTTGTTTAGTTTGTTTTCCTTTGTTTTGCTGAGGGACTAGCAAAATATAGGTTTGGGGGTATTTGTTCAGTCATTATTTATACATCATTTTGATGTCATTTAGCGCCCTTTTTCATGTCTATTGCTTAATTTTGTGCCAACCATAGTAGAAAGTGATGCTCTTGTGAGACATGTGCATGCTTTAGAAAAATACCTTAGTTCTGAGAATACAAAAAAAAGAATGGCTCAAATCAGAGTTCAAATGACGGAGATGTCCTCAATTCAATATCGGGTCCTGAGAAAGGCCTTAACGCACCCTTGCACACTATTTAGGGCGCAAGACCAAGAACCTCGAATCAAGCCATGAGGGTACTACATCCATTTCTGAGGACCAGCAGATCAAACCCCTAATGAGCCAAGGTGCATGCCAAGACGTGTCCCTGACATGTCTCAAGGACACTCCATCTGCGCCCTTATCCAAGACAAGCCCATACAAGCCATGGCGCGTCTTCGGAGCTCTCAACCTAGTCCCAATCGTGTCCCCTAATACGCCTAAAGTTCCAGGTTCCAGGCATGTTCTTCGAGGTGCCAGAGAGAAGACAGCCAGCAGTAGAGCCTGGTCTCCCAGAAGACATGTCCCATGACATGCTGATTTAGGCCAAATTGGACATGACTTGGAACTCGATGGAACCAAGTGAGACACCACCCAGAAGTACACTTCTAAACACCCATCTAAGCTAATGCAATCGTGTGTCTCGCCCAGACCTGCCAATGGCGGTGCGCCCTAGAAGACTTTGGTTGTACCTTCAATTGAGCTAAATTGGGCCTTTGAGTTCTAGACGAGCTTTTGAGCAGGACAAAGCCTAGGACCATGCTAGATACATCCTATGGAAATGAAGCCCATTTTTTTTCCCAGCTTCATTGCTCAATGACCTGCTGTGTCTTTAACAAGTCCAAGAATGAGGTCCTAGGAGTCAACGTTATGTCAGCCGTGTCAAGAAGATCCAAGAAAGTTTCCAGCCATGCTTTGTTGTCCAAGAACATCACAAAAAGTTCCAGAATATTTCTTGGTGCATTAGAATTCCATGGGCAGCGTGGAGATTGCTCGTCGCCTAAGAAAGTCCTAGAGTTTAGGACTTTGTCCCTGTTGAGCTAGGAAATCTATTTCAGCATTTAATTAAGGGTATTTTGGTCTTTGTAATTGAGTTTTAAATCCTAGTTTTTAGAGGAAGCCAGAGGGACTATTTAAGTTGGCCTTTAACGCAAGTTTAGGGCGCCAACTTTTAGCCGCATTACATTATAATTCAGTTTTTAAATTCAAACACTTTAGTTTCCTGCTTGTGAGAGAGTTGCGCTTGAGCAGTGAAGGAACAAGCCATGGCGTGGTCTTCTGCTGTGCTTCATCCTCAATAATCTCCTTTGTATCTTTACTTTTTTTGCTTTTGCATTTTGAATTGAATTATGTTTGTTTCAATTCCAATCATGCGTGAGTAGTCTCTTTTAGGATTAGGGCTGCTTGAAGCCCTAGCTATGTTGCCTCTTTATTTTGATTGCTATGCATGCTAAATAATTTTGACTATTACTTAAACTACCATTATTTTATGTTTATGAGATTTGCTACCTTGTTTTCATAAAATATTGATGGAATTACTTGACTGACCGTCATATCATCTTGTAATTCACTAGCATCAAGAGGTTGAGGTTAAGAAACAATCTTGTAATTGGAATTCATAACAACCTAGGATTGCATGCCACTTTTCTAGGCTAGTGTAGTGTCATTAAATTCTCTTAGTGCTTCATGCATCATCTTAACTAGTAGGTGATAGACGTTCTAGGCATATGCCCTACTTAGGACATGTTAAGTAAGAGAGAATAATATATGTTTAGTGTACCAACGCCAGGACCTAGGCCTGGGCACCTAATTCAGAGGTTGCATAATAATTAGGTCAAGAAAATCTGGTTAAGAGCTATAAATGGTTAGGGTGGATAGTGAGCTTTAATTCGACGTAGTTAATTCATTCAATCATCATCTTTAATTCTGTTTTTGTTACCTCTTGCGTTTCTATTATTTGTCTTTAATTTTGGAATCCAATTAATCAAACACCCCCCCTTGTCGTGTGTCTTATTTGTGTGTTTGTTAGAGTCTTTTGTGTTTCCTTGCATCATAAGTTAATGTCTTAAGTTGTGTCTAGGTGTCATGCATATCTAGTTAGTGTGAGTCTTAGCTTAGTTGTTTATTGCGTTTTTTTATAGTTTTGATGAGTCTTAACTGAGTTGATTAAGTCTAAGTTGAATTGGACATAACATTGATACATAGTCCATGTGGGATCGACCCTTGCTCTGTTGCTATACTATCTTCTTATTTGTACGCTTGCAAGGTTTTAACTGTTAAGAATAGATTGCACTATTTTGTCTTCTATTTTTACCACCACTTGTTGTTGCTTTGTGAAATGAAATAAAACAAGCAGCAATAATGTGACATATTTTATCCCGTTAAAATCTTTACAAGTGCACAAAATCGAATGAGATAGTTTAGTAGCAAAGCAAAGGTCGATCCCTCGAGGACTTGTTCAACAGTTTAACTCCACTTAAGTTCAGAATTATTAACTCAACCGAAAAAGAGTCCAAATTAACAAGGAAGATAAGACACACACTACTTTAGATATGCATGGAATTAAAGACACGGAAATGACTCAAAACAATGACTTGACACGCAAGAAACATAAGACAAGACTCACACAAAGACACACGACAAAGACTCAATAAAGACTTAAAACAAGAAAATGGCAAGTGGGGGTTTTGTTATGTTTTTTAAATTAAAAAATAAAACGATACTTAGAATGCAAGAAATTAAAATGCAACAGAAATTATGAATTGATTGATTAATTAACTAAGGCAAATTAAGGCAAACTATCCACCACTAACCAATGAAGTGATTAACATGATTTCCAAGATTTAATTACTATGAAACTTCTGAATATGATGCCCATGCAAAGGTCCGACTAAGGCCCACTCTACATAAATTATTCTCTCTTACTTAGCATATTCTAGGCTGGATGAGTACCTTAGAACGTCTATCAAACTTTATCACGATGATGCATGAAATGCGAAGAGAATTTAATGACACCACACTATCCCTAGAAAAGTGATGTGCAGTCCTAGGTTGTCATGAGTTGAATTACGAGTAAGATGTAAGCCACTACCCTTGATGCCAAAAAATTACAAGAAGATGACCAGTCTAACAAGAAACAATTCATAAATAGTTCATGCAAACTAGCTGGTCAAACTCATAAGCAATAAACATAAATTAAGCACAGTAATTCAAACTATATTCAGCATCCATAGCAATATAAATCAAGGTCCAAAACCATATTAACGACTCTCATGGCTAGGGCTTCAAGCAACCCTAATTCTAATAAAAACTACTCATGCATAATTGAAAGATAGCATAATTGAATTCACAATTAAAATAAAAGTAAGGTAAGAAAGAATGGAAACAATGAAGGCTTGAAGACACGCCAAGGCTGCTCCCAGGATCTCCACGCTCAACTCTCTTTCACATACTAAAAACTAAACTGTTTAACTCTCAAAAAAGAGTAAAGTACAAGGTGTATGCGGCTAGGGTTCTAGAGGTCAGGCCCTTGACCCGTGAGGCTTGTGCTCCTATTTATAGGAGATCAAGACCATTACATATTAGGAGATTACTTAGAAAACCTAGTCAAATTACTTACTAACATATTGCTATCGTAGTTTGTTATGAAAAGGGACTAAAAAAGGTAATCCTTGTGAGCTAAGGATTAGGACTTCTATGCGGAAATCGGCTCTCTGATCATTCTTGCACGCCAAGACAGCTTCTGGAGTCTTCTAGAGGTTGCTTGGACGTCAAGGACTGGGCTTGTCCAACCCTAAGTGTATCAAACACAGCTGGGCCAGATTCTGGGCTCCTAGGACCTCAATTTGGACCTTTAAGAACTTCAATGTGTCATTGACCAATCCAATTGAGACAAACCATTCCAGGCACTTCCAAATGATGTATCTAACATAGTTCTGGGCTTTTTCCTTTTCAGAAGCTTGTAGAAAAGTCGATGGCCCAATTTGGCTCAAAGCAGGGCTCCCGGGAAGTTTTATGCGGCAAAACAGGACATGAACGTGTCATTGGCATTTCTAGACGAGACACGTGAGTGAATTAGCTTAGCCAGGTGTTGTGAAGTTCAACTATGGGTCGTGTCTCACTTTGTTCCATCGAATTGTAGGTCAGGGCCTTTTTTGAACTTCCCGGACCTGAAATAGGGCGCAGAGGAACTTTGCCACTACCGTACCAGGGACGCGTCTAGGACTCGATTTGGGTCACCGATTTTGGGGCGCACCAGGAACTTGCTACTAGTGGCATGGCGTGGCTTGGTGCATGGGCTTCAGAGCTGGCGCAGGTTCTGCTACAGGAACACGTCTTGGCGCATGGGCTAGGACCTCTATAAGGTTGCAACAGGGAACTCTTTGGGGCACGTCTAGGACATGCCAAGGACATGTCCTTGACCTCGATAGGGGCTCTCCTGGGACTCGATAGGAGCTTAGATTTAGAGCGCGTCCTAACTTGTCTTAGCATGCGCCAGGACCTTATTTTGAGCCTTTCAAGGGCCCAAACTTTAACTTGAGACATCTCCTTCGTTATTACTCTAAATTGAGCCATTCTTTTTGCGTTGTGCTTAGAATTTATATGTCTTTCCAAATCTGCACAAGTCTCATAAGATTGGTCTTTTTATACTATGGATGGCATGAAATCATTCAAAATACATGTAAGAGGGGTACTAAATGACTTCAACAAGATGAATATATAATGACTGAACACTCCGCTCGGTGCAGTATACATACGACCCTGGTTGTCATGTGACATCAAGGTGACCGATCAGTGTGCTATTAGTAGGTCGACCTGAATTCTGAAAGGTTTTCGTGTCTGAAGGGTAGGCCGAGTGGAGGCGCGTCTGGCCTCTGCATATGGGACGAGCGTCTGGCCTCTACATATGGGACGCGTGTCGCCCTTTGGTGCGTTTTGGTGTTCTATTGGCAATGGTTTGTATGGCCGACCGTTTCACCTTCCGTTGGCCTCTATAAATAGATGAGGTGCTCGCTTGAGTTTTCACTTTTAACTTTTCATCTTGAGAGGAGCTGCTGTTAAATTTGTGAGGCGATTTCCGGTGTGAATTTTGTGGCGGTCGATGCGGTGGTGCGATTTCGGTCAGAATTCTCCGTCGTTAAAGAACAAGGTTTGTTGCTTTTTTCTTGGTTTTTTTGAATCAAAGTTATGTTTTTATGAAGAACTAGTGAAGAACTGGTGGTCAGATGGTGGTTAGATCTGCATAATTAATGTGCTCGGTTGGTCATATCGGTTTCCCTTCCCTTTTCTTTTAAGATTGCAAAATGTCAGAGTCAGATAGCCAAAACCCTGATATCCAAGATTAGGAAGTGAACGCCGAGTCTGAGGCGTCGAGTGGTTGGTCAGAGTTTGACGATGGAGAGCCGACTCAGTCCAAGGCTGTTTTCGGTGGTCAGGGGTCGAGGACCGAGCATATGGTTGAGATGTCAGAGCAGGAGACTGAGGTGGAAAAGGATATGAGGGCTCGGTTTGAGGGTAAGACCGATCGGTCTAAGGCTGGGCCGTGCCGATCATGGAGGCCGAGTTTACGGTGGATGAGTTGATCAACAGGGAAACCCAGGAGGGGTTGGACAAGTTCCACGCTTGTTGGAACGTGCCTAAGAACGTTAAGTTCTGGGTAATCCGACCGAGGCAGACATCGAGTGATCCTCCGTCGGGCTATGCGCTCTTCTACCTAGAGCTGCATATGCAAGGTCTGAGGTTCCCCCTCCAAATGTGGTTGCGGATAATGGTGAAGACGATGGAGCTGGCACTTGGTCAGCTTAATCCCAATGTGTGGATTGTGCTGATAAGTCTGTTTGCGACTTTCAGGAAAGATGGGAAGCCAGAGCCGAGCTACAAGCAGGTCATGTACCTGTATGAATTCGGTCAAAAATAGTAGAGCAGGGGCTGGGTGCACGTTCGGAGCATTGACAAGAAGGCTAGAGGCGAATTCATACATGACATACCAACCGCTTAGAAGTCGTATAAGACTTGATTTGCCTTTGTTGGTGGTGCTTGGGGGGGCGAAGTGATAGTGAGCAAGTTCCAGAGCATTGATAGCGATGGTCAATCTTGTATACCTGTTTCAGGGGGATTCCCCTTAGTTTTTATTTGTTTTTTTTTTGTGTTTTTTTTTTTGGTCTGACCATTGGTCTATGTTGTAGACGTGCTCCCTGACGTGAGGATCAGTGGTAAGAGTCGACAGGTCTGTCGCGAATTGAGGAAGACCTTGAATCCTACTCAACGAAGTAGGCATCTCCTCCGCATGCCGACCATCCTTCGTGACGTCGATCTAATCCCTTTCAACAGGTAAGCTATTGTGGCTCGGTGTTGTTAAGTAGGCCGATCGACCAGTTTCTAATCCCTTTGTTTTTGTGTGCAGTCATGCCTAAGGATTCAGAGAAGGCGCATTCTGAAGACTGCCGAGGGGGCAAAGGCGTGAGTAGCTCAGTGAGGGCCAGTAGCAGATCTTGGTGGGACGTCGCCAGCTATTGGTGGGATGGTCTCCGGTCAGAAAAGGAATGAGCCAACGGTGGATGCTCGGAGCCAACGGTGGATGCTCGGGCCCAACAGAGGATTACTCTTCTGGTCTCTGAGAGGAAGAAGAAGGTAGCCAAGAGGGCACTGGGAAACGCCAAGACCATTGCGGTATTTGACCTGGGAGATGAGGCCGACAAGAACTCTGAGAAGAAGATCGCAGATAAGGCCGAGAGGCGACTGAGGAAGGCTAACCGGCAGCTAGAGCCGACGAAGGAGGCCGAGTAGAGGATGGAGGCCATCCGGTAAGCTGCGGAGAATGTGAATTAAAGCGAATCAAGGCAAACCTTCCACCGCTAACCAATTAAGTTCCTAACACAATTTCCAAGATTCCAAGACTATGAATTAACTGAATATGATGCCCATGCAAAGGTCCGGTCAAGGTTCACTCCACACAATTTATTTCCTTCTTAAATCTCATGTAGCAGGCATTTCCGGCTCACTACCACAATTATTTAATCATAAAAAAAGAACGGATTAAGTATGAAAGGAAATATAATGACACCACACTACCCCAAGAAGATGTCATTTAATTTATGTTGTCATGAATTTAGATTACAAATAAGATGCAATGCCATTACCCTTGATGCTAAACAATCACAAAAAGATAACTAGTCTAACAAGCAATTATTCATCGAAAGATTATGGAAATAAGTTAGTCAGACTCATAAACACAAACTAAGCTATGACGCACAATAATCTAAATTGTATTCAGCATTCATAGCAATGTAAACCAAGGGCCAAAATCATGTCATGAAACTACATGATAGGGCTTCAAGCAACCCTAATTTTGAAAGGAACTACTCACGCAATATATTGAAATAATCAACAAAAGAATTCATGATTACAAAGTCAAGATTAAGGAGAAGAAGAGAAAACAATGAGATCAATGGTGAGCCAAGGCACGTCAAGCACTCTCCACACTCCATGCGTTGAACTCCTCTCCAAACACGAACAAAAGCTCTCAAAACGTAAACTGTAAAATTGTATGTAGCAAAACAAAAGGCGGAACCCTAAACCTGCGTTGAAACTTAGTTTAAGTACTCCTAGGGCTTCCCCTAAAAACTAGGAATTAAAATTGAATTACAAATACCAAAATACCCTTAATTAAACGCTGAATCAACTCTCTTATCTCGGCAGGGACAAAATCCTAGAATTTAGGACCTTTCTTGAACGACAAGTAATCTTCAAAGGCGGCTAGGCTTCTCCAAGCAATTCAGGGAATTCTTATGCGCGAAGACTTGTTCTGGATCCTTCTGAGACATTCTTAGATAGCAAAGCATGGTTGGCACATTTCTTGGATATTCTTGACACGGCTGGCACAATCTTGGCTTCACGGCTTCATTATTGGACTTGTTAAGAAATCAGCATGTCCTAAACACATCCAACTGAGACACACTACTCATTTCGCTTCCATATAATGTATATAGCCTGGTTCTGGGTTGTGTCCTGCTCATAAGCTTGTAGGAAACTCACTAGCCCAATTTGGCTCAAATCAGGGCTCCTGGGAAGTCTTTTAGGGCGCAACGTGTCATTCGCAATTCTGGGCACGCCTTAAGGCTTCATCAGCTTCTAGAAGTGTTCTGAAGTGTATCTTTGGGTTGTGTCTCACTTGGTTCACTCGAGTTCCAACTCAGGGCCCATATTGGCTCTCCGAGACATGTCCAAGGACATGACACGGACCAAGACTCTAGAACTTGGCTCTACCGTTGGGGCTTACTGTAAGGACACATCTGCAGCTCTTGAGGACCTCGTCTCTGGGACGTGATAAGGGCTCAATCTGAGGCACGGCAGGGGCTCGATAGAGGCTCCATTTAGGGCGCATGACAGGTATGCGAGGCACAATTTAGGGCATGACACGAGCTCCATGCTTCGTGAATTGGCACGCGTCAGGGGACACGCCTGGGACTTTGCTGAAAGCTCTGAATGACTCATCTGGGGCTCGTCCTTGGCTCGGATTAGGGCTCAAATTAGGTGTCTTTGGGACATGTCATGGCCTAAACCCTAAACCACCTTGAACTTGATCTACTGGTCCTCATACATGCTTTTAGGACCCCGAATTGCTTAATTCGTAGCTCTTGATCCTGCGCCCTAAATAGGGCATAAGTACATGTTAGGGCCTGGTTTAAGGCCCGATACTGCCTTGAGGGTAACTTCTTCATTATAACTCCAAATTGAGCCATTCTTTTTGCATTCTTTTCATAATTCACTTGTCTTTCCCATTCTGCACATAGCTCACAAGATTGATCATTTTGTCCTATTGATGGCACCAAATCACTCAGAAGACAAGTAAAAAGGGCATTGAATGACATCTAATAGATGTATAAATAATGACTAAACAAACACCCTCAAACCTATCTTTTGCTAGTCCCTGAGCAAAACAAAGCAAAGCACCACTAAAATAAAAAAAAAAAACTCAATCTTAATTAAGATAGATCATTTAATCCTCTAGGTGTCCCTAATAGGAGGAGTTTTGTCTCCTGAGGGTTTACCAATTATGCTACCAACAAACATTTTACTTAGACAACTTAGTTGCTAGAGGCAAAGTTCTTTAACAAGTTAATAAGAATCAATGTAAGTAGACATGCTTTGCAATACGCCACAAATCAACATCAATCCACCATAGTGTTATAGAAAACGCTGTAATAACCGACGCTATGGTAGTTAGTTCCTCTACCAAAACGTTTTTGAAGTGCTATAGAAAGTTTCTATTTATAGCTTTTTTGAAGTGCTATAGAAAGTTTTCTTATAGCGTTTCCAGAAAGCTATGAATGTCAGTCCAATGGGAGTTCTATAGAGTTTACATAGCGTTCCAAAAACAGTATGGAAAGAGTTCACAGCATTTCTTTAAAACTCTGTCATTGTCTTTCCATAACGTATTTGAAATGCTGTGAAAAAGATTCTATAGCACTTTTAGAACGCTGTGAAACATTTTTTATAACAATTTTAGAATGTTATGAAACATTTTCCAAATTTCTAATTCCTAATCCATAGCATTTCAAATTCCTATTCTAGAATGTTATCAAAGATTTTCCAGATTTTCTAGAGCTTCCTAATACATATGTGAAGTTACATATGTGATGTTTGTCCTTACATAAATTATACCAATTTCTCCTTTCCCCAAATATAAGATTTGTGAGTCATCTGACTATGTACATGGATAAACATCCACAATTGAGCAAATTAAAAACATCCACAATTGAGCAAATTAAAAACATCCACAATTGAGCAAATTAAAAACATCCCACATTCAAAATTCACAAACTTGATAAGAACACAGGCCCTATAGAGTTGACAATTACAAAACTAAAAACAAAAATAAGAACTATCTGAGAATCGATTATAAAATGGCAAATGTTTTTCATATAACTAGCAAGTTAACTATCATTTCTAAAAACCCAAAGTTTGAACTACCTAAAATCTGTTGATGGGTCCTTCCCTTGCCAACCCATCTCCTTCCATTGCTCAGATAATAAACCACGAAGTTCTTCATGATAAGCGGCACTCCAAAAGACTGCAATAACAGCTCATGAAAAGTGAAAAGATAAAGCATCCCTTTGACATTTTTTGGATAAATCACAGATCAATACAAGCGCCTGGTTAATCAAAAGAACTATAGATTGGTATCAAGCACAGAGAAGTCCAGATATTTTAAGAGATTTTTACACATCACATCTCTTTCCTCCCCCAATAAAATGCAGTTAGATAAGCCTCAACTACCAGAAAACTAAAATGCAGTCAAATTGAATTTATACTAGAGCATGGACACGAATTCCCTTAACGAATATAACTCATTAACTGCAAATTAAGGTCTTATATCTAAAAACCATATCAACAATAGCGCATATAATGGACAGACACAATTTATCCAATTGCAAGCATGCTACCTGGACAGGGGTCAAATCAAAGGAAGGACGAGCATCACTCTCTCTTCTCTGTTCTGCTAATGTCCGATCAGGATCCCACTGAAATGAAAAAAAATATATAGGAACTTTGCTCATAAGTTAAAGCACATTCGGCTGGTTGAAATCTCAAAAGCAGAGCAATTTCCATGAGAAGAAGCTGTAAAATGGGTACTATAGAAATAGATGCAATCTATTTTGCACTTTTAGGAGAAAAGAAATTTAAATGAAAATTTAAAAAAGTTATTGCTCACTAAACATTTCCAGTATTATTCCTTATTCTGTCCAAGCTTTTGCTTACAAGTCACAACCAGCTCAACACATAACCCATCTATAATAATTGGGGGTAATTAAGGGAAAAGAGCAAATAGTTTTGTAGTTAAAAAGAATGCAAGAATGTGTTGAGACGCCACAGGTGAAGACAATACAACTGATTGGAATGAGGCATAGTCACTAGTAAAAATGTTTAAACAAGTTTTTTAATGGAGTATACACAAAACCTTATTAGGACAAATAAACACATCACCAAAACAGATACCAATGCAAATTTCAAACCAATTGGGGATGCCAGAATAACAAATTTACAGATAATCCATCGGAATCATTAAAGCTTGGAACCAAACCACTTTCTAATGACAGCATAATTCTCATTTTCAAGAAGAGAACAGTTGCAAGAAGAGAACAGTTGGCACCTTTAAGAACCTCTTTCTAATGACAGATAATGCATACATTGCAAGAAGAGAACAGTTGGCACCTTTAAGAACCTGAAATTAAAACATTGGTCCTTTGGGACATGTTTTGAGCCCGGTAAATTTGGCTGGATCCACTTACTGCTGATAATAAAAGGAAGTTAGCATGAAGAACTTGTAAATATGAAGCAGACCTGCACAGTACAAGATTCCAAATTTACAATCAGAAATCAAGGGAAAAACTTATATACAAGAATAATATAATGTATAGTCAACACATTACTGCAATGGAAAGGAAAGTTGGTCATGGAACACCTTTGTAGTTTGAAGGTTCATCACTTCCATACAATATGAGACTGGTTTATATAGCTCATCTTTAATTCTAACTGATACAGATAACAACTAACTAGAGGGAATCCCTTTTTTCTTGACCCAAAATCAAGTGAAAAATAGATCAATCATACGGATACTTAGTGCTTTTCACTCACAATTAAATAGAATGCCACAGTAATGAACACAGGTCGAGAGAAATCAGCACTTGCCCGTCGACAAGCCGGCAAAGATGCAAGAAACTGAGTTTTGTAACAGAAACATTAGAGTATAAATAATCCTCAATTAGAACCAAACCATTTACTAAAACCAACTCAATCATGTTGGTAAAGAAAAATTTCTTGTCCATCAATCTCTAGTTAATTATAAAGGTTGTATCCTTCCAGAAAAGACTATCCTTAATAGCTAAATAGTCAAAGCCATTAACCAAATTCAATTTTCAGGCACATTTTGTCGAACATCTAGAATGCAGTCACATGAAGAAAGAATACAAAGCAAAAATTAAAAACCAAATGACATTGATATGGCATTGGGTAAAATGAAATTGAATCTTACAGAGACAAACTCTTCTGTACAGAAGGAATGATCATAACACACCCAAATTGAACTGTCATTTCTCTAACATCAAGCTTTTTTCCTGCACAACCACAATAGCAGACAATCCAATCCAACACTCATAATTTAAACCAAAAATGGAACCAAAACTGGAACAAACAAATGAGAAACGAAAACCAACTTGACCCCAATACCGTTCTGCATAGATTTGTAGGATCTGGTGTAAACTTTCTTTGACTCCCACTCAACCGACTCGCTTTTTGCCGATCAAACAGAAGCCCTGACCTTCTTACCATTCAATCCAGAACAATCACAACCGTAAACACCCAATTGAATTTGGAAACGCAAGCAATTGACTATACCGAATGTGTGTGTGTATATATATATAGAGAAAAAGAAAGCTCTTTTAACTTGTTTCCGCGATTTCTAAGCAAATCACAACTTTGCATACCTCAGCACAACACAGAGAAATGGAGACCACAACATAGCAAACGGCTTCAAGTAAGGGTGCGAGGTCTGTCTTCAAGTCTCACGTGGATAGAATATGTTAGTTTTTGTGAGATAGTTTGTAGAGATTTATATCTCCAAGTAAAGCTATTCAATGCATCCCACATGTTTCCAGATAATTTGTAGAGATTTGATGTAGCACGGTAAATTACCTCAAGAATCCATCTACTGGCGGCTCAACAAGAGGCTGAGAGAGGCTGAGAGTGAGAGCCGCGAGAGCCTGGCCAAGAACCGAGCGAGGCTGAGAACTGACGTACAGAGGCTGAGATGCCAGAGGCAAGAGTGAGACGGAAGTGGCTGAGCGTCAAGAGAGAGAGCCTCGAGAGCCTGAGCGAGAACAGAGAGGCTGAGAGGCTGAGATGCCAAAGACGAGAGTAAGACGGAAGCGGTTGAGCGTCAAGAGAGAGCCTCGAGAGCCTGGGCGAGAACAGAGAGGCTGAGACGCCAAGGACGAAGGTGAGAGACGTGGCACATGCTGAGAGGTAGACACAATAGCATAGCACAATTATTTCAGAAAGGACATAAGCGCGAGCCTTTGAAATTTTGGCTTCCACGCGATTTTTTCCCTCTTTCGCGTCTCTGCCCTTTCAATAGCGTTTAGGTTTTTTTTTTTTTTTCATTTCACCTTTCATAGCACAATTGCAAAAGTGCTATAATCCACTGCTATTAATAACACATTTTCTTGTAGTGTTGCAATACTAAAATTTATGCCATCATAGTATGAGTCATGTGTTATATGTGAAGGACAAAATCTTAATCAACCAAGCTTAAAATCAACTTCATTCAAGTGCTTTAGAAAGATTTCGCCTCGACTCTAATCTTCACTAGATGACACTCACTACACTCTAGAATCCAAGGCTTACACTCATATCAAGCATATGTGATGAAGTTATGCAATAAGAATCAAGAAATAATCACATATGAGTATTCAATGAAAAATGACATTTTCTAGAATTAAGATCTCATGAATGGAATTGAACCTTAAGAACATAGATACTTACCTCGATCCTCAACATAATTGGCCACAAGATTAGTTAGGTCTTTCACCTTAGGTTGCAATTAGGCTAAGCTCACTGGTTTAAGAAAGAAAGGATAGGATTCAAAAAACCTGAGTTGTGCCAAGGCATGAGAAGTCATGGCTTGAACTTGTACTTTCTAATCTGATTCCTTGCTTAAAGCTCACGGCATTGCACTTCTTGATTGCTCTTCTTGAGGTTCTTTGGCTCACTTTGATGAATTCACTTTCCTTTTTCTTTCTTTTTTTTTTTCTTCTTTTTCTTGTTTTCTTTTTCCTTTCTTTTTTTCTTTTCTGAATTGATCCAAGATTATGCAATAGTTTTCTCAAACCTTATGAAGCTTGTCACGTGTATAGCATTGTACTCAAAATTCAGTTTTCAGACTTCCTCACACTTGGTGCTTGCGGCAATGACTCTTAGAACTGGGCAGCCACTTCTTTCACTTCTCATTCTTACCATGATTCTCATTTAAGGCAACCTTAACATAGGTTATAGGGCATGGCACATTTGAATGGTTCAGTATTTTGTGGTAGGTTATATTGTAGGTGATGAAAGAAGAGGTTGAGTGTTTGGCTTCAACATGGCTTAGGGAGCATACAATAGGGTATGGTAAGGCCTTTAGAGGTTAAGCACACATAGCCTACATCACTTCTTATGGCAGATCACACATCAAACCAAAAGCATCTATATGATGTTAGTTCTTTAAAATCCAATGCAAATGTGATGCGATGAGATCAACAATTAAGAATAAAAGCGATGAGTGTTTAAAGAGTAGATACAATGTATATCACTCAAAAGAATGGCATTAAGGCTCAAGTTCTCACGTGGCAGTCTCCACTAATTTTATGAAGTTCACTCCAATTTAGCAGTTTTATTCACTCAATCACTTAAGACGTGGCATTGTGAAGTGCATGATATGCTACAAACTTGAAATGACATAACTCTTAATCAAACAAAGCTAGTTCTTTAGCATGTAACTCTTATTAACAAGTCAAAGTCCTAGGTCTAGCAACAGTTTAAACCCTAACTAACACTTAAAAGAACTAGTTAAAACCTTAAAAGCAAAATGTACAACTTAAAACTGAAAATGCAGAAACCTGGCCATGATTACCCCCAACCCTACTTGTTTCTATATGTATCAAAAGTTCAATCAACACCCCCCAAACCTAAACTAAACATTGTCCCCAATGTTTGAGACTACGTAAGATAGAACAGGATGCAAGTTGAGTGAGGGAATTTGCACAGAAACAAGAGAATAAGAGAGGGATACAAACCAGGGCTAGGTTGCCTTCTATGAGCGATTTATTTAACATTTGGGCAAGACGAGGCTAGAAACTATGCAGGCGGTGGTGTGGCAAGGTCTTGGGCACTCACAGTTTGCTCAGTTAAGGCTTCAAACTAGGGTTTGAGGCGGTGACCATTCACCTTGAACTTATCCTGCCTTTGTGGGTGACGAATCTCAACTGTACCATGAGAGAAAACATCCGTGACTATGAAGGGCCTAAACCATCTGGAACAGAGCTTACCTGGAAAGAGTTTCAGCCTTGAGTTGAATAAAAGAACTTTTTGTCCAATCTGAAATTGTTTTCTTTGAATGTGTTTGTCATGGAAGGCCTTGGATTTCTCCTTGTAGATGTGTGAGCTCTCAAAGGCCTCATTTCTAAGCTCCTCCAGTTCACTAAGTTGCAGCTTCCTGTGAGCTCCAGTTGCTTCCAAGTCCATGTTAGCCTTCCTGATTGCCCCAATAGGCCTTATGCTCTAGCTCAACTGGTAGATGGCATCCTTTCCCAAAGACCAACCGAAATTGTGACATTCTAATGGGGGTCTTATATGTTGTCCTGTAGGCCCACAAAGCATCATTCAAATGTTGAGACCAATCCTTCCTTGTGGGGCTCACAATTTTCTCCAAGATGGCCTTCACCTCCCTATTGTACCATAAAATGGCACTTTTCCCAGTTTAGCACTAGATTACTATCCCTGCATATTTCAAACACTCGAGATAAGTTAGATAAACAAATTTTAAATGAATTTCCAAACACAGAAAAATCATCCATAAAAACCTCTATAATATCCTCAACCATATTTGAGAAACTACTCATCATCCATCGTTGGAATGTGGAAGGTGCATTGCATAACCCAAACGGCATTCTCCTATAGGAAAAAGTGTCATAGGGGCAAGTGAATGTGATTTTCTCCTGATCCTTCGGAGCGATGGCAATATGATTGTACCCTAAATAGCCATCTAGAAAACAATAATGATAGTGTCCTGCAAGGCTCTCAAGTATTTGATCAGTAAAAGGGTAAAGGAAAGTGATATTTTCTAGTTGTGGAATTTAACTTCCTATAGTCTATACATACTCTCCACCCTGTTTGGACTCGTTGTGGAACTAACTCATCATGTTCATTTTTTACCACTGTGATTCCACTTTTCTTCGGAACCACCTGAACTGGGCTTACCCACTTTGAATCAAAGATTGGGTAGATGACTCCAAATCCAAAAGCTTAAGCACTTCCTTCATTGGTGGGTTGAGCCTTCTTTGACCCTCTCATGATGGTTTGGCATCCTCTTCAAGTAGAATCATGTGCATGTATTTGGAGGGGCTGATTCCCTTAATGTCTGCAATAGTCCATCCAATTGTTGTTTGATTGGCCTTCAAAACCTGCCCCAACTCCTCATCTTCCACGACATTAAGGTTAGAAGAAGTAATAACCGAAAGACTGTGATTCTTACCTAGGAATGCGTATTTCAGGTGCTCTGGTAGTGCTTCAGTTCAAGCTCATGGGCTTGCTCAATGGATAGTAGGAGCTGCTTGGTCGTGAGGGTTAACTTCTCATAGGCCCGTGAGGGTTTCCAAGTGTGGTAGGGCACATCATTGAGGAATCTCACCTCTTCTGCTGCATGCTCATCGAATAACTCAACATCTGGGGAATGACACATGAGTGTTGTCTCAAGTCGATCTGTAATACACGCATTAGCCATTGTGTTCTGAAGCAAAATATCCATCATATTCAAAGGAAAGCCAACTATAGGTTCAGCAAGATATTGAATTGCATCATGAATAGAAAAACTTTGCAGTTTATCCAACACTTTAATTGAAACTTGACAATTTTTCACATCAATCAAACACTCAACCATGGCCAATAGGGGCCTGCCAAAGATCAATGGTGGCTCCTTATTCTGATCAATCATGTCCATCTTGAGGATGTAAAAAATCTGCAGGAATAAAAGTATCACCCATTTGAACAAGTACATCTTCGAGCACACCCATTAGATTAATAGAGGCATTTGCTAATCTATCACACAAGTGAGTATGTTTCAATTCTCCTATATTAAGAGATTTATCGATATGAAAAGGCATTATACTCATAGATGCTCCTATGTCACATAAACAATGTTCAAACCTCTTAGATTGAATGACACAAGGAAGTGTGGGAGGCCCTGGATCATTAGCTTTGAGGGGCATGCGCAGGAGAGCAGTAGAGCATGCTTTGTGTATGTCAAGGATATCCTGCATACTGAACCCTCGCTTCCCCTCCACCAATTCCTTGATGAGCTTGGCAAAAATTGGCATATGTTTAACCAACTTGTGGAATGGTAAAGTGATTTTCAATTTCTGCAGCATGTTAATGATCGCTTCTTCAAATTCCTCATTCTTCTTGTTCTTATTTTGAAACCTGCAAGGAAAAGGGATTACAACATCATCAATTGAATCAAAATGAACTTTCTTAGTTGAATTAGGAGTTAAGGAGTTAGAAATTCTGGTCTAAAACCGGGCCCTTATCCTGAGACATGGGTTGTGTCCTCGTTGTAGGGCGCTGAGGACCTATCGGGTCCTGAACTAGCATACCAAGCACGGTCTAGTTCCCTATAGTGGTTGATTGTGGCTTGGCTGGGACATGTCCCAGGACATGTCCAGCGTTCTGTCGTAGTGTGCCCTGCAGTTGGGATCCCAGGGCCTGTTGTGGCTCACGGTTTGGCGTAGTTCTGTGCAGAAGATGCAGTAAGCTCTAGGTCTCGGTACTGGGCAGGTTCTGAGCTGGGGCTAGGGCTGTGCCCTGTGGTGCAATACTGAAGGAGCCCTACAGTGCAGTTTGAGACATGTCCTGCGACAAGGACATCAAAGGTGGCCCATTGACATGAAACAACGCCAAGACGATTGGGGTGTCATCTTCATCATCTAGAGCCTCATTACCAATGTGATAAGGGACAGATTGAGGTCCTTGGAGCTTAGTGCCACTTCTCAGTGTGATGGCATTGGTAGTAGGATTATGGAAGCCCTTGGGATTCACCAACACTTGGCTTGGCAACTGGCCTTGTTCTCTCTGACTTAATTGAGCTGCAAGCTGGCTTATCTGACGATCCAAGTTGGCAATGGCCTTATCAGTCTTTTGTTGATGATCTATGGCTTGTTGCGTAAAACTGTCGAGCATGTTTTGAGTTTTGAGCATGGCATCAGCCCAGGATTCACCTCCTTGAGTGTGAGGGGCATGAGGCTGTGGTGGTGCTGGGTTTGGAGCTGTGGGTGCCATGGCCTGATTTTGGAATCCAAGTGGTGGATTCTAAATGTTTTGATTGTTCCCCCACCTAAAGTTAGGATGGTTCCTCCACCCCGGGTTATATGTATTGGAATAAGGATCATTCATAAGCCGTGGGTTGCCATTGAAGCCTCCCACCATGTTTGCTTCCTCAACCATTGGGGATTCTTGAGAACTGTGCCCCTGAACTGAACATACATCACACACGTGAACACTCTTTGCTTTCTCATTACACAACTACTTCACCATTGATGTGAGTTGGGCAATGGTGTCATCCTTGTCCTTGCTCACTCCTCCAAGAGTTTTGGGGTGATGAGCCCTATAACTAAATTGCTTCTCCCATTAAGCAATACTTTCAAAAGCCTCCCTAGCCTCCTCAGCTATGCTCTCTAGGACTCCCTTAGATTGGGAGTTCACCATCACTCTGTCATTGTTCTTCAATCCCCCATAAAAGTACAACATGAGGTGGCAGTCATTGATGTTATGGTGAGGACAAGATTGAATGAGCTGGTTCAACCTCTCCCAAAACTCATAAAAAGACTCATCCTCTGCTTGTCGTGGGTCCATAATCTCACTTTTCAATTTGTTTGTCTTGGCCACGGGATAATACTAGGTGAGAAATTTGGAGGACAAGTCTCTCCATGATGTGATCGATGTGAGGGCCAAGGAGTGAAACCATGTCTTGGCTCTATCCTTGAGACTAAAATGGAATAGTCTCAACCATATTTCTGCCTATGTCATACCATTGATTCTTAACGTAGAACAGACCTCCACGAATTCCTTGATATGTAGATGAGGATCTGCTCCGGATAATCCATGGCATTTGGGAAGCATATGGATGGTCCTTGACTTCAGCTCAAAGTTTTCCACCATGGAAGGGGGGGGGGGGGGGGGGGGGGGGGGGGGGGGGGGGGAAACAATAGGAAACTGGTCCTCGGAAAGATGTGGAGTAGCATACTCCTTCCGAAGCCATGGGGCTAGGGGTTGTAGTGGAGGGATAAGGTCACGGCCTACCATCCTAAGAAGAGATTGTGGTGGTGTTGGCTGTGGAGAACAGTGCACTGAGCTGTTGGCTAATGAAGCTTGTGAGGAACCGAGCACAGATCCTTTTACAGAGCCCATGGATGACATAAACGACAAGTACCTACACAAGGAAATAAAAAAAACTAAGTTATACAATCCTGACTAAATGGACACCGTTGAGGGACAAGTCTCCGGCAACGGTGCCAAAAACTTGTTGGTAAAATTAGAAAACAAGAAATATGCAATCAAATTCAAACAGTTATAATCATTGCAAGTGCACAAATCGATAGCAATAGTATAGCAGCACAGCAAGAGTCGATCCCTCGAGGACTTGTTCAACGTTAACCACTTAAACCTAGGGTGAATAACTTAGTTAAGATTCAAAATAGAAAACAAAACAAAGAACAACTTGACACTAAGTAACTATGCAAGATTTACCAAGAACAAGACAGGACTAACAAAGAATCTACGAATACATAAAGAAAGACTCAACTACGATCCTAGACAATGACTTAAGACGCAAGAAACAAAGGAGGAAGGGGGGGGGGGGGGGGGGGGGGGGGTGGTAGGTTGATGCTTGAAAATTGAAAAGAAACTAAATAACTTCTAGCACAAGAAACAAATTAAATAAGAATAACAACTATTGAATTTAGTGATGAATTAAAGCGAATAAAGGCAAACAATCCATGTTAACCAATTAAGTTCCTAACACAATTTCCAAGATTCTAAGACTTTGAATTAACTGAATATGATGCCTATGCAAAGGTCCGGTTAAGGTTCCTCCCACACAATTTATTTCCTTCTTAAATCTTATGTGGCAGGCATTTTCGACTCACTACCACAACTATTCAATCACACAAAAGAACGCATTAAGTACGAAAGGAAATTTAATGACACCACACTACCCCTAGAAGATGTCGTTTAATCTAGGTTGTCATGAATTTAGATTACAAGTAAGATGTAAATCCACTACCCTTGATGCTAAATAATCACAAGAAGATGACTAGTCTAACAAGAAATTATTCATCAAATGATTATACAAATAAGATAGTCAGACTCATAAACATAAACTAAGCTCATGATGCACAGTAATCTAAATTGTATTCAGCATTCATAGCAATGTAAACCAAGGGCCAAAATCAGGTCAAGAAACTACATGGCTAGGGCTTCAAGCAGCCCTAATTCTGAATGGAACTACCCACGCATTGTATTGAAATAATCAACAAAAGAATTCATGATTACAAAGTAAAGATTAAGGAGAAGAAGAGAAAACACTGAGATCAATGGTGACCCAAGACACGTCCAGCATTTTCCATACTCCCTGCGTTGAACTCCTCTCCAAACACAAACAAAAGCTCTTAAAATGTAAACTGTAAAATTCTATGCAACTAAACAAAAGGTGGAGCCCTAAACTTGCGTTGAAACTTAGTTTAAGTATTCCTAGGGCTTCCCCTAAAAACTAGGAATTAAAATTGAATTACAAAGACCAAAAGACCCTTAATTAAACGCTGAATCAGCTCTCCTATCTCGGCAGGGACAAAATCCTAGAATTTAGGACCTTTCTTGAATGGCAAGTAATCTTCAAAGGCGACAAGGCTTCTCCAAGAAATTCAGGGAATTCCTATGAGCCAAGACTTGTTCTGGAACCGTCTGAGACGTTCTTTGATACCAAAGTATGGTTGGATCCTTTCTTGGATATTCTTGACACGGCTGGCACAATCTTGGCTTCACGGCATCATTATTGGACTTGTTAAGTACTCAGCATATCCTAAGCACATCCAACTGAGACACACCACTCATTTCTCTTCCATATAATGTATCTACCCTGGTTCTTGGATGGGTCCTGCTCATTAGCTCGTAGGAAACTCAATAGCCCAATTTGGCTCAAACTAGGGCTCCCGGGAAGTCTTTTAGGGCGCAACATGTCATTGACTTGTCATTGGCAATTCTATGCGCACCTTAAGGCTTCATCAGCTTCTAGAAGTGTTCTGAAGTGTATCTCTATGTGGTGTCTCACTTGGTTCCCTCGAGTTCCAAGTCAGGGCCCATCTTGGCTCTCCCGGACATGACACAGACCAAGGCTCTAGAACTTTGCTCTACCGCTAGGGATTACTGTAAGGCACATATGCGGCTCTTGAGGACCTCGTCTCTTAGCGTGATAAGGGCTCAATATGAGGCATGGTAGTGGCTCGATAGAGGCTCCATTTAGGGCACATAGTTAGGGCGCAAGACAAGTATACGAGGCACAATTTAGGGCACGACACGGGCTCCATGCTTCTGGAATTGGCACGCATCAGGGGTCACGCCTTGTACTTTGCTGAGAGCTCTGAAAGACTCATTTGGGGCTCGTCTTGAGCTTAGATTAGGGTGCAGATTAGGTGTCTTTGGGACATGTCATGGGCTGAACCCTGAACCACCTTGAACTTGATCTACTAGTCCTCATATATGCTTTTAGGAACCGGATGGCTTAATTCAAAGCACTTGATCCTGCACTTTAAATAGGGCACAAGGACGCGTCAAGGCCTCGTTTAAGGCCTGATACTGCCTTGAGGGTAACATCTTCATTATAACTCCAAATTGAGCCATTCCTTTTGCATTCTTCTCATAATTCACATTTCTTTCCCATTATGCACATAGCTCACAAGATTGATCATTTTGTCCTATTGATGACACCAAATCACTCAAAAGACAAATAAAAAGGGCATTGAATGACATCTAAAAGATGTATAAATAATGACGGCAGGTGGAAGAGCAGGCTACCCAGTTGGCTCTGTACCTGCAGGAGGCTGAGGTGGCCAGGGCAGCGGAGGCTAAGGCAAAGCGGTCGAAGGAGGAGTTGACCACTTAAAAAGGCGACTTGACGTCTCCGGTTTTTGAAGTACTTGGCAGAGTGGTTTGTTTGTGAGGACTATGTTGGAGTAAGCTTGGAAGTTGGATCTTAGCTTCCAAAATGAAATAATCAAAGCGAATGCAAGTTTATCGAGGTCTAAGTATCTTGTTTCAGTGTCTTGCAATGCTTTGCTTACATAGTAGATCGGGTGTTCTGCGTCATCCCTCTTCTTAATGAGTACTGAGCTGAAAGCTGAGGTGGATACTGATAGGTACATGGTAAATGGTTCTCTAGTTTCTGGTCTTGCTAGGAGAGGTACCTTGCTCATGTACTCCTTAAGCTTTATAAATGCCTTTGTGCACTCTTTCGTCCAGGTAATTTTTTTGGACTTGCTTTTTAAAGCTTTGAAGAATGGAACACACTTGTCTGTGGCCTTAGAAATGAAACGGGTAAGAGCTGCCACTCTTCCTGTAAGGCTTCGTATATCTTTCTATGTGCTTGGGGGTTTCATGTCTATAAGTGCCTTAATCTTCTCAGAGTTGGCCTCTATGCCCCTCTAGTTGATCATGAAGCCTAAGAATTTTCCCGAACCCACTTCGAAGACACACTTGTTTGGATTCAGGCACATCTTGTATTTCTTCAAGACTTCAAACATCTGGGTGAGGTTTGGGATGTGTTGGTCAGCGGTCTTGCTCTTGACTAGCATGTCTTCAACGTATACCTCCATGGTCTTGCCTATCTGGTCCGTAAACATGAAGTTTACTAGGCGTTGGTAGGTGGCACCTGCGTTTTTTAGGCCAAAGGGCATTACGTTGTAGCAATAGAGGCCATGATCCGTCCTGAAGGTTGTGTGGATTTGGTCAGCTGGGTGCATGAAGATCTTGTTGTATCCCGAGTATGCATCCATAAAACTTAGGAGTTCATGTCCTGTAGTGGCGTCCACCAGTTGGTCTATTCTTGGTAGGGGAAAGCTATCCTTAGGGCATACCTTGTTCAAGTCTGTGAAGTCTATGCACATTCGCCAAGCTCCAGATGGTTTCTTCACCAAGACCACGTTGGCTACCCATACGGCGTAGACGGCCTTACGTACGAAGTGTATGGTGCTAAGTTTGACTATAATGTGTTGAAAAGGGACAGGGTAGAGGAGTTAGTTTGGGGCTGCTGGGAGGCCTGGAATTTGAGAAACAAAGCTATTCATGGTCATCTGGCTATTAGCATTTAGAGGTTTATGGAGGTGTCATGGTAAAAATAAGCGATGTTCAGGGGCACTAGGGCTTGCAGAGCTCCTACCCTATAAAGCAGGCCAACGGGGTCAGAGAAACCTCCTTTGAATTTCCTGAAGCTGAATTGTGATGGGACAATAGAGTAGTTAGGTCGTGCCAGAGGCATAAGGGCCATTTTCCGCAATCATCAGGGGGTGTTTGTGGGTGGTTTTGCAGGGGGTGCTCCACCAGGTCTGACCGCAGAAGCAGTAGAACTGGTGGTTGTTTGCAAGGGATTTCAGATGGCAGTGGATTTGCGCCTGAGGAATAATGTGGTTGAGGTTGACTCGGAATCTATAGTAGTTCTGATTTCTGGGGGAAATAGGTGCTAGAGCGGCTTGAGCCTCCTTATGGCTAATGCAAACTGGTTGTTGAGCAAGCTGGAGAATGTGACAGTGCGGTTTAAAGGCAGGGAGGTGAACAAAGTGGCACACGGTCTCGCCAAGGAGGGCATGCGGTCTCAGTCATTCCATAGGAGGATTGCAGCAGCACCTCCTTGGGTGCAGTCTTTAATCCACGCAGAGGTAGATGAAGCAGAGTAATCCAAGGCTAGGAGCCTAGCTCTCGATGGTGGGTAAAGTGCATTGAGGGTGGTAGTTCAATTAGTTCTTGCCTGGGCTTAGTTGATCATTATTGTGGGGCAAGGTTATGGGTAGCTTTGGGCTTCTTTTATGGACTGGTTGTGTTCTCTGTTGTTTGTTTGTTGGGGTGGGGTACTATTTTCCCTTAACCATATTTTTTTATGGACTGGTTGTATTCTCTGTTGTTTGTTTGTTGGGGTGGGGTACTATTTTCCCTTAACCAGATTTTTCTCATCAGCGAGTTTTGTGTTGCCTAATTTTTAAAATTTTCTTGCCAAGTATATGAAAAAATTCATTAAAAAAATCAAATAATAATTAAAAAAATTATTCTGCTTTCCCGGAGACGACGGAGCCGAGGCGTAAGGTCGACTTCCCCAAGACCGAGAGGTTGGAGATGAGCCCAGCCACATAGAAAACCATAATCAATCCGAGAACCCAAGGCATCAATTCGAAAACAATGAAGAAAGTCATTGATCGATTTGCATTCCACGGAGAATTGAATACCTAGTATCAGCGAAGCGAACCCTGCAGGCGAGATCTGCGTCGTTACCGTCGGCGGCTGCCTCAACGAAGAAGAAGAAGACGAGGAAGCAAATGGCATCAGCGTGTGAGTTATCGGAGACCTCATCGGCGTAGGAGGAGATCGAAGGAGGTTGAGAACCAGAGCCAAGAGCTCGTAGAATACCTTGGATTGTTGGTCTTCTTGCTGCCTCCGCATCATCTTGTTTCGTTTTTCTCGAGAAAAATGTGAAATTGAGTATCCGAAGTCCAAACGAACGTTTAAACCTCAAAATTCTTTAGAAATCGTAATCCAAATTCCTGAGGATTTTGCTAGAAACGAGGAAAATGAATAGAGGAGTCGGAAAAGTCCTATCTCTACACCATTTGTTTTGATTGGGGAGACTTCTTTGTCTTCTTGACCTCTTTGTAATTCTTATAAAAAAAAAATCTTCTTCGATTCTTTCTTGACCTCTTTGTAATAATATATATTTATCTTTTTAAAATTATATTGTAGAATGAATATAAAAGAGGAATTAAAGATCGGAACATCAATCTTTTCTATATAAATGTCTAAATCTCCATTGTTTTTCATTTTAAAACAAAAATTATTTAGTTTGGAAATATCTGGATTTTTTCAAGAATTTCTGGAAAATTTTGGAAAACTATGAATGCCTTATATTTCGTCACCAAAAGTTAAAGAACACCTTATAGTGACGAAATTAAAGACGAACAGCGTCGAAAAAACGAAAGGAGACCTCTTTTTCGACGGTGTTCATATGAGAATTCGTCACTAAAGGTTTTCTTAACTTTTAGTGACGAAAAATACAAAAACATTCATATTTTCCCAAATTTTCTGAAAATGTTTCAAAATTTTCAGATTTTCTTTTTAATTTTATCTTTTAAGTTTTAGTCAATTATTATTATTTTGGGGAGCTTTTGGTGGTGGTGACCAGAGAGTTTGCAATTTGTTTTTTTATTTTTAATTTTATTTTTTACTAACTTTTTAGGAAAAAATAAATTTATAAGGTAGGTCCCACATGTGGCATATCAGTACTTAACTGATTTTTTAACGTGATAGTTAACGGTATAGCCAAATTGTCACGTTTTAAAAAATTTAGAGTACTAAAATACAACATTTGAAAAGTCATGTATAACTCTAAAATATAGTGTAGAACACAGAGGTAGTAAAGTGTAATTTACTCTTTAAAAAGAGATAATGGGAGGTTTTTTATTTTGGATTTCAAGAAATAATATAATTGCTATCAAGATAATTCAAAATAAATAATGATAATTAAAAAAAGAGTTATTTACACAAACATCCCAAGTTGTTTTGTGTTTTCATAAACACCCCGTCTAATTTTAGAACTTACACAAACACCCTCAGATTCCAAAAACATTACACATAACCCATCAAAATATGAAAAATATTAATGAAATGTAATATAAGTTAGGTAAATACTAAAATACCCTTATGGTTGTTTGGATACACTATCGTTCTAATTCTTACTAGGTTTTAATTAATGAGAACAAAAATTCTAGTCTATGTAGGGTTAGTATGATAAAAAGAACAGAAACCCTAATTTTCCCCTTGTTCTCGACAACAATAGAATATATGCACTTATTAGTTATTACCTTCATCCCCATAATCGTTTATTACTGTTTTGGTTAAGCTGCTCAGATCATGTTCTTTTTGTTTATACACGATGAGCCTTGATTTCATCTTTATCTCTTGAAAAAAGATCTTTTGAATTATGCAAATAGGTCGAATAACAGACAGATCACACCATATTGGTGAGTCTGACTTTTGCACTAATTTTCATGTGAATTAGTGCTTTGTAGTTTTTGTCCATGTTGTTGTGAGCATACACGGGTTGTTAGATTGGTATGGGTTGTCATGTTAATTCTATGGGTTGTCATGTTAATTCTATGTGTTGATATACAAAATGTACCAACTTAGAGGTAGTATTTTGTTCAATCAATGTGTACCACGTACTCTTCGGAAGACATGTAAAAGGAAGAGTAAACTGGTCATCAGTTAGGGATAAGCACCGATGTGGTGCCGGCCTAAAGGCTCTCTGACACCCAAGTCAGTATTGTGGTCTATATTCGTAAGAGGAATGTGGTAAATGATAATTTTGACAGAGTAGGGTAAATAGTGAATCTTAGTTATCTTTTTGGGAAATGTGCCTTCCTTGGGAAATGTGCCTACCTTTTTGGGATAAATGCATTTCTGCTGTGGAACTGACACGTGGCACCTAGATGGGCGGTGGATATGTGTCCACGTGTTAGTGTATTGTTGGTCCTTGTTGGGATCATTTACCTTGTGGGCTTGGGTTTATTTAGTATTTGGGCATGTTTGTTAGGCTTAGGCTTGGTTTGTGTGACCCACTGAGTCTGGTCCAATATGGTGTCAACATAAGTCTCCCAAGTTCTTAACAGAGGTGGATTTTTTCAGTTGAGACTTGTCACTTTTCCCAAACTCGATGGGGAGAATATATCTCTAGTCCCCCAAGTCCCCAAGGCGAGGGTGTGCACCGAGTGAATGGTCGATGTTGGTAAGTGTTGGTATTCTCTTGTATGGTTGACATTTCTACTCAATGGTAGTGCTTAGGCTGATCGGGTTTGTGGCTCGGAGCTGTGAGATAATTTGTGTTGATGGTGCCTCGATATCTTAGGTATGCCGATCGGTCTTGTCAATTATTAGGACCGACTGGTGTAGTTGTATAATTGCATGGTGACTCGAAGAGGTGCATGCTCAATGAGTATTGCATAAGGACCGGTCGGTGTAGAGGCGACAAGTCAGCATGGCCCAACTGGGGTGTACTGTTTACATATGTAGGGCGAGTGGGGGCTCGTCTAGCCACTGCATGTTGAAAACATGTAGCCTTGTGGTGCTTTGATTAGCGACGTTTCGCCTTCCCGACCTTTGGTCTGCCTTGGTTGCCTATAAATAATTGAGGTGTTTGCTTTCACTTTTCACTTTCAACTTTTATCTCAAGTGTAGCTGCTGTCAATTTGTGAAGGTGATATCTGTTGAGATTTTTACGGTGGTGCAATTTCCGGTCAGAGTTCTCTGCCGTTCAAAAACAAGGTTTTTTGTTTCCTTCTCTTCTTTTTGAATCAAAGTTGTTTTTTTTTTTGAAGAACTAGTGAAGATGACAGGACCTTTTCCGAATTTCCCCTCGAAACCCAGGAAAGACCCTGCTCCCGTCTGATAACTTAAGGAAATTCCTAGAATACCCCTAGGTCCTTGCAATTAATTATGAGAATTCTGCCAAAATTCCAGTAGAATGTCCCCTTAAGGACTGGCTAACCGTCTTCCACCTGTCAGACGAAGATCAGATAACACTCCAAATTCCAATAAGGTCAACCATTCAACGATGTAACCACAATTTTACAATCAGTCCAAAACACTTATCATAGCATCTAGGTAGGATAAGTAAATACAGAAATAAATATCCTACTCGATAGTCTAGGTAAACGCGCAGCTAAAAATTTAATGCCTCCGCCTCTGGATATGCCCACATCAACTCAACAGTCTGGAGGGGATTTAAAACACGAAAGTTGTGAGTGGACAAAATAATCATTTAAAAATTATTTCCGAGGAAAACATACATTTCCCCCCTCCATGAGTTAAACCATATATGCATAACATAAAATCCCTTTGTATATAAATATAATATATAGATAATCCGAAAACCCACTGGAAAATTCATCTTTTGTTAAAACACTTGGTGGGGCCCACGAAAAGCCGAATAATGAAAATATTCCGTGGTCCACAACCCTGCTTTGAAAACCCTCCTCAAAGGAGTTTAAAATCATGTAAACATAACTGGACACAAAATATACATCAAAACATATCCCACTGCTGCCCGAACGAAATCCCGAGTCGTAGCTCGATACCCTCAACACACCCGATATACCTCGAGTTGTGCAGAAACATGTACTACGTGTAGACAACCTCAACGACCTGGTGGAGAAAGTACCCTTCGACGCTAGTATCGAAGAACCCTAAAATCAAAACCCTCGGGATAAAAATCCAGTGAAAACCAAAATCCATGTTTTGAAATCCTTGTTTCTTGGCATAAGCCAAATTCACTGAAAAATTGATTTATGGCAATTCCACTAAAATCACAAATACGGGTCGAAACCCAAAATCATGGACCCAAAATTTATCACGTCAAAACGACATAAAAACAAAGTCCAAAAAACCAAGCCACATCCCAAAACATCAGTTTCACTGTAACATTGAAAACCCATGTCCAGTAACAATTTCTCAATTCCAGAAATTTGCAAAAAGCAATACATAAAGGAATTTAAATCAAATATACCTTTATGCATGCATTATAATTTATAAACCAAATTCCACTCACCACACATCCAAATCAGCTCAATCCTGAGTCGTACGCTCCTCCGAAGTTCCCACAGCAGTATCTCATGTCAAAAGTAACAATCGGGAATACTAACTAATATTAAAAACACTACATTCAGACTCCCTAAACCCCGGAAGGTCCGCTCACATCACACTAAAATTGCAGCCACTTTGGACGTCCAAAACTACCCTTAAACGATGTCAGATTAACCCAAAACCTGCACCAACAGATCCAGTACGTCGAAATTTGTCAACACGCGTCGCCATGACCCAAAAACTGGTCCCACGCGTCGCCTACAGTACCTCATGCACCTGTTATAGTGTCCCATGCGCTGCTACAATGTCCCACGCGCCTGAATCGGCGCTGACTCAGCGTTGACTCGGCCGCCAGGTGGCACCCACGTGGCTCCATGTGGCTGCCAGGTGGCATCCACGTGGCTACTAAGTGGCATGTCACGTCCGCCCCCCATCTGACCGAACCAGTAGCCGGAGAAGACGACCGCTCTGTCGTTCGCCGCCGTCCGCCGTCGCCGGAAAACTCCATTATCGGCCGACCTTGAATTTTTCCTAATTTTCTCAAAACTTAACCATTTTTCACAAATTTTTAGTCTAAATCTATCTACTCGAACCCAAGAACTCAAAATTGAAGTCTAAACACGAAACCCATACATGTGTTGGTCGAAAAATCGATCGAAAGGTTTCAGTTTTTCTTTCCTTGGTTCAGTGTCTCCCGCCGTTGCTTCTAGCAACGGTTGGTACGTCTGTGATCGTGGAAATGAGGAGAGTCCGATTAGTAGAACTAAAATGAATGATCTTTCCTTGAATTGAAGTTCAAATTTTTGGGATTTTTGGGTTCTAAATCACGGGTTTGGAATGGTCGCGAAGAGAGAGAGTGAAAAATGAGGAAAATCTTATCTGATTGGGTTAAAAATATCTACCCATACCAAATTATCAAAATGCCCCTAAACATTCTAGACCCACAACTCTCTCACACGAACTCCATTTTCCGCGTGTCGCCTGTATACGAACTCGTGAGTTTGAGACTTACGCAACGGTCACTGAAATACAGCCAAAAGTGTCTCGAAACAAAAATTGACTTTCAAGCCCCTTAAACAACCATGGGTAAATTCGTCCTTTTACAAAAATAAGTTATGAAAATTAAATAATTAAATATCTAGGTCGTTACAGAAAAACTAGTGGTCAGATGGTGGTTGGATCCGTGTAGGCATAGCGCTTGGTGGTCATAGTTGTTTTTTGTTTTCTTTAGATTGCTATCACGTTAAACTCAAATAGCCAAAACGTTGAAGTGCAAGATTATGAAGTGAACGCTGAGTCTGAGGCGTCAAGCAGTTGGTCGGAGTTTTATGATGACGAGCTGACTCAGTCCAAGGCCACTCTGGGTGGTAAGGGGTCGAAGAGCGAGCAGATGGTTGAGCTGTCAGAGGAAAAGGGTGACGAGGAGAGGGCTATGAGGGCTCGGTAAGAGGGCTCAGTTTAAGGGTAAGATCTACCAGTCTAAGGTTGGACCCAGTGGTCGAAAGTTTGAGCAGGTGGAGCAGGAGGCTTGGCTTGAAGAGGAGGCGATTGGGTAAAGGAGAATGAGGCCTTATTCGTTCTTGCTTTGAAGATTAAGCACGGACAGTCTAGCAGGAAAGTTACGGTCGCAAAAGGGCCGATTGGAGCTTTTCCTCCTAGGGCGGAGGATGTTCTCAACGATGTGCTGACAAAAGAGGCAAAGTTTACGGTGGATGAGATTATTAGTAGGGAGACCCAGGAGGGGTTGGACAAGTTGCACACTTGTTGGAACGTCCCTAAAGATGTTATGTTCAGGGTAGTCCGACCAGGGCAGATGTCGAGTGATCCTCCGTCGGGGTATACGCTCTTCTACCCAGAGCTGTTCATGCACAGTTTGAGGCTGCCCCTTCATCCATGGCTGCAGATGATAGTGAAAAGGATGGGGGTGGCACTCGGTCAGCTCAATCCCAATGTGTGGATTGTGCTTATCAGTCTGTATACGGCTTTTGGGAAGGCTAGGCAGCCAGAGCCGAGCTATGAGCATGTCATGTACTTGTATGAATTTGATCAACAACAGCCTAGCAGAGGCTGGATACACGTTCGGTGTGTTGACAAGAAAGCTAATGGCGAATTCATACATGACATACTGACCTCCCAGAAGACATATAAGACTCGGGTTGCCTTCGTTGGTGGTGCATAGGGGTGGGTGACGAAGGGATAGTGAGCAAGTTCTAGAGCATTGATAGCTTGGGTCAGTCTCGTATGCTTGTTTCAAGGGGATTCACCTTAGTTTTTTTTTTTTTTTGTGTTTTTTTTTTGTGTCTGCCATTGGTCTATGTTACAGACGTACTCCCTGACGTGAGGATCTATGGTAAGAGTCGGCCGGTTTGTCACGAAGTGAGGAGGACCTTGACCCCTACTTAATGAAGCATGCATCTTCTCCGCCTACCGACCATCCTTCGTGACGTTGGTCTAATCCTCAACAGGTAACCTATTGTGGCTCGGTGTTGTTATGTAGGCCGATCGATTAGTGTTTAATTATTTTTGTGTGTGCAGTCATGCCTAAGGATACAGAGAAGCGTATTATGAACACCTCCGAGGAGGCAAAGGTGAGAGTAGCTCAGAGGGGGTCAACGCCAGATCTTGGTGGGTCGGTCTACGGTCAGAAAAGGAAGAAGATGACGGTGGATGCTCGGGCCAAGTAGAGGATGGCTCTTCTAGTTTCTAAGAAGAAAAATAAGGTAACCAATAGGGCGCTGGACAATGCCAAGACCGTTCCGGTGATAGACCTGGGAGATGAAGACGACCAGGTGTCAAAGGGGAAGGTTGCAGATGAGGCCGATCAGCGGCTGGATGGAGCAAACCTGCAGTTGGAGCTGAGGGAAGAGGCCAACCAGAGGATGAAGGCCATTTGCAAGGCTGCTGAGAATGTGCAGAAGGCTCAATTCTTGTTGAATGATGGGGTTGGTCCTCTGTTCCCCCAGCTGGAGTTTGAGAGACAACTTTCCCCTCCTCGACCTCCGGGCCGCTTGGTGGCTGAGCTAACCGACCATGATGAGATTGACATGGGTCGGTTTATCGACATCATGATCAAATGGCCTGATGTGTCGCTCGGTTTCAAGGGGGAGATGTTGTCGATTGTGAATGGCATCACTCAGGGGACGGCCATGGAGCTGTCGGAGCTGGATGGCCTGCCAGAGCGGTCGATGACTGAGTGGATGGAGAAGTCCTTCCTGATCGCTGCTCATGTAAGTAGCTCGGTGTGCTTGTACTTTGTTTTATTTTTTATTTTTCATATGCTAACATGTGTGCTCGGTGTGCAGTCTTTTGGTCAGATGTTCATTCATTATGGACATACTCAACAGCGTGTGCAAGGCTCCGACCAGGAGAGGGCCAAGCTCAAAGAACAACGGGCAACCTTAACCTTGAAGCCGCAGGAGGCCGAGCTAGCCCTGAAGGCTAAGGGCGACCTGGAGTGGCACTCCAGGTTGAGAGAAGGCAGGTGGAAGAGCAGGTTGCCCAGCTGGCTCTGTACCGGCATGAGGCTGAAGTGGCCAAGGCAACTAAGGCTGAGGTTGAGCAGTTGAAGGATGAGCTAGCCAAGGTGGAGGCGGAGAGGGAGGTTGATCGGGTAGAGCTCGAGCATGTGAAGGCCGATAGGCATACTATGCTGGAAGGCACCAGGGTGGCTATTGTTCAGGAATTTTTGGAGTCAAAAGACTACGAAAGCTGACTGGACAAGTTTCCTGCTTACTATGAGTGGTTAATCTACAAGAATATCTTCAAATATAATGAAAGTATTTCCTTTAACACCACTAGCTGGCTCGGTATGCAGCTGACGTCCGACCTGTTCAAAGCGGAAGATGGGGAGTCAAACGCCGACCATGATGGTGATTCAGCTACCTCTGACGCCGAGGACTAGACCAGCAAAGCTGACCCACCTCCGGTTGACGAAGGGTAGAGTACCAAGGACAATCCACCTCCTGCCTAGATTTTTGTTTATGTATATGTTTATAGGCCGACCTTTATGTCGGTGTGTACTCCTTCTTTTTTTATATAAGATAATTTGGGCAGACCATGGGGTCTTCGCCCTTCAATTTATAAAATTTTCCTTGTTTTATGTTGTGAGTTTGTTTATTTTTTCAAGTCTTTCTGTTGCAATACCAATGTGTTTGTTTGCTCGGCAAGTTTAGTGTTTGCCAATTGTTTGAGCTAATGTTTGCTTGGTATGTATGGTTCCAACACTTGGTGTTTGTTTATTGTCACTTTGGTTAGACCGAGCTGTGTGTTGGTCAGTGTGTTTATGACAGGTCCCTTCCCGAATTTCCCCTCGAAACCCGAGAAAAACCCTGCTTCCGTCTGACAACTTAATAAAATTCCCAAAATACCCTTAAGCCCTTGCAAACAATTATGAGAATTCTGCCAAAAATCAGGCAGAATCTCCCCTTAAGAACTGGTTACCCGTCTTCTACCTATCAAACGAAGGTTCAAATAACACTCCAAATGCCAACAACACAAGCATCCAACGATATAACCACAATTTTTCACAGTCCAAAAGACTTATCAGAGCATCTAGGTAGGATAAGTAAATACATAAATAAATATCCTACTCGATAGTCTAGGTAAACGCGCAGTTGAAATTTAATTCCTCCGCCTCTGGATATACCCACGTCAATTCAACAGTCTGGAGGGGATTTAAAACACGAAAAGTGTGAGTGGACAAAAATAATCATTTAAAACCATTTCCGAGGAAAACATACCTTTTCCCCCTCCACGAATAAAACAATGCATGCAGAATATAAATTCCTTTTCACACAAATCCATAAGGATAAACCAAAAACTTACCAAAAAATTCATTTTGAATTAAAACAGCCGGTGGGACCCACGAAAATTTGAATAATGAAAACATGTCGTGGTGAGTTTAAAAATCATGAAACCAACGTGGACACAAAATATATCAAAACATATGCCACTGCTCCCGAATAAAATCCCAAGTCGTAGCTCAATACCCTCCAGACACCCGATATACCTCGAGTTGTGTAGAACCCTGTACTACCCGTAGACAGCCTCAATAACTGGTTGAGAAAATACCCCTCGACACCAGCGTCGGAGAACCCTCAACGATATGGCGGAGAAAATAACCCCTCGACACCAGTCAGAGAAAACCTTGACCCTCAGGGACAATAAATCAGTGAAAACCAAATCCATGTTTTGACATCCTTGTTACTTGGCCTAAGCCAAATTCATTGAAAAATCGGGTTTATGCCTAAATCCAAGGAAATCACAAATCCAGGTCGACACCCTAAAATCATGGACTCAACCGGAACCCGAAATCTATCAAGTCAAAACCATTTAATAACAGAGTCCATAAAACCAAGCCACAGCCCAAAACATCATTTCCACTGTAACCCGTGTCCCGTAATACATATTAGTACAATTGCTAAATTTCAGAACTGTACCAAACAATACGTAACAATATTTAATTCAAATATACCGTTATGCATGCATTATAATTTATAAACCAAAGTCCACTCATCGATAGGTCAATCCCGAGTCATACGTTCCTTTGAAGTTCCCGGAGTAGTATCGCCTAGCAAAAGTTACAATCGGGATTATTAACGATAATTAAACACCCTACATTTAAACTCCCAAAACCTCAGGAAGTCCACTCGCGTTACACTAAAAAGACAGTCACTTTGGACGCCCAAAACTACCCATAAAAGACGTTTGATTAACCCGAAACCTACGCCAAAAGGTTCGAAACGTCGAAACCTTATCGACACGCATCGCCGTAACCCAAGAACCAGTCCCACGTGCCGACAGAAGACTGGCGGCTAGACCACGGGCCGGTTACAGTGCCTCACACGTGCTCATGCGCCTGCTGATTCAGCCGCCAGGTGGCACCTACGTGGCTACCAGGTGGCATCCACGTGGCTCCATGTGGCTGCCAGGTGGCATGCCACGTCAGCTCCTCTGACCGAATCAGTCGCCAGAGTCTCACCGGAGAAGACGACCACGTCGCCGTGCGCCGTCGTCTATTGTCATCGGAAAACTCCATTACCGGTCGACCTTGAATTTTTCCTAACTTCAGTAAAACTCAACTGCTTTTCCCGAATTTTACGTCTAAATCCATCTACTTGAACCCAGGAACTCAAAAATGAACTCTAAACATGAAACCCATACATGTGTTGGCCGAAAAATTGATCAAAAGGTTTTAGTTTTCCTTTCCTCGGTTCGGTGTCTCCCGCGGCTGTTTCCTTCGATGGTTAATATGGTTTTGATCGCGAGAAGGAAGGGAATCTGATGGATTGAACCAAATCGACCAAAGTTGCCTTGAATTGGACTTCAAATTCGAAGGTTTTGGGTTTGATGTGGGTTCGGTCAGTGTCACGGGTTGATGTGCAGAGAGAAGAAATGAGAACTCTCTCGTCAAGTCTGGGTTAAAAACATATACCCATGGAAAATTACCAAAATGCCCCTGAACATTCCAGTCCCACCACTCGCTCACTTGGACTCCGTTTTCTACGTACTGCCTGTCTACGAACTCGTGAGTCCGAGACCTACACAACGGTACCTGAAAAACTTTCCAATGTGTCTCCACACAAAATTGACTTTTGAGCCCCCTTAAACCAATGGTAATTTCGTCCTTTTCCAAATTACTTAACGAAACTTTACGAATTAAATTTCTAGGTCGTTACAATTTAGGTCAAGACGTTCGTCTTTAACACGTTTTGATAGTTGGTGTGTTGGTGTTGGCATACCGACCGCAAAATGTAGTTTTGTATTTAAATATGCCAGTCAGCGTCCATCTTGTTTTTTATCGTTTGTATGTTAAGTACTTGGACAATTTTTACAAGTTGTTTCACCATGAATTCTGCTCGGTCTTAAGAGTGTTGCACCAGTTGGTGTCTTAGTTGGTGTTCATGTCAGTTTGAGCTAAAGTTAAAAATGTGGTGAAGTGCTTAAGCCATATAATGTGGTCGGCTGAGTCTAGCCGGTTAGTTTTGAGCATAATTAAAAGTAAGTGCTTTTTGTGAGGATAATGTATGTATTAGAGCGTGTTATGTGGTCGGTCATAGGTGGTTGCACCAACCAGTATGAACATTTAGTGTGCTCGATTAGTGTTGAGCTTAAATAAAAGGTAAGTTTGTAGGAAGAAATTTTTCATTGATGAGTGTCAGGCCGAGGAGGAGCTATTACCATGAAAGCATAAGTGCGGATTTACAGAATGTATTTGTGGTCTTCCTTAGTGTCAGACCGATCGGTCTATATGTAGTATTTCTTCAGGTGGTCGACGTGCCAGGGATGCCCTAGTGATCGGCCTTTAGAATCTGACTGATCATAAGTACCTGGTCGGCATACCTTTGTATCCTTGTAAGGGCCTTCCCAGTTTGGTCCAAGTGTTCTGGCCGTCAGGTCCTTAGTTGCTAGGCTGAACTTCCTTAGAACCCAGTCACCGACCTAGAAACTTCGAGGTTTGACTCTTGCATCGTGGTACTGGCAGAGTCTCTGCTTGTAGGCAATGTTCTCTAGGTTTGCCTGCTCTCTGTGTTCTCCAAGGAGGTCAAGGCTGAGCGCCAATTGGTCATCATTCTGCTCGGTGTCATAGGACATGACTCTGTATGAGGTTTCGTGGATATGAGTCAGGACGACCGCCTTAGTGCCAAAGGCCATCGAGAACGGTGTCTCGTTGGCGGCCGTTCGGTATGACGTCTTGTAGGACCAAAGTACATTTGGTAGGATGTATGCCTACTTGCCTTTTGTTTCATCTAACTGAGTCTTCAACATGTGTTTGATTATTTTGTTTATAGCTTCAACTTGGCCATTAGATTGTGGGTGTGCTGGGGAGGCAAAACATAGGTTGATGTTGTGTCTTTGACAGAATGCTCTAAAGCGTTGGTGGTCAAACTGCTTGCATTGTCTGCGACGATGGTGTGTGGAAGACTGAAATGGCAGATGATGTTCTGGAAGACAAAAGTTTCTATTTGAGCTAATGTGATAGTGGCCAAAGCTTTGGCCTCGACCCACCTAGTGAAGTAATCGACGATGACCACGGCGTACTCGGTATAGCCCTTACCTGTTGGTATTTTTTCAATCAAGTCTAGTCCTCAGTGGGAGAATGGCCATGGGCTGAGCATTGGTGTGAGGTCTCTGGTGGGAGATGTAGGAAAGGGGTGAAACGTTGGCACTTGTCACATCACCTAGTAAAGTCTGATGCGTCTGCATGTATGTTTGGCCAATAAAAACAGGGACCATAGTAGTTGCCATAGTAGTTGCCACAAATTCCTGCAGGTACCATAGTAGTTGCCAAAGAACAGGGACCATAGTAGTTGCCACAAATTCCTGCAGGTATTTCTACCAAGATTACTCTTCTAGCCTCTAATGTGAGGCATTTTAAGAGAGGTAGAGTGAACCCTTGCTTGTAAAGTTGACCATTGATGATAATTTACCGAGAGGCTTGTTGGCGTATCTTCTTGGCAATGACCTTGTCAGCTGGTAAGGTTCCGTCGGTGAGGAAATTGAGCAAGGGGGCCATCTAGGTGGAGTTGGTATTTATCACATTGATGGAAGAGCACTTAGTGCTTGGTTGTTGGAGGATCTCCACTGGTACGTTTCGACTTTTCTTTTCATCAAGTGAGGATGCTAGGCACGCAAGGGCGTCTGCATGGTTGTTTTCTGCCCTTGGTATCCTTGAGATAGTGTAAGCCTTCAAATTATACAAGAGGGACTTAGCTAGTCCTCTGTATGATGCCATGGAAGAGTCTTTTGCCTCGAACTCGTCATTGATTTGGTTGACGACGAGTTGAGAATCACTGTAAATTTGTATTTGTTTGGCATCCATGTGTTTGGCCAAACGAAGACCTGCAAGTAGTACCTCATACTCCGCCTTGTTATTGGATTCTTTGAACATGAAGCGAACGGCGTACTCCCGGCGGGATTTGTCTAGGGTGGTGAGGACAAGTCCTGCACCAGACCCATTGTGGCAAGCAGAGCCATCCACATGCAAGACCCAGATGGGTTGTTGTATGTCCAAGGTTGGTGTTTTGGAGTCTAGGATGAGCTCCGGGGCTGCTTTCTTCTCTTCCTACTTAAGTGGTAGGTATGCGAACTCAAAGATGAAGTCAGCGATAACTTGTCCCTTTTTAGCTAGCCTTAGAGCAAAGAAAAAGTCAAATTCACTAAGTTCGATTGCCCACTTGAGAAGGCGTCCTAACGTCTCCGGTTTTTGAAGTACTTGCCGGAGTGGTTTGTTTGTGAGGATGTTGATGGAATGAGCTTGGAAGTAGGGTCTAAGATTTCTGGATGAAATGATCAAGGCAAGTGCGAGTTTTTTCGTGGTCTGAGTATCTTGTTTCAGTGACTTATAATGCCTTGCTCATATAGTAGACCGGGTGCTCTGCTCCATTCCTCTTCTTAATGAGCATTGAACTGACAGCTGAGATGGATACTAACAAGTACATGAAAACGGTTCTCCACTCTCTGGTCTTGCTAGGATGGGTGCTTTGATCATGTATTTCTTAAGTTCTGTGAAGGCCTTTGTGCATTCTTCCATCCAGGTAATGTGTTTGGACTTGCCTTTTAAAGTTTTGAAGAAGGGGACACACTTGTATGTAGCCTTAGAAATGAAGCTGGTAAGAGCTGCCACTTTTCCAGTGAGGCTTTGGACATCCTTATGTGTGTGTGTGGAGGGGGGGGGGGGGGGGGGGGGGGGATGAGTGGCGGGTGGTTTCATGTCTATGAGCGCCTTGATCTTCTCAGGGTTGGCCTCTATACCGTTTTGGCTGATCATAAAGCCTAAGAATTTTCCGGAGACCACTCCGAAGACACACTTGGTTGGGTTTAAGCGCATCTTGGATTTCTTCAACACTTCAAACATCTGTGTGAGGTTTGGATGTGCTGGTCAGCGGTCTTTCTCTTGACTAGCATGTCATCAACATATACTTCCATGGTCTTGCCTATCTGGTCCGTAAACATGAAGTTCACTAGGCGTTGGTAGGTGGCACCCGCATTTTTTAGGCCAAAGGGCATTACCTTATAGCAATAGAGACCATGTTCCGTCCTAAAGGTTGTGTGGATTTGGTCAGTTGGGTGCATGAAGATCTGGTTGTATCCTGAGTATGCATCCATAAAACTTAGGAGCTCATCTCCTGCTGTAGCTTCATCCATAAGTCAATGTACATGCGCTAGGCACCAAAGGGTTTCTTCACCAACACCACATTGGCTACCCATACTGAGTAGACGACCTTTCGCACAAAGTGTATGGTGTTAAGTTTGACTATCTATGCCTTCATAGCTTCTGTCCATTCGGCATCATATATACGGCGCTTTTGTTCCACCAGTTTGAAAGAAGGATTTATGCTAAGGCGATGGCAGATGACATATTGATATGTCGGACATGTCAGCGTATGACAATGCGAAGACCTCAGAGTTGTGTTGGAGAAAAGTGATTAAGTCTAAACGCATTGTAGGGCTGAGTGTGGTTCCGATCTTTACCTTTTGGTCAGCATGGGTGTAGGAGAGGATGACCTCTTCAACTTCCTCAATGGGAAAAAGGTGTGGCGTGGCGGAATAGTCCCTTGGGTCCTCAATTGGTCCTTCCTTGATGTGTTGAGTGACCTGAGGGTCAACTGGGTCTGCCTCAAATGTTGATTCGGAGACAATCATTGTTTATTTGGGCTGAGTAGTGGTCTTCCCAGTGAGAGTTGTGGAATTGCATGTTCTTGCTGCCATTTGGTCTCCACAGACCTAGCATATGCCCATGGGAGTGGGGTACTTGAACAGAAGTAGGTGGATAGACACTACCGCCTTGAGTTGGTTGATTAGTCCTCTGCCCAGGATGACGTTATAGACTGTTGGGTAATCAACTACCAAGAAGGAAGTGAGAACCATTGCTCGATTGGGGATGCTTCCGATAGAGAGTGGAAGAGTGACAGTGCCGATTGGAACAATCGAGTCTCCGGTGAAGCTGAAAAATGATGTGGGAGACCGATCAAGGTCTAAGTCTGGAATGCCTAACTACTTGTATGCCTCCAAGAATAACACGTTGACAGAGCTTTCGGTATCAACCATGATTCTTCCCACGTCGAAGTTTGCGATTTATGCCTTGTTGATAATGGGATCGTCATGTGGGTACACCACTCCTCGCTCTTCCTCTTCCGAGAATGTGATGGGTTCCAAGCCGATCCTGCTTTTTTTCTTCGCTCGTCCATCTTCAATGTTGAAGATTTGGTGATTGCTTTGCGAGGCGCAAAGAAAGCTCTTCTTTGCCCTATTAGAGGTCAAAGGTGAAGATATGGAGCGTCCTTCACTGATGGTGTTAATTTGTGGATGTCAGGGTGGGCGAGGTGAATGTTGTATAAATTGATTGATCTTCCCATCTCTAGCCAAGGCTTCCACCAAATCTCTAAATGCGACACATTGGTCAATGTTATGCACATTGTATTTATGGCATTGGAAGTAGGTACCGGTGTTCTTGGCAAGCTTCCCAATAGCTGGTGCCCATCTTGGGGATCATGGGTTCGATATTCATCAGGACATTCTCGTATGAGGTGTTGAGAATTGTGTACGTTTCGTATTTGGACCGAGGGGTTGTCGATCTGCGTTGTTGTTGGCTCTGTTATCCTGATGGCTCTGGCCTTAGTGGTTCAACAGCTCTACCTTGTCATGTATGGCGGCTTGCTTCATGATCTCAATGTAGCTGGACCAACCCTGTGTGTGTGCAGCGTACCTGAAGGGGGATTCCCTGAGGCCACCTTTGAAGGCTGTGAATTCTGCCTTATCGTCTATTTTTGCGCACCGAGAGTATTCGTGGCTGAATCTGGCTACGTACTTCTGTAGGGGCTCATTTTCCCCTTGTTTCAGTAAGAAGAGGTCTTCCACCGAAAATAACCGGTCGGTCTGGATCATGAACTAGTTGAGGAAGACTGTCTGCAGCTGTTCAAAGGATTCTATGGTCCCGGATCCCAATCGGTAGAACCAGTTGATTACTGCTTCAGTCAGAGTTGAGCTGAATACGAGACAACATGCCTCGTCCGAGAGGATTTTGAAGGCCACGACCGACTGGTAGTTGTTTAAGTGGGTGATAGAGTCTCCTTGGCCTGTGTATAGTGAGATTTTCAGGGGTTTCAACTCTTAGTCCTCCCTGAAGAGGTTGATCATTTCCGTGAAGGGTCCGCAGCTCATTTTACCCCAAGTTGGTAGGCGTGCTTTCTCCTTCTCGACCTCAAGGCTCTTGACTCGGTCAATGAGCTATTGAACGAGAGGGTCGGCCAAAGGTGGTTTGTTCTGGCCATCATGGTGGATACTGTGAGTAGGCCGGTCGGCTATCCGTTGGGTGGACGACCCACAGCGTCCCCCATGGCGTTCACTTTGCTTGCGCCGGTTGGCCTCTCGGTAGGTGGCTGATCCACGGCTTCCCTCCAAGCGATTTTTGCGTGGAGGCCGATCGACCCTCCTCGTGCTCAAAGCTTCTTGGGAAGATCCGGTGCCTTCCAAGACAAGAATAGGAATAGGGAGCTCGGTGCGCTGGGTGCGTTGTAGCTTAGTGTCTTTAGCCAATCGGCATGTTCTTGTGTCGGCCGGCTGGATGTTCCCACATTGTCAGGAAAGGTGAGCCAAGTTGGTGCGATAGGGGACCGATCCTTGTTTGATCCTCCACTTAGAGCTTCCCTTGTATCTCAGTATATCTTTGTCTCGGCGTACTGCTCGTTGAGTACCTGGTTCCTGAACTCGAATTGGGTTCCGCTGGATTTTACGTCGACCAGGTCTTGTTGGAGTTTTTCCAACAGCTGCATTACGTTAAGAGAGTTGTCCCTCGGTGTTCTCGACCCCCGTGTAGGTGTTATTTCGTGGTCCCCTTGGTCACTCTACATATTTAATGTTAGAGATTGGGGGTAGTGCTCGGCTCGGTTGAGTAATAGGGAGACTTAGTCAGAATTCCCACAGACGGCGCCAAACTGTTGATGCACAAAATGTACCAACTTAGAGGTAGTACTTTTTCCAACCAATGCATGCCACGTACTCTTCAGAAGATCTGCAAAAGGAAGAGTAAACTTGCCATCGGTTAGGGATAAGCACCGGTGTGGTGCTGACCTAAAGGCTCTATGACGCCCAAGTCAGTATTGTGGTCTGTGTTCGTAAGAGGAATGTGGTAAATAGTAATTTTGACTGAGTAAGGATAATTAGTGAATCTTAGTTACCTTTTTGGGAAATGTGCCTCCCTTTATATTGATGTTTGAGGGAGGCTTGATGAATAGTTTCGATGTGGGATAACTGCACTTTTGCTGTGGAGCTGACATGTGACACCCAGATGGACGGTGGATATGTGTCCACGTGTCAGTGTATTGTTGGTCCTTGCTATTATCATTTGCCTAGTGGGCTTGGGTTTATTTAGTATTTGGGCTTGTTTGTTAGGCTTGGGCTTGGATTGTGTTGCCTACTGAGTCTGGTCCAATATGGTGTCAACATTATGGTTTTTACTCCCATTAATATATAGTTTTCAAAACCAAAAAAACGAATTGCAGTCACTGCCAAGCTCTTGCCTTTCCAGCGTATAGCAGAGTCCGTAATGAAAGACAGCTAGGTCTGGCGACACCATGGGGAGCCACGCCGACCAAGCACCTGCCTCCAAGCTCAATCACAACTTAGCCATGATTTGATCTCTAGTTAAACTTTGTAATTGATGCCGATGAGGAAGAACGTTAAATTAGCAAGTGTTTGGTTACAACTTACAAGTTTACATTGTAGTTTAAAAAAAAAAAAATCAAGTTTACATTTAAAAAGTGTTTGGTTACGAGCGAAGTGAGATAGTTCAATCTTGAAAATATTATGTATAAGGTCAATTTTGTCAATTTTTAATATTTTTATGTTAATGTTAGCTTTTAATTGATGATCACATAACAAATGGATTTATGGATAATGTTTTTAGAACATGAGGGAGTGTTTGTGTAAGTTCTAAAATCACAGGGACCGGGTGTTTATGAAAACACAAAAAACCTGAAGGGGAGTTTGTGTAAATTGATCAGCCGTTACTTATGCATCATTTTAATGTCTTTATATGCCTCTCTTACATGTCTTTTGAATGATTTCGTGCCATCAATAGTAGAAAATGATCAATCTTGTGAGACTTGTGCAGAGTTAGAAAGATAGGTAAAATCTAGAAAGAACGCAAAAAGCATGACTCAAATCGGAGTCCAGATGAAGGAGATATCCTCATTTCAATATTAGGTCCTGAACGGAGTCCTGATTGCGGCAGTGAGCCTATTTTGGGCCACTGGCCAAGTACCTCATATCAGGCCCTCCGGGTCTCAAACCTGTGTTTCATGACATCAAGGTCAGGTCCTAGAAGTGCCAAGGTCACGCCAAGGCTGGTCGAGGACATGTCCTAAGAACTCCCATCTGAGCCAAGATGTGCGCCTAAGCTGGGGGTCCTTGTTCCGCTAGCGGTAGATCAGAGGTTCTCCCTCTGCACTAAGCCGGACAACATTTGCGCCAAGCCTGAACGAAGATGCGCTTCTACCATACTCATGATGTGCTTCAAAAGCGCAGGCCCATATCCTGATTACGAAGACAGTCGAAAAGCTAAGTTCGAACCACTTGCCAGCTTGCGTTCCCACTTGCTAGCTTGCATTCACACTCCCAGCCGTGCTCTGATTGGTTCTAATAGATTTAAGGACTTTGTAATTAATTAAAAGTACAATAACTTTCCCTATCCTTAAAGGACATGGTTTTACCAATCCTTATAGAATATGGTTTTACCAATCCTTATAGAACAAGGTTTTCCCTTTGTCTATAAAAAGGGAGCCTTTGTTCAGTGTTTTGGGGGAATTACAATCAGGCAAAGAAAGGCAGAGAGAAGAGAGAGAGAGGGTTCCATTTTTGTTTCTGGAAAAACAGAGACCTGAGCCGCAAATAGTATTTTGGTTTTTTAGAGTTTTACGTTAAAGCTTGGTTCTTCCCGAAGTAGAGTGTGTTGGACGTGGAGCTTGGACAAGAAGGCTCTGCCGTGTCTTCTGCTACACCTGTTCTTCACAATATCTTCTGTACCCTTATTTTCATTATTGTAATTTACTTATGAATTCAATTATATTTGTTTCAATTTCAGTTATGTGTGAGTAGTCATTAGGATTAGGGCTGCTTGAAGCCCTAGCCATGTTAGCTTGTTGATTGGATTTCTAGCTCTTGATTATGATTGCTATGCATGCTGAATAAGTTGGATTACTATGCTTAATGACCTTAATTTATGCCTATAAGATTAGCTACCTTGTTTGCATATAATTATAGATGTAATTGCTTGAGTGACCATCATATCATCTTGTAATTTGGAGCATTGAAAGTATTCTTACTTGTAATCTTCACTCATAACGACCTAGGATTGCATGTCACTTTGCTAGGCTAATGTGGTGTCATTAAATTCTCTTTAAACTTCATGCATCATCTTAAAAGGTAGGTGATAGACGTTCTAGGTATATGCCCTGTTTAGAACATGCTAGGTGATAGACGTTCTAGGTATATGCCCTGTTTAGAACATGCTAAGTAAGAGGAAATAAGATGTGTCTAGTGAACCAATGCCAGGTCCTAGGCACGGGCACCTAATTCAGAAAATGCATAGTAATTAGGTCAAGGAAATCTGGTTAAGAGCTATAATTTGTTAGAGTGGATAGTAAGTCTTAATTCGCCTTAGTTAATAATAAATCAACCGTTAATTCTTGCATTGTTATTTTCTGCATTTTTTTTTGCTTGTCTTTAAATTTCAGTTCTCACATCATAAACCCCCCCTGTGTGTGTGTGTGTGTGTGTGTGTGTGTGTGTGTGTGTGTGTGTGTGTGTGTGTGTGTGTGTGTGTGTGTGTGTTTTCACTAAGTTAATAAATCTAAACTAAATTGGTCATAACGTTGATACAAGTCCTCGAGGGATCAACTCTTGCTGTGCTACTATACTATTCTTATCGATTTGTGCACTTGCAAGGATTTTATAACTGTTAGAATTGAATTGCCTATTTCTTGCTCTTTAATTCTACCAACAAGTTTTTGGTGTCGCTGTCAGGGATTTGTCCGTCAACGGTGCCCATTCAAGTTTAGATTTGTAACTTAGTTTTTCTTTTTGTTAGGTACCCGTGTATGTCATTCCAAGGTTCAGTCCACGGGTCATCAAGTGGACCATCATCACGAGCATCTTCAGTCCACGGCTCCCCGCCACCAAGCCCAAGGAGGATGGCGGACCACAGAGAAGACCAAGGCCTGGAACGTGGCCTAGTTCCGCAAGCCCCATGGCGCCTTAAGGATTTTACGATGCCCCATGTCTCGGAGGATCAATTTCCAATTATTTTTCCTAAGTCAACAGTGGCAAACTTTGAATTGAAGTCGGGGACAATTCACATGCTGCCCACATTCCACAACCTTGCTGGCGTGGACCCGCACTTTCATATCAAGGAATTTGTTGAGGTTTGTTCAACACTGCACATCAAAGGTATAACAGAATCTGAAATCCGCCTGCGGCTCTTTCACTTCAGTCTCAAGGATCGCGCCAACACATGGTTTCATTCACTAGCGCCGGGCGTGCCCTCACCACCATATTGATGCCCATAATCTTATGCTATACTTCTATGGAGGCTTGAAGACTAGCGATCGAACAATGGTGGACTCTCAATCCCAAGGGATTCTAGAAGGAACAGCCGAGGAAGCAATGACCGCCTTTGAGAACATTGCTCAAAGGGAAAAACAGTTCAGCTACAAGGGTCCCTCCTCTAGAGCTACGGGTGTTGCATCCGCCAAATACAAAGATGACGCCATTGCTCAGCTCACGGCAATGGTGAAACAGTTGTGTAGCGAGAAAGCCAAAGAAGTTCACATCTGCGAGGTATGTTCAATTTAGGGCCACAAATCCCAGGACTGCCCGGTTGTGGAAGATGCCAACTTCGCTGGACGGTTCAACAGCAATTCTCGACCCCGGAATGACCCATATTCCAACACATACAATCCGGGGTGGAAAAGTCATCCAAATTTCCGTTGGAGCAACAATCAAGCAGCTGCAAATCCCTTGCCACCTCCTGGATTTGAGCAGCAAGCCGTAAGCCCTCATGGGAACTATCACGGTCCTTCCTCAAATCAAAATGGCGGAAGGAAGTCTCTTGAGGACACCCTCCATATCCTGACTCAACAGCATGCTCAATTCATAAAATTCATGCACGATAGCCAGAGTCAGACGGGAGACATGAAAAATGCAATTGCAAACTTGGAGCGTCAAATGGGACAGGTGGCGAACCAACTAAATCAGCGAGAGCAGGGCAAGCTACCGAGTCAAGTCCTGGTAAATCCGAAAGGATTTCACAATCCTACAGCTAATGCCATCACGCTGGAGAGGGAAACACCACTTCAAGACCCCACATATGCCACCCTCGCAGGACCTGAAACCGAGCCTCAACCTACTCTGCCAAGGATCACCGACCAGGGCGCCCCGCAAAATATGCCACGGCCAACACCTCTGGCGCAGAACCGGCCCAACGAGTCACCAAGTGCCCTACCATAAGGAGGACCTGACATTGCGCCTACTTCGGCCACGGCTGGCATGCAACCTGCTCCTAAGCCCAAGTCGCAGCACTCAAATACTTCTAACTATAAACCTCATAATTCCAATTCTAAAAAAGTCACTATTGAGTTAGCTAATAATGTTGATTATCCATTTCCTCGCAGGTTCCAAAACAGGAATAAGCAAAGGGAGGACTTTGAGGAAGAGATCATCAGCATGTTGCAGAAGCTTCAGATCACACTGCCTTTCCATAAAATTTTCAAGCACATGCCTATCTTTGCGAAGCTGATCAAGGACTTAGTTGCAGGAAAGCGTGGTTTTAGCTCAACGGACACAATTGACATCCCTAAGGCCTGCTCGGCTGCCCTTTTGCGCATGCCCCTTAAGGCCAACGATCTTGGGCCTCCATCCCTTCCATGTGTCATTTAGTCAAAAAGATTCGAACATTGCCTTTACGACACGGGAGCATCAGTGAACATCATGCCATTCCACATTTACAGGTCACTCAACCTAGGCGCACTCAAACCCACGCACCTATGTGTCAGATTGGCTAACGCTTCTATAACCAACGTAATGGGGGTTCTTGAGGACGTACTGGTACAAATCGGAGATACATGCATCCATCAGACTTCTACGTACTAAGAATGGACAAAATTGACAAAAGTGAGGAACCTCCCCTCATCTTCGGAAGGCCTTTACTAGCCACAGCCGAGTGCCTCATCGACGTCAAACAGGGTCAAGTCTCTATCAAGGTCCTCAACGGATTCAAACAGGATGGAGAGTGTGCATTGACTATCGAAAGCTAAATATAACCACACGCAAGGACCACTTTCCTTTGCCCTTCATTGATCAAATGCTCGAGCGCCTGGCTGGACACTCCCACTATTGCATCTTGGAATGCTACTCAGGATAATCAGATTGCTATTGCACCCGAAAATCAAGAAAAAACAACATTCACATGCCCATATGGCACTTTTGCATACAGAAGAATGCTGTTTGGATTGTGCAATGCCCCAGCTACCTTTCAGCGTTGCATGATGAACATCTTCTCCAATATGGTGGAAGATATAATTGAAGTATTCATGGACGACTTCTCGATGTTTGGACATTCATTCGAACTGTGCTTAGTTAACCTAACCCGAGTACTGGAACGGTGCAGAGAAAGCAACTAAGTGCTGAACTGGGAAAAGTGCCATTTCATGGTACAACAGGGAATTGTCTTGGGTCATGTGATCTCTAGCCGAGGCATAGAAGTGGACAAAGCAAAGTTAGACATAGTAGAGAGGCTGCCGTACCCCACTACAGTCAAAGAGGTTTGATCATTCTTAGGGCATGCTGGCTTTTACCGAAGATTCATCAAAGATTTCTCGAAAATCACAAGACCTTTGTGTGATCTTCTAGCCAAGGACGCCACATTTGAGTTCACTAAGGGATGCCGTGAGGCATTCAACACACTCAAGGCAAAGCTCATGGCATCACCCATCATCATGCCACCGAATTGGGACTTACCATTCGAACTAATGTGTGATGCCTCGGACTTCGCCATAGGAGCGGTTTTGGGACAGCGTGTTGACAAGCTCCCTCATGTCATTTACTATCCAAGTCGAACCCTGAATGATGCCTAGCTGAACTACTCCACCATCGAGAAGGAGCACCTTGCTGTTATCTTTGCCCTTGAGAAGTTCCGCTCATATCTAATTCAAACCAAGGTCATAGTATACACGAATCATGCTGCCTTGAAGTATTTGCTCACTAATAAGGACGCCAATCCCAGGTTTCTACGTTGGATGCTACTGCTCCAGGAATTCGACCTTGAAATCAGAGACAAGAAGGGCAGCGAAAACGTGGTCGCTGACCATATGAGCTGATTGCTTAACAGTTCCAATGAAGAGGCCGATCATTTGCCCCTCCTCGAGACCTTTCCTGACGAACAGCTCTTCGCAATCCAAGCTATTGATCCATGGTATGCCGATCTCATTAATTACCTTGTCACTAAGCAAATTCCTTCATCTTTAAATAGGTACCAAAAGGACAAGCTGGCTAAACAAGCTAAGTACTTCATATGGGATGAGCCGTACCTATGGAAGCATTGTCCAGACCAAATCATTCGGTGCTGCATCCTCGAAGACGAGATGAAATCCGTCTTGACATTTTGCCATAGCTTGGCATGTGGGGGCCATTTTGGAGCTAAGAAGACACCCCTCAAGGTACTACAAAGTGGACTCTACTGGCCCACACTTTTCAAGGATGCACACGAATTTGTACTCACCTGTGACCGCTGCCAACGCCTAGGTAACATCGGCCCTCGAAATCAAATGCCATTACACCCTATTCTTATGGTCGAAATCTTTGACGTATGGGGCATTGATTTTATGGGGCCTTTTCCGAATTCCTTTGGCAATCTTTATATTCTGCTTGCAGTTGATTATGTCTCCAAATGGGTGGAAGCAATTCCCACCAAAACTAACGACGCCAAAGTAGTGGTGCATTTTTTGCAGAGTCACATCTTAGCCAGATTCGGCGCACCTAGGGCAATCATCAGTAACGGGGGGGCACACTTCTGCAATCATTCGTTTGCAGCCCTAATGAAGAGGTATGGCATCACCCACAAGGTCTTAACATCGTATCACCCTCAAACGAGTGGCCAAGCGGAAGTGTCCAATCGGGAAGTAAAGGCCATATTGGCAAAAACGGAAAATCCTAACCGCAAAGATTGGTCAAGCAAATTGAATGATGCGTTGTGGGCCTATCGGACCACATACAAGACCCCGATTGGCATGTCTCCCTTCCGGCTTGTTTTTGGAAAAGGCTGCCACCTACCAGTGGAATTGGAGCATAAAACATTTTGGGCTATTAAGCAGATGAACATGAACTTCGATGATGCTGGAATACATAGGAAGCTTCAGCTAAGTGAATTAGAGGAGTTGTGAAACGAGGCCTTCGACAGTGCTCGTATCTACAAGGAAAAGACCAAAGCTTTCCACGACAAGAGCATTCAGCCCAAGGTCTTTCACATCGGACAGGAAGTCCTCCTCTTTGACTCCCGACTCAGACTAATGCCAGGTAAGTTTCGTTCAAGATGGACTGGACCATTTATTATTACTAACATTTTTCCTCATGGTGCAGTTGAAATCCAGCACCCGGAACGGTAGGATCCGTTCAAGGTAAATGGCCATCGCCTCAAACACTACTTCAAGGACCTCTCTAATCCAAGCGCAGTCAACCCTGCAACTCCGCATGCGCCCAGCTCCTAGCATGCTAGCCCCGTCTTGCCTAGACGTTAAATAAAGAGCTCCTAGGAGGCAGCCTAGCCCTGGTTTGTATTTCTCACTTCCTTTTCTGTTTCTGCCCATTATATATCTCAAACCTTTCTACTGTTGTCATGCTTACTGCTTATCACATTGAGGAAAATGTTCAGTTTAGGTTTGGGGGTGTGGATTTAAAATTTTGCATATAGAAACAAGTAGGTTTGGGGGTGATACACGGCCGGGACATTTAAATTTCTGCTTGTGATTAGTATGATAACTTGTTAATAGGAATGTATATCCTAAGTTAACTATCTTTGCTTTACTAAGAGTCATGCCATGGTCAAGTAGTTCATAATTTGCACTTCACAATGCCATGTTTTAAGTGATTAAGTGAACGAAATAACTGAATTTGTGTGAACCTTAGAAAATTAGTGGAGACTTCCCTGTGAGATCTTTGAGCCTAATTGCCATTCTTTCTGAGGGATATACTTTTTTCTACTCTTAAACACTCATCACTTTTGTTCTTAATTTTTGATCTCATTACATCATATTTGCATTGAATTTTAAAGAACTAACATCATTTAGATACTCTTGATTTAATGTGTGGTTTGCCATAAGAAGTGATGTAGGCTATGTATGCTTTAACCTCTAAAGGCTTTATCCTACCCTATTGCATGCACACCCTAAGCCAATTTTGAAGCCAAACAATCAGCCTTTTCTTTCATCACCCAAAGTATAACCTAACCCAAAATACTTAGCCATTCATCACAGCCATACCCTATAACCTCAGTTTGTGGTAAGGTTGCCATAAATGAGATTCATGGTGAGAATGAGAGGTGAAAGAAGATGATGCCCAATTCAAAGGACATTGGCGTCAATTGAAAGTTCAAAAGTAAAGAAAAGTTTTACAAGTTGCAAGCTACATGAAAATTTGAGGAAATCATTTCATAATCTTGGTTCAATTCAATTCAAAGACGAACAGAAACAAAAAACGTTCAAATCAAAAGAAAGAAAGAAACGTTGAGAAAAAGAAGGAAAAAAAAAGTGAAAAACAAAGTGAATTGAGCCAAGTGAGCCAAGAGCCTCAAAATAAGCCACAAGAGCCACAAAATAAGTCATCAAGAAAGCACAATGCCGTGGGCCTTAAGAAAGGATTCAGTTCAGAAATTCCAAGTTCAAGTCATGACTTCTCATGCCTTCGCACAGCTCAGGTTCTTTGAATCCCATCCTTCCTTGCTAATCCCCAAAGCTTAGCCCCATTACAACCTAAAAAGGAAGACTTAATTGATCTTATGGACAATCATGCTAAGGATTAAGGTACATATCTATGTTCTTAAAGTTTAATTCCTTTCATGAGATCTTTATTTCCATAAAGTGCTATTCTTCATTGTTACTCATATGTGATTAAATTTGAATTTCATAACATAAACTCATCACATATGCTTGAAAAGAGTGTAAGCCTAGGATTCTTGTGTGAATTGAGAGTTGCCTAGTGAGGATTAGAGTCGAGGCGAAATATTTCTAGGGCACTTAGATGAAGTTGTTTTCAAACTTGATCACCTGAAAATATTGGCATTTATACACGTACACCTTCACATGACACTCACGGCTATGGCATTCCTTTTAGTTCTGCAAAGCATGTCTACTTACTTTGATTCTTATTAGCTTGTTAAGAGTACTATATCTAGCATCTTTTTGTTTATGTAAAACGTTTGTGGGTATCGTGCTATTATAACCCTCTGGAGACAACTCCTCCTACTAGGTGAACCTAGGGGTTTAAATGTTCTTTCTTAACTAAAATCGAGTCTTTTCATTTTGTTAGCGTTTGTTTTGCTCAGGGACTGGCAAAAGATAGGTTTGGGGTATTTGATCAGTCGTTATTTATGCATCATTTTGATGTCTTTATATGCCTCTCTTACATGTCTTTTGAATGATTTCGTGCCATAAATAGTAGAAAATGATCAATCCGGTGAGACTTGTGCAGAGTTAGAAAGATAGGTAAAATCTGGAAAGAACGCAAAAAGCATGACTAAAATCGGAGTCCTAATGAAGGAGATATCCTCATTTCAATATCAGGTCCTGAACGGAGTTCTGAGTGCGCCAGTGCGCCTATTTTGGGCCACTGGCCAAGTACCTTATCTCAGGCCCTCTGGGTCTTAAACCTGTGTTTCATGACATCAAGGTCAGGTCCTAGAAGTGCCAAGGTCGTGCTAAGGCAGGTCGAGGACATGTCCCAAGAACTCCCATCCGAGCCAAGATGTGCGCCTAAGCCCGGGGTCCCTGTTCCGCCAGCGGTAGATCAGAGGTTCTCCCTCTGCGCTAAGCCCGACAACATTTGCGCCAAGCCTGAACGAAGATGTGCTTCTACTATACTCATGATGTGCTTCAAAAGCGCAGTCCCAGATCCTGATTACGAAGACAATCCAAAAGCCAAGTTCGGACCACTTTCCAGCTTGCGTTCCCACTTGCCAGCTTGCATTCACACTCCCAGCCATGCTCTGATTGGTTCTAATAGATTTAAGGACTTTGTAATTAATTAAAAGTACAATAACTTTCCCTATCCTTATAGGACATGGTTTTACCAATCCTTATAGAATATGGTTTTACCAATCCTTATAGAACAAGGTTTTCCCTTTGTCTATAAAAAGGGAGCCTTTGTTCAGTGTTTTGGGGGAATTACAATCAGGCAAAGAAACGCAGAGAGAAGAGAGAGAGAGGGTTCCTTTTTTGTTTCTGGAAAAACAGAGACCTGAGCTGCAAATAGTATTTTGGTTTTTTAGAGTTTTATGTTAAAGCTTGGTTCTTCCTGAAGTAGAGTGTGTTGGACGTGGAGCTTGGAGAAGAAGGCTCTGCTGTGTCTTCTGCTGCACATGTTCTTCACAATAGCTTCTATACCCTTATTTTCATTATTGAAATTTACTTATTGTTGCTTCATGATCTCATTGTAGCTAGACCAACCTTGTGTGTGTGCAGCGTACCTGAAGGGGGATTCCCTGAGGCCACCTTTGAAGGCTGTGAATGCTGCCTTATCGTCTATTTCTTCGCACCGAGAGTATTCGTGGCTGAATTTGGCTACATACTTCTGTAGGGGCTCATTTTCCCCTTGTTTCAGTAAGAAGAGGTCTTCCACCGAAAATAACCGGTCGGTCTGGATCATGAACTAGTTGAGGAAGACTGTCTGCAGCTGTTCAAAGGATTCTATGGTCCCGGATCCCAATCGGTAGAACCAGTTGATTACTGCTTCAGTCAGAGTTGAGCTGAATACGAGACAACATGCCTCGTCCGAGAGGATTTTGAAGGCCACGACCGACTGGTAGTTGTTTAAGTGGGTGATAGAGTCTCCTTGGCCTGTGTATAGTGAGATTTTCAGGGGTTTCAACTCTTAGTCCTCCCTGAAGAGGTTGATCATTTCCGTGAAGGGTCCGCAGCTCATTTTACCCCAAGTTGGTAGGCGTGCTTTCTCCTTCTCGACCTCAAGGCTCTTGACTCGGTCAATGAGCTATTGAACGAGAGGGTCGGCCAAAGGTGGTTTGTTCTGGCCATCATGGTGGATACTGTGAGTAGGCCGGTCGGCTATCCGTTGGGTGGACGACCCACAGCGTCCCCCATGGCGTTCACTTTGCTTGCGCCGGTTGGCCTCTCGGTAGGTGGCTGATCCACGGCTTCCCTCCAAGCGATTTTTGCGTGGAGGCCGATCGACCCTCCTCGTGCTCAAAGCTTCTTGGGAAGATCCGGTGCCTTCCAAGACAAGAATAGGAATAGGGAGCTCGGTGCGCTGGGTGCGTTGTAGCTTAGTGTCTTTAGCCAATCGGCATGTTCTTGTGTCGGCCGGCTGGATGTTCCCACATTGTCAGGAAAGGTGAGCCAAGTTGGTGCGATAGGGGACCGATCCTTGTTTGATCCTCCACTTAGAGCTTCCCTTGTATCTCAGTATATCTTTGTCTCGGCCTGGCCCTTGCCAGGGATGATGAGTAGCTGAGTGGTTTGATTGGTAGGCTCAGCTTGCGTCTTTCCTTTGTCCTTTTCGGTAGCTCGACGGACTCACTCGGCCCTCTCGGTGCAGTCCGCCACGACCTAATTGGTTTCAGCAATTGCCACCTTAGTTCGGTGGACCTCGAGTTCGGTCTGGGTAATTTTGAGTTGGGCTACCATGTCGGCGTACTGCTCGTTGAGTACCTGGTTCCTGAACTCGAATTGGGTTCCGCTGGATTTTACCTCGACCAGGTCTTGTTGGAGTTTTTCCAACAGCTGCATTACGTTAAGAGAGTTGTCCCTCGGTGTTCTCGACCCCCGTGTAGGTGTTATTTCGTGGTCCCCTTGGTCACTCTACATATTTAATGTTAGAGATTGGGGGTAGTGCTCGGCTCGGTTGAGTAATAGGGAGACTTAGTCAGAATTCCCACAGACGGCGCCAAACTGTTGATGCACAAAATGTACCAACTTAGAGGTAGTACTTTTTCCAACCAATGCATGCCACGTACTCTTCAGAAGATCTGCAAAAGGAAGAGTAAACTTGCCATCGGTTAGGGATAAGCACTGGTGTGGTGCTGACCTAAAGGCTCTCTGACGCCCAAGTCAGTATTGTGGTCTATGTTCGTAAGAGGAATGTGGTAAATAGTAATTTTGACAGAGTAAGGATAATTAGTGAATCTTAGTTACATTTTTGGAAAATGTGTCTCCCTTTATATTGATGTTTGAGGGAGGCTTGATGAATAGTTTCGATGTGGGATAACTGCACTTTTGCTGTGGAGCTGACATGTGACACCCAGATGGACGGTGGATATGTGTCCACGTGTCAGTGTATTCTTGGTCCTTGCTATTATCATTTGCCTAGTGGGCTTGGGTTTATTTAGTATTTGGGCTTGTTTGTTAGGCTTGGGCTTGGTTTGTGTTGCCTACTGAGTCTGGTCCAATATGGTGTCAACATTATGGTTTTTACTCCCATTAATATATAGTTTTCAAAACCAAAAAAACGAATTGGGGTCACTGCCAAGCTCTTGCCTTTCCAGCGTATAGCAGAGTCCGTAATGAAAGACAGCTAGGTCTGGCGACACCATGGGGAGCCACACCGACCAAGCACCTGCCTCCAAGCTCAATCACAACTTAGCCATGATTTGATCTCTAGTTAAACTTTGTAATTGATGCCGATGAGGAAGAACGTTAAATTAGCAAGTGTTTGGTTACAACTTACAAGTTTACATTGTAGTTTAAAAAAAAAAAAACCAAGTTTACATTTAAAAAGTGTTTGGTTACGAGCGAAGTGAGATAGTTCAATCTTGAAAATATTATGTATAAGGTCAATTTTGTCAATTTTTAATATTTTTATGTTAATGTTAGCTTTTAATTGATGATCACATAACAAATGGATTTATGGATAATGTTTTTAGAACATGAGGGAGTGTTTGTGTAAGTTCTAAAATCTGAGAGACCGGGTGTTTATGAAAACACAAAAAACCTTAAGGGGTGTTTGTGTAAATAACTCTTAAAAAAAGATAGAAAAATGGAGGGTTTCCAGTACGTATTTGAAAATACAGTGGAGTACAGTTGTCACTGATCAGTCGTTATTTATGCATCATTTTGAGGTCTTTATATGCCTCTCTTACATGTCTTTTGAATGATTTCGTGCCATCAATAGTAGAAAATGATCAATCTTGTGAGACTTGTGCAGAGTTAGAAAGATAGGTAAGTACCTCATATCAGGCACTCCGGGTCCCGAACTTGTGTTTCATGACATCAGGGTCAGGTCCTAGAAGTGCCAAGGTCGCGCCGAGGCAGGTCGAGGACATGTCCTAAGAACTCCCATGCGAGCCCAGATGTGCGCCTAAGCCCGGGGTCCCTGTTGCGCCAGCGGTGGATCAGAGGTTCTCCCTCTGCGCTAAGCCTGACAACATTTGCGACAAGCCTGAACGACGATGCGCTTCTATTATACTCCTAACGTACTTCAAAAGGGCGGTCCCAGATCCTGATTACGAAGACAGTCAAAAATCCAAGTTTGGCCAGCTTGCGTTCCCACTTGCCAGCCTGCATTCACACTCCCGGCCGTGCTCTGATTGGTTCGAATAGATTTTAAAGACTTTGTAATTAATTAAAAGTAAAATAACTTTCACTATTCCTATAGGACATGGTTTTACCAATCCTTATAGAACAAGGTTATACCAATCCTTATAGAAAAAGGTTATACCAATCCTTATAGAACAAGGTTTTCCCTTGTCTATAAAAAGGAGAATCAGATAGAGGATTGAGGGCATTTTTGTTTCTGGGAAAACAGAGACCTGAGCCACAGAGAGTTCCGTTTTGGTTTTCTAGAGAATTAGGGACCATATTTTGGGAGATAATCTTTCACATAGATTATTGGACGTGGAGCTTGGAGAAGAAGGCTCTGCCGTGTCTTCTGCTGCACCTGTTCTTAACAATCTCTTATGTACCCTTATTTTCATTATTGCAATTTACTTATGAATTCAATTATACTTGTGTTTATTTAAGTTATGTGTGAGTAGTCATTAGGATTAGGGCTGCTTGAAGCCCTAGCCATGTTAGCTTGTTGATTGGATTTCTGGCTCTTGATTATGATTGCTATGCATGCTGAATAAGTTGGATTACTATGCTTAATGAACTTAATTTATGCCTATAAGATTAGCTACCTTGTTTGCATATAATTATAGATGTAATTGCTTGAGTGACCGTCATATCATCTTGTGATTTGGAGCATCGAAAGTATTCGTACTTGTAATCTTAACTCATGACGACCTAGGATTGCATGCCACTTTGCTAGGCTAATGTGGTGTCATTAAATTCTCTTTAAACTTCATGCATCATCTTAAAAGGTAGGTGATAGACGTTCTAGGCATATGCTCTGTTTAGAACATGCTAAGTAAGAGGGAATAAAATGTGTCTAGTGAACCAACGCCAGGTCCTAGGCACGGGCACCTAATTCAGAAAATGCATAGTAATTAGGTCAAGGAAATCTGGTTAAGAGCTATAATTGGTTAGAGTGGATAGTAAGCCTTAATTCGCCTTAGTTAACAACCTTTCATTCTTGCATTGTTATTTTCTGCACTTTGATTTACTTGTCTTTAAATTTCAGTTCACACATCATAAACACCCCCCCCCCCCTGTGTGTGTGTGTGTTTTTATTTAAGTTAACAAATCTGAACTACACTGGTCATAACGTTGATACAAGTCCTCGAGGGATCGACTCTTGCTGTGCTACTATACTATACTTATCGATTTGTGCACTTGCAAGGATTTTATAACTGTTAGAATTGAATTGCATATTTCTTGCTCTTTAAATCTACCAACAAGTTTTTGGCGCCGCTGCCGGGGACTTGTCCCTCAACGGTGCCCATTCAAGTTTTGTTTGTAACTTAGTTTTTTTTTTTTAGGTACCCGCGTATGTCATTCCAAGGTTCAGTGCACGGGTCATCAAGTGGACCATCATCGCAAGCATCTTCAGTCCACGGCTCCCCGCCACCAAGCCCAAGGAGGATGGCGGACCACAGAGAAGAGCAGGGTCTGGAACGTGGCCTAGTACCGCAAGCCCCATGGCGCCTTAAGGATTTTACCATGCCCCATGTCTCGGATGATCAATTTCCAATTGTTTTTCCCGAGTCAACATTGGCAAACTTCGAATTAAAGTCGGGGACAATTCACATGCTGCCTACATTCCACGGCCTTGCTGGCGAGGACCCGCACTTTCATATCAAGGAATTTATTGAGGTTTGTTCAACACTGCGTATCAATGGTATGACAGAATCTGAAATCCGCCTGCGGCTCTTTCACTTCAGTCTCAAGGATCGCACCAAGACATGGTTTCATTCACTGGCGCCGGCTTCCATTCACTCTTAGAGGGACTTGACGTCCAAATTCTTAACACAGTACTTTCCTGTGGAAAAGACAAATGAGTTAAAGTCCAAGATCATGAACCCACGGCAAGACATGGAGGAGTCTTTCTACGAGTTTTGGGAGCGGTTCAATCAGATGCTACGGGCATGCCCCCACCACCATATTGATGCCCATCATCTTATGCTATACTTCTATGGAGGCTTGAAAACTAGCGATCGGACAATGGTGGACTCTCAATCCCAAGGGATTCTAGAAGGCACAGCCGAGGAAGCAAGGATCGCCTTTGAGAACATTTCTCAAATGGAAAAACAGTTCAGCTACAGGGGTCCCACCTCTAGAGCTATGGGTGATGCATCCGCCAAATACAAAGATGACGCCATTGCTCAGCTCACGGCAATGGTGAAACAGTTGTGTAGCGAGAAAGCCAAAGAAGTTCACATCTGCAAGGTATGTTCAATTCAGGGCCACAAATCCCAGGACTGCCCGGTTGTGGAAGATGCCAACTTTGCTGGAGGGTTCAGCAGCAATTCTCGACCCCGGAATGACCCATATTCCAACACTTACAATACGGGGTGGAAAAATCATCCAAATTTCCGTTGGAGCAACAATCAAGCAGCCGCAAATCCCTTGCCACCTCCTGGATTTGAGCAGCAAGCCGTAGGCCCTCAGGGGAACTATCACGGTCCTTCCTCAAATCAGAATGGTGGAAGCAAGTCTCTTGAGGACTCCCTTCATATCCTGACTCAACAGCATGCTCAATTCATAAAATTCATGCAAGATAGCCAAAGTCAGACGGGAGACATAAAAAATGCAATTGCAAACTTGGAGCGTCAAATGGGACAGGTGGCGAACCAACTAAATCAGCTAGAGCAGGGCAAGCTACCGAGTCAAGTCCTGGTAAATCCGAAAGGATTTCACAATCCTACGGCTAATGCCATCACGCTGGAGAGGGAAACACCACTTCAAGACCCCACATATGCCACCCTCGCAGGACCTGAAACCGAGCCTCAACCTACTCTGCCAAGGATCACCGACCAGGGCGCGTCGTAAAACATGCAACGGCCAACACCTTTGGCGCAGAACCGGCCCAACGAGTCACCAAGTGCCCTACCACAAGGAGGACCTGACATTGCGCCTACTTCGGCCACGGCTGGCATGCAACCTGCTCCTAAGCCCAAGTCGCAGCACTCGAATACTTCTAACTCTAAACCTCAGAATTCCAATTCTAAAAAAGTCACTTTTGAGTTAGCTAATAATGTTGATTATCCATTTCATCGCAGGTTCCAAAACATGAATAAGCAAAGGGAGGACTTTGAGGAAGAGATCATCAGCATGTTGCAGAAGCTTCAGATCACACTGCCTTTCCATGAAATTGTCAAGCACATGCCTATCTTTGCAAAGCTGATCAAAGACTTAGTTGCAGGAAAGCGTGGTTTTAGCTCCACGGACACCATTGACATCCCTAAGGCCTGCTCGGCTGCCCTTTTGCGCATGCCCCTTAAGGCCAATGATCCTGGGCCGCCATCCCTTCCATGTGTCATTCAGTCAAAAAGATTCGAACATTGCCTTTGCGACACGGGAGCATCAGTGAACATCATGCCATTCCACATTTACAGGTCACTCAACCTAGGCGCACTCAAACCCACGCACCTATGTGTCAGGTTGGCTAACGCTTCTGTAACCAACCTAATGGGGGTTCTTGAGGACGTACTGGTACAAATCGGAGATATATGCATCCCTGCAGACTTCTACGTACTAAGAATGGACAGAATTGACAAAAGTGAGGAACCTCCCCTCATCTTCGGAAGGCCCTTACTAGCCACAGCCAAGTGCCTCATCGATGTCAGAAAGGGCCAGGTCTCCATCAAGGTCCTGGACCAGCTTCGGACATTCTCCATCCATGACACCATCCAGTACCCTGCCGAGCCTATTGCAGATTTTCCGTTAAACACAATGGACTTACTGCTACGGGAGACAATTGCTCAGTCTTGCATGACGGATGACCTTGAGAAGGCCGTTACAAGTAACCCACACACTGTGGATTCACTTACAGATAGCGTGATCGAAGAGGTACGAGCCCTTGACATCATGCCAGCCCTCCCATTCCACAGGCCTCCCTTCAAAGCGTTACCATTCACAAGTCAGAAAACCCTGCCGTCCATCATAAAGGCTCCTGAACTCGAGCTGAAGCCCTTGCCCGAGCACTTAAAGTATGCATATTTGGGCGACAATCAAACCCTTCCAGTCATCATTGCATCTACCCTAAGTACGAAAGAGGAAAAGGCATTGGTTCACGTCCTTAAGGTCAATCAAACGGCAATTGGATGGACAATAGCTGACATCAAAGCCATAAGTCCCACAAAATGCATGCATCGGATACTGCTGGAGGAAGACTCCAAACCATCACGGGAGGCGCAGAGGCGATTGCATCCACCTATGAAGGAGGTCGTGAAGAAAGAAGTCCTAAAGCTTTTGGACGTTGGAATCATCTATCCAATTAGTGACTCAAAGTGGGTGAGCCCAGTCCAGGTTGTGCCAAAGAAAAGTGGGATCATAGTGGTTAAAAACGAGCAGGATGAGCTTGTACCTCAACGGATTCAAACAGGATGGAGAGTGTGCATTGACTATCGAAAGCTAAATATAACCACACGCAAGGACCACTTTCCTTTGCCCTTCATTGATCAAATGCTCGAGCGCCTGGCTGGACACTCCCACTATTGCTTCTTGGACGGCTACTCAAGATACAATCAGATTGCTATTGCATCCGAAGATCAAGAAAAGACAACATTCACATGCCCATATGGCACTTTTGCATACAGAAGAATGCCGTTTGGATTGTGCAATGCCCCAGCTACCTTTCAGCGTTGCATGATGAGCATCTTCTCCGATATGGTGGAAGATATAATTGAAGTATTCATGGACGACTTCTCGGTGTTTGGACATTCATTCGAATTGTGCTTAGTTAACCTAACTCGAGTACTGGAACGGTGCAGAGAAAGCAATTTAGTGCTGAACTGGGAAAAGTGCCATTTCAAGGTACAACAGGGAATTGTCTTGGATCATGTGATCTCTAGCTGAGGCATAGAAGTGGACAAAGCAAAGTTAGACATAGTAGAGAGGTTGCCGTACCCCACTACAGTCAAAGAGGTTTGATCGTTCTTAGGGCATGCTGGCTTTTACCGCAGATTCATCAAAGATTTCTCGAAAATCACAAGACCTTTGTGTGATCTTCTAGCCAAGGATGCCACATTTGAGTTCACTAAGGGATGCCGTGAGGCATTCAACACACTCAAGGCAAAGCTCACGGCATCACCCATCATCATGCCACCGAATTGGGACTTATCATTCGAACTAATGTGTGATGCCTCAGACTTCGCCATAGGAGCAGTTTTGGGACAGCGTGTTGACAAGCTCCCTCATGTCATTTACTACGCAAGTCGAACCCTGAATGATGCCCAGCTGAACTACTCCACCACCGAGAAGGAGCTCCTTACTGTTATCTTTGCCCTTGAGAAGTTCCGCTCATATCTAATTCAAACCAAGGTCATAGTATACACGGATCATGCTACCTTGAAGTATCTGCTCACTAAAAAGGACGCCAAGCCAAAGTTTCTACGTTGGATGCTACTGCTCCAGGAATTCGACCTTGAAATCAGAGACAAGAAGGGCAGCGAAAACTTGGTCGCTGACCATATGAGCCGATTGCTTCACAGTTCCAATGAAGAGGCCGATCAGTTGCCCCTCCTCGAGACCTTTCCTGACAAACAGCTCTTCGCAATCCAAGCTATTGATCCATGGTATGCCGATCTCATTAATTACCTTGTCACTAAGCAAATTCCTTCATCTTTAAACAGGTACCAAAAGGACAAGCTGGCTGAACAAGCTAAGTACTTCATATGGGATGAGCCGTACCTATGGAAGCAATGTCCAGACCAAATCATTCGGCGCGGCATCCCAGAAGACGAGATGAAATCTGTCTTGACATTTTGCCATAGTTTGGCATGTGGGGGCCATTTTGGAGCTAAGAAGACAGCCCTCAAGGTACTACAAAGTGGACTCTACTAGCCCACACTTTTCAAGGATGCACAAGAATTTGTACTCACATGTGACCGCTGCCAACGCCTAGGTAACATCGGCCCTCGCAATCAAATGCCATTACACCCTATTCATGTGGTCGAAATCTTTGACGTATGGAGCATTGATTTTATGGGGCCTTTTCCGAATTCCTTTGGCAATCTTTATATTCTGCTTGCAGTTGATTATGTCTCCAAATGGGTGGAAGCAATTCCCACCAAAAATAACGACGCCAAAGTAGTGGTGCGTTTATTACAGAGTCACATCTTAGCCAGATTCGGCGCACCTAGGGCAATCATCAGTAACGGGGGGGCACACTTCTGCAATCATTCGTTTGCAGCCCTAATGAAGAGGTATGGCATCACCCACAAGGTCTTAACATCGTATCACCCTCAAACGAGTGGCCAAGCGGAAGTGTCCAATCGGGAAGTAAAGGCCATATTGGCAAAAACGGAAAATCCTAACCGCAAAGATTGGTCAAGCAAATTGAATGATGCGCTGTCGGCCTATCGAACCGCATACAAGACCCCGATTGGCATGTCTCCCTTCCAGCTTGTTTTTGGAAAAGGCTGCCACCTACTAGTGGAATTGGAGCATAAAGCATTCTGGGCTATTAAGCAGATGAACCTGAACTTCGATGATGCTGGAATACATAGGAAGCTTCAGCTAAGTGAATTAGAGGAGTTGTGAAACGAGGCCTTTGACAGTGCTCGTATCTACAAGGAAAAGACCAAAGCTTTCCACGACAAGCGCATTCAGCACAAGGACTTTCACATCGGACAGGAAGTCCTCCTCTTTGACTCCCGGCTCAGACTAATGCCAGGTAAGTTGCGTTCAAGATGGACTGGACCATTTATTATTACTAACATTGTTCCTCATGGTGCAGTTAAAATCTAGCAGCCGGAACGGCAGGATCCGTTCAAAGTAAATGGCCACCGCCTCAAACACTACTTCAAGGACCTCTCTAATCCAAGCGCAGTCAACCCTGCAACTCCGCATGCGCCCAGCTCCTAGAATGACAACCCCGTCTTGCCTAGACGTTAAATAAAGCGCTCCTAGGAGGCAGCCTAGCCCTGGTTTGTATTTCTCTTTTTCCTTTGCTGTTTTCTGCTCGTTATATCTCTCAAACCCTTCTACTATTGTCATGCTTACTGCTTATCACATTGAGGACAATGTTCAGTTTAGGTTTGGGGGTGTGGATTTAAAATTTTGCATATAGAAACAAGTAGGTTTGGGGGTGATACACGGCCAGGACATTTAAATTTCAGCTTGTGATTAGTATGATAACTTGTTAATAGGAATGTATATGCTAAGTTAACTATCTTTGCTTTACTAAGAGTCATGCCATGGTCAAGTAGTTCATAATTTTCACTTCACAATGCCATGTTTTAAGTGATTAAGTGAACGAAATAACTGAATTTGAGTGAACCTTAGAAAATTAGTGGAGACTACCCTGTGAGATCTTTGAGCCTAATTGCCATTCTTTCTGAGGGATATACTTGTTTCTACTCTTAAACACTCATCACTTTTGTTCTTAATTGTTGATCTCATTACATCATATTTGCATTGAATTTTAAAGAACTAACATCATTTAGATACTCTTGATTTAATGTGTGGTTTGCCATAAGAAGTGATGTAGGCTATGTATGCTTTAACCTCTAAAGGCTTGATCCTACCCTATTGCATGCTCCCTAAGCCAATTTTGAAGCCAAACACTCAACCTTTTCTTTCATCACCCAAAGTATAACCTAACCCAAAATACTTAGCCATTCATCACAGCCATACCCTATAACCTCAGTTTGTGCTAAGGTTGCCACAAATGAGATTCATGGTGAGAATGAGAGGTGAAAGAAGATGATGCCCAATTCAAAGGACATTGGCGTCAATTGAAAGTTCAAAAGTAAAGAAAAGTTTTACAAGTTGCAAGCTGCATGAAAGTTTGAGGAAATCATTGCATAATCTTGGTTCAAACTCAATTCAAAGAATGGAAAAAAAAACATTCAAATCAAAAGAAAGAAAGAAACGTTGAGAAAAAGAAGGAAAAAATAAGTGAAAAAACAAAGTAAATTCAGCCAAGTGAGCTAAGAGCCTCAAAATAAGCCACAAGAGCCTCAAAATAAGTCATCAAGAAAGCACAATGCCATGAGCCTTAAGAAAAGATTCAGTTAAGAAATTCCAAGTTCAAGTCATGACTTCTCATGCCTTGGCACAGCTCAGGTTCTTTGAATCCCATCCTTTCTTGCTAAACCCCAAAGCTTAGCCCCATTACAACCTAAAAAGGAAGACCTAACTGATCTTATGGACAATCATGCTGAGGATTAAGGTACGTATCTATGTTCTTAAAGTTCAATTTCTTTCATGAGATCTTTATTTCCATAAAGTGCTATTCTTCATTGTTACTCATATGTGATTAAATTTGAATTTCATAACATAAACTCATCACATATGCTTGAAAAGTGTGTAAGCCTAGGATTCTTGTGCGAATTGAGAGTTTCCTAGTAAGGATTAGAGTCGAGGCGAAATCTTTCTAGGGCACTTAGATGAAGTTGTTTTCAAACTTGATCACCTGAAAATATTGGCATTTATACACGTACACCTTCACATGACACTCACGGCTATGGCATTCCTTTTAGTTCTGCTAAGCATGTCTACTTACTTTGATTCTTATTAGCTTGTTAAGAGTACTATATCTAGCATATTTTTGTTTAAGTAAAACGTTTGTGGGTATCGTACTGTTATAACCCTCAGGAGACAAAACTCCTCCTACTAGGTGAGCTTAGGGGTTTAAATGTTCTATCTTAACTAAAATCGAGTTTTTTCATTTTGTTAGCGTTTGTTTTGCTCAGGGACTAGCAAAAGATAGGTTTGGGGGTATTTGATCATTCGTTATTTATGCATCATTTTGAGGTCTTTATATGCCTCTCTTACATGTCTTTTGAATGATTTCGTGCCATCAATAGTAGAAAATGATCAATCTTGTGAGACTTGTGCAGAGTTAGAAAGATAGGTAAAATCTGGAAAGAACGCAAAAAGAATGACTCAAAACGGAGTCCAGATGAAGGAGATGTCCTCATTTCCATATCAGGTCCTCAACGGGGTCCTGAGTGCGCCAGTGCGCCAGTGCGCCTATTTTGGGCCACTGGCCAAGTACCTCATATCAGGCCCTCCGGGTCCCAAACTTGTGTTTCATGACATCAAGGTTAGGTCCTAGAAGTACCAAGGTCGCGGCGAGGCAGGTCGAGGACATGTCCCAAGAACTCTCATCCGAGCCCAGATGTGCGACTAAGCCCGGGGTCCCTGTTGCTGTAACAACCCGGAATTTCAATTATTGGAATTAAGTAAATTATTTATGTAAAATGACGATTTTACCCTTGGTCGGTAAAGGGCATGGAAGTTAAATTTTGTTTCGAGACACTTTTGGTGGTGTTTTGGATACCGTTGCGTAGGTCTCGAACTCACGAGTTCGTAGACAGGCGGCATGCAGAAAATGGAGTTCGTGGATGAAAGTTATGGGTCTAGATGTGCAAGGGCATTTTGGTAATTTGCCATGGAGAGAAGATATTTTGACCCCAATCATTTATATCTTCATTTCATCTTCATTTCATCTTTATCACTCATTCTTCTCTCTCTGTCACAAAACAAAGATAAACACAACCATTGAACCCAACCCGTGCGAAAAACGAACCCACAAAACCTTAAAGTCAACTTTGATTTCAAGGCTTCAACTTCCAATTTTGATCAACTAATCATATTCTACTCCTTCCCACGATCACAACTGTACCAACCATCGAAGGAGAGGACCACGGTGGAAGCCGAACCGAGGATAGGAAGTTTCGGACCTTCCGATCGATTTTTCGGCTAACACAGGTACGTGTTTATGGTTTGAGGTCATATTTGGATTCCTGGGTTCGATTAGATAGATTTAGACATAAAATTTGTGAAAAATGGTTGAGTTTTAAGGAAGTTAAGAATGCTTGAAGTTTCGGCCGGAAATGGAGGATTCCGGCGAAACCAGACGGCGGCGACGGCACTGCCGGTCATCTTCTCCGGCCAGCTTCCGGCGACGGCGACGGCAGCCGGTCGCCTTCTCCGGCGAGTCGCCGGTGATCGGTCAGGTCGAGTTGATCGGTCGGGTCGAGTTGAATCGGTCGGGTTGAGTTGGACCGATCGGGTCGAGTTGGACCGGGTCAGGTTGAGCCGAATCGGGTTGGACCGGTCCAGGCGCGTGGGTACTGTAGCAGGCACGTGACCGGCGCGTGAGGGCGCGTGGCGGCACGTGGGCGCGTGTACCGACCTTCCGTCGGCGCGTGGCGGCGCGTGGGGCCGAGTCTGATGTACCGGTGGCGCGTGAGAAGTAGTTTTTGACGTTCCGGACCTGTTGGCGCAGGTTTCGTGTAAGGACCCTTCCCGAATTTTCCCTCGAAACCCGGAAAGAACCCTTATCCCATCTGACAGCTCTTTACTTCAAAATTTAAACACCAGAAATACCCTTTGTTCTGGAATAATTTTTATTAAGCCTTACAGGGTTCCCGACAGAACCTCTGTACTTACTAACCACTTATACCTGTCAGACGCAGGATAGTATACTGGTCAAAACCAAAACCTCGGAGTAGTGGTGGTCCAAATAGGAATACCTTATGTCACCAAACGTCAGTAGGTCAGACACTGCTGACTTCTCTACTGGAATACCACAAGACAACAGACTAGTCAAATACTTGTAAACCAACCATAATTCGTCCCTCTGGGTCACCGCCCACACCTACCCACTGACCCGGCTGACGAAGTATTTTCATAGGTTGATTAAGCCCATGACCATTGTCGTCTGTTTCATATTAGAGCCGGATATATCCTCGGCTATCATATCGTATCATCAGCCGGTATAACCTTCGGCTACCATAACATATCAGTCGGCATATCTCTCGACTATCCTGTCCCTAGCCACCAGGGTATCCCTTGGGGTGTGCTAGTCATGTATCATATCATATCAGTCGGCATATATCTCGACTATCATATCATATCAGTCGGCATCTCTCGACTATCATAACATATCAGTCGGCATAGTCGGCATATCTCGACTATCATATCATATCAGTCGGCATATCTCGACTATCATATCATATCAGTCGGCATATCTCGACTATCATATCATATCAGTCGGCATATCTCGACTATCATATCATATCAGTCGGCATATCTCGACTATCATATCATATCAGTCGGCATATCTCGACTATCATATCATATCAGTCGGTATATCTCGACTATCATATCATATCAGTCGGCATATCTCGACTATCATATCATATCAGTCGGCATATCTCGACTATCATATCATATCAGTCGGCATATCTCGACTATCATATCATACCAGTCGGCATATCTCGACTATCATATCATATCAGTCGGCATATCTCGACTATCATATCATATCAGTCGGCATATCTCGACTATCATATCATATCAGTCGGCATATCTCGACTATCATATCATATCAGTCGGCATATCTCGACTATCATATCATATCATATCAGATATTGGAGGTTCACCGGTTCACCGCTAATAACGGATCCTCGTCCCGAGTCCTGGCCTCCCTCAATATGACCAAAACACACTTTAATCGAAATAGTGGAAAACATATATCCAGTAATCATTTCTAAATTCCGGGAAATCATAGCAACAATACATAACAATATGTAAACAAAGATACATTGATGCATGCATTACAGTTTATAAACAATAGTCCACTAATATACATCAACCAACCCTTAATTCAAGGACGCTCTAGCCCAAGCAACACATGCACAATAATGTCCCAACTACCTGGACTTCCCGAGCTCAAAACCCGCTAATACGGTCAACTATTACCGCTGGGATTGCCCAAAACCACCTCTAAACGACGTCTGATCAACCTCAAACCTGTACCAACAGATTCGGAACGTCGAAAACTAGTTCCCACGCGCCGCCGTGACCTCAGTCTCCGCCCCACGCGCCGCCACGCACCGCCGGAAGGTCGGCACACGCGCCGGTCACGCGCTACTACAGTGTTCACGCGCCTGGACCGGTCCAACCCGGTCCGGCTCAACTTGACCCGGTCCAACTCGACCCGACCGGTTCACTCAACCCGACCGGTTAAACTCGACCCGACCGATCAACTCGACCCGACCGGTCAACTCGACCCGACCGGTCACCTCGACCCGACCGGTCGCCGGTGACTCGCCGGAGAAGACGACCGGATGCCGTCACCGTCGCCGGAGGCTGGCCAGAGAAGATGACCGGACCGCCACCTCCGCCGCCGTCTGGTTCGCCGGAATCCCCCATTTCCGGCCGAAACTACCAGTTTTCTAACTTCTTCATTTCTTAACCGTTTTTCACGATCTATACATGGAAATTTATCTACTCTTCACCAGGAATCCAAATATGAGGTCAAAGTTCCGAGATCGTACCTGGTTTGGCCGGAAAACGGCCGAGAAGTTTCGGTTCACCTCCCTCCTCCGTCCGTCGCCTACGGCGGTGCTCCCGCTCCAATATCTACCCCAAAATGCTCGTGGGGTCCCGGGGATGATCCTCCCGACCTTGGTTTCACTCAACTCGGATCGAAATCCGTCCGATGAAAATCAAGCTTTGTGTTCACACGGGGGGGTTTTCGGGTACGAGAGAGAGAGCCCATATTGACCAATCTGCCGAGGAGAGAGAAAATATCTATTATATAGTTCCAACTTCTCCAAAATTACCAAACTGCCCCTGAAGCTTCTAGACCCGTAACGTACTCACCGGGTCTCCATTTTCCGAGTGCCGCCTGTCTACGAACTCGTGAGTTCGAGACCTACGCAACGACTTTAGAAAATTTCCCAAAAGTCTTGCCAGTCAAAAAGTGACTCCCGAACCCGTCCAAAACTGAGGGTAAAATTGTCCAATCCTCAAAATAGTTTAATTTCTGGTCCGTGTCGTTACATTTCGAGTCGATCGGATGTCATTTAGGGGTTGTTTCGGACGTTTTAAAGTTGCTGCGTTTTCTAGGCCATCATAGTTAGACTCCCGGGGTTTAGGGGGTTTATATTTAAGGTTCTTATGATTAGCTGGTAATCCCGATTATTAATTTGGACAGGCGATACTGCTCCAGGAGCTTCAGGGGAGCGTACAGTTCGGGATTGAGCTTGCTTGAACAGGTTTGTGAGTGGACTTTGATTTATAAACTGTAATGCATGCATAAATGTATCTTTGATTTTAAATACTGTTATGTATGGGTGCAATGAATTTCTGGATTTTAGAAATGATGCTGGACACATGTTTTCCAATATTTCAGTGAAAGTATGTTTTGAGAAATGGCCTGGTTTTTGTACTCGATTCTGATATCGTTTTGAAGTGGTAACTATTTGAGTATGTGATTTGGGTTGAGACCCATAATTATGATTTATTGATTTTGGTCATAAAATGATATTGCAAAGAATTTGGCTTAGGCCAAGAAACAAAGATTTTGAAGTATGGATTTGATTCACTGGTTCCCGTCCCGATGGTTATTGTTGCTCTGACTGGTGTTGAGGGGCCTTGCTCTACCAGTTGTTGAGGGTTCGGACCTTGGGTGTTGAGGGGCCTTGCTCCGCCGGGTCGCGAAGCTGTCTATGCATAGTACAGATTGTACAGATAGTACAGAGAGTACAGATAGTACAGATGGTACACAGAGTTGTACAGATTTGAACACATCTCAAGGGATACCCTGGTGTGTTATGGATATGTCGGGAACAGTGAAATTTGAGATATTATATGTCGGATTGAACGAAATGATTTGAATTTGAGATATTTTGTGTCCAGATTGAATTAAATGATTTTAAACTCCTTTGAAGAGAGTTTTCAAACCAAATTGTGGATCACGAGGTATTTTTATTATATAGATTTTATGTGAGTCCAACTAAATGGTTTTAAAGAGAAATGAGAATTTTTGGTGATTTACATATGATGTTTTTATTGATAAATTGTTTTATGTTATGCATGCATGATTTTATAAATGGAGGGGAAGAAAGGTATTTCTTCGAAAAGGAATTTATAAATGATTATTTTTGTCCACTCACAACTTTTGTGTTTAAACCCCTTTCAGGCAGTTGAGTAGAGTTGACGCGAACATTGATCTCGAGGCTGAGGCATTAGTACTTCGACTGCGCTGTGTAGTATATTTGAGTAGGATATCTAAATTTTACTCTTGATCCTACTTAGACGCTCTGATATTATATTGTATTTGAGTGGTCATTAATTACGGGAATTATTGAGTGCTTAAGTCCCTTGTCTGACAAGAGGAAGTATTTATTATTGTTATTATATTCTGTAAGGATTGAAGGGTATTTTGGGAACCTTTCCTTAGGTTGTCAGACGGGATCAGGGTTCTTCCTGGGTTTCGAGGGAAAATTCGGGACGGGTCCTAAAAATTGGTATCAGAGCACTAGGTTAAATTCCTGTAGACTGTACACTACGTGTACAATTATTTTGGTATTGATGAGTTATAGTTCTTTTCAGCGTAATGCCTCCGAGACGCGAGTTCCGTCAACAGTCGGAAAATATTGGGGACACATCTGAACCTGCAGTGGAGCCTGATATGAGGCAAACACTGGAACCATTGGGTCATACGTTGACTTCTGTACTTCAGAGTAGGACTGCTACTGAAGGTTCAGACATTGAGAGAGCCCAGAGATTAGGGGCTACAATATTTATGGGCGACTCTAGCCCAGATGATGCAAAAGAGTGGATTACTCGTTTAGAGCGAGTGTCCTCGGTTATGAGATGTCCTCAGGGGGACATGGGTATTAGTACTCCTACTGGGAATATGATTAGTGGCGAATCTCGTGATTCGTAGTTGTTCAGTGTTAGTGGAAGGTCATGCATTAGAGGCAGATTTAATCCCCTTAGATATTTTTGATTTTGATGTGATTCTGGGGATGGATTGGTTGACTATGCACCATGCCTCTATTGATTGTTATGACAATAGAGTGGATTTCCGGAGTCCAGGTTTACCGGAACTTACATTCAGGGGAGATCGTTGGGTACTACCCTGTGGAGTGATATCAGCTTTGACCGCTGAGAAATTGCTGAGGAAAGGTTGTGAGGGTTATTTGGCTCATGTGTTTGATTCTCGGGATACTCCAATGAGAGTGGAGGATATTCCAGTGGTGAGTGAGTTCTCTGATGTGTTTCCAGATGATCTTCCGGGATTGCCACCTCACCGGGAGATTGAGTTCACCATCGAGCTTTTGCCAGGTACTCAACCTATCTCACAGGCACCGTATAGAATGGCACCAGCAGAATTACGAGAGTTAAAGACTCAGTTGCAGGACTTGGTGAATATGGGATTTATTCGCCCAAGTGTTTCACCTTGGGGTGCGCCGGTGTTATTTGTGAGGAAAAAGGATGGTGGTTTGAGATTGTGTATCGACTACCGGAAGCTAAACAGGGCTACGGTGCGGAATAAGTATCCTTTGCCAATGATAGATGATTTGTTTGATCAACTTAAGGGGGCAAGATATTTTTCGAAAATTGACCTTCGATCCGAGTACCATCAGTTGAGGATCAGAGAAGGGGATGTTGAGAAAACAGCTTTCAGGACTCGTTATGGTCATTATGAGTTCCTGGTGATGCCTTTCGGGTTGACTAATGCCCCAGCAGCATTTATGGATTTGATGAACAGGGTGTTCCAAAAGTATTTGGATCGGTTTGTGATTGTGTTCATCGATGACATCTTGGTGTATTCGAGGAGTGCTAAGGCACATGAGAAACACTTAAGGTTGGTGCTGAATATGCTTAGGAAAAAGCATTTGTTTGCCAAGTTCAGTAAATGCCAGTTTTGGTTGACCGAAGTTGGATTCTTAGGTCATGTGATTTCGGCTGAGGGTATCAACGTAGATCCCCAAAAGGTTGAGGCAGTGGCAAACTGGGAGCAACCGAGGACAGTGACAGAGGTGAGGAGTTTTCTGGGTTTGGCAGGATATTATCGACGGTTTGTAGAAGGATTTTCTACGATAGCAGGGCCGTTGACTCGGTTGACGAGGAAAGGAGTCAAGTTTGACTGGGGAGCTGATTGTGAACAGGGATTTCAGGAGCTGAAGAGGAGGTTGACTTCTGCTCCAGTATTGACCCTTCCTGATGATACTGGGGGATTCGAGGTGTATAGTGATGCCTCATTGCGGGGTATAGGTTGTGTGTTGATGCAGCATGGAAAGGTGATAGCGTATGCTTCTAGACAACTTAAACCCCATGAGTTGAATTACCCCACACATGATTTGGAGTTAGCTGCAGTGGTGCATGCATTGAAAATCTGGCGACATTATTTGTACGGGGAGACATGTCGGATCTTCACCGACCATAAGAGTTTAAAGTACTTGTTCACCCAAAAGGACCTGAATCTGAGGCAGAGAAGATGGCTTGAGCTAATAAAGGATTATGATTGTACTATAGAGTTGTAACAACCCGGACTTTTCATAATTTATTTTATGCAATTAATTTTTGTTAAATGACGATTTTACCCTTGATCGGTAAAGGGCTTGGAAATCAAGTTTTGTTTCGAGACACTTTTGGTGGTGTTTCGGGTACCGTTGCGTAGGTCTCGAACTCACGAGTTCGTAGACAGGCGGCACGCAGGAAACGGAGTTCGTATACGGAAGTTGTGGGTCTAGATGTGTAAGGGCATTTTGGTAATTTGCCATGGATGGGAGATATTTTACCTCAATTATTTTACATCATCATTTCATCTTATCTCCTTATCTGCACTCACTCATTCACTCTGTAACAAAGAAAACACAAACACACTCACCCAAACCGTGCGAAACTTACCCGAAGAGAAACCAAAAGTCAACGACGGATTCAAGGCTTTAACTTCCCATTTGGATCAACTAATCGTATTCTACTCTTTCCCACGATCACAACCGTACCAACCATCGAAGGAGAGGACTACGGTGGAAGCCGAGCCGAGTAAAGGAAGTTTCGGATCTTTGGATCGATTGTTCGGCTTATAGAGGTACGTGTTTGATGTTTTGAGGTTATATTTGGATTCTTCGGTTTGAGTAGATAGATTTAGACGTAAAATTTGTGTAAAACGGTTGAGTTTTGAGGAAGTTGTAAAGCTTGGAATTTCGGTCGGAAATGGCGGATTCCGGCGAACCAGACGGCGGCGGAGGTGGCGGTCCGGTCATCTTCTCCGGCCAGCCTCCGGCGACGGTGACGGCGTCCGGTTGTCTTCTCCGGTGAGTCATCGGTGACCGGTCGGATCGAGTTGAACCGGTCTAGTTGAGTGAACCGGTCGGGTCGAGTTGGACCGGGTCAGGTTGAGCCGAACCGGGTTGGACCGGTTCAGGCGCGTGGTTACTGTAGCAGGCGCGTGACTGGCGCGTGAGGGCGCGTGGGCGCGTGTACCGACCTTCCGGCGGCGCGTGGCGGCGCGTGGGGTCGAGGTTGACGTCACGGCGACGCGTGGTAACTAGTTTCGGACGTTCTGAATCTGTTGGTACACGTTTCAGGTTGATCGGACATCGTTTAGAGGTCGTTTTAAGTGTCCGAAGTTGCTGTGATTTTAGGAACAGCAAGGGTAGACTTCCCGAGGTTTAGGAAGTTGTTATATACGAGTCTTATTACTAGCCGGTAATCCCGATTGTTGTTTTTGACAGGCGATATTGTTCCGGGAACCTCAGAGGAACGAGCGAGACGGGATTGAGCTAGCTTGAACAGGTTTGTGAGTGGACTTTGTTTTATAAACTGAATTGCATGCATCAAAATATCTTTGTTAAATACGGTTATGTATTGTGGCATTGAATTTCTGAATGTTAGAAATGATTTCTAGACATATGTTCTCCACTATTTCAGTTAAAATATGATAGTCGAGATATGCCGACTGATATGATATGATAGTCGAGATATGCCGACTGATATGATATGATAGTCGAGATATGCCGACTGATATGATATGATAGTCGAGATATGCCGACTGATATGATATGATAGTCGAGATATGCCGACTGATATGATATGATATGATAGTCGAGATATGCCGACTGATATGATATGATAGTCGAGATATGCCGACTGATATGATATGCTAGTCGAGAGATAGGCAGACTGATGAGATAGCATAGTACAGAGAGTTGTGATACAGTACTAGCACACCCCAAGGGATACCCTGGTGGCTAGTGGATGTGTCGATGACAGTGGATTTGAGATGTTATGTGTCTAGGTGGAAATAAATGATTTTGAACATGAAAATGCCGGTAATTTAAAGATGATGTTTTTATAACATGAATTGTTTATGTGATGCATGCATGGTTTTATAAATGGAGGGGGAAAAAGGTAGTATTCCTTGGAAAGCGTTTTATAAACGATTATTTTTGTCCACTCACAACTTTTGTGTTTAAACCCCCTTCAGGCCGTAGAGTGGACGAGGACAGTATCTCGAGGCAGAGGCATTAGCACTTCCGCTACGCTGTATAGTTGTACTTGAGTAGGATATCTAATTTGTACATTGATCCTACTTAGACGCTCTGATATTCTTGTATTTGGTTGGTATTTACTTACGGGAATTTTTAAGTGCTTAAATCCCTTGTCTGACAAGAGAAATTATTTATTGTTATTATCTTATGCTACGGATTGAAGGGTATTTGGGAACCTTTCCTTAGGTTGTCAGACGGGATCAGGGTTCTTCCCGGGTTTCGAGGGGAAATTCGGGACGGGTCCTGACAATTGGTATCAGAGCACTAGGTTAAATTCATGTAGACCGTACATCTAGTGTACAGGTGAAATTTTGGTATTAATGGTTTACAACTTCTTTTCAGCGTATAATGCCTCCGAGACGAGAGTTCCGTCAACGGTCAGGGAATGGTGGAGATGACCATGAACCTGCAGTGGAGCCTGATTTGAGGCAGACACTGGAACAGCTGGGTCAGACGTTAGCTTCTGTACTCCAAGATAGAGCTTCTCACGAAGTCTCTGATATTGAGAGAGCCCAGAGACTGGGGGCGACGATATTCATGGGTGACTCTAGCCCAGAGGAAGCTGAGGAGTGGATTACTCGCATGGAGCGGGTGTTTATGATTATGAGGTGTCCTCTAGAGGAGAGAGTTCTACTGGCAACATTTTTACTAGGTGGTTCTGCTTACCACTGGTGGCACTCATTGGAGGTGTCAGGCTGGAATGTCCATACGGTTACTTGGCAGATTTTCCGGGAACGTTTCTTGGAGCAGTTTTACCCTCGCTCACACCGGAGTGTTAAGGAGGCCGAGTTCTTGCATTTACAGCAAGGAGACATGACGGTGGCCCAGTATGAACAGAGATTCATAGCGCTGAGTCGCTTTGCACCGACGTTGGTAGTGACCGAGTCAGACAAGTGCCACAGATTTGAGAGTGGACTGCGGAGTGAGATTCGGTCAGCAGTTACGTCTATGGACCACACTTCGTTGAGGACTTTGGCTGATGCTGCAGCTCGAGTAGAGTTGAGTTTGGGTTTCCCAATGCCACAGCAGTACAGTGGGAACAGGAGACGACGAGATCACTGGACTGCAGGAACCTCTAGTCAGGGACCATCAAAAAGAGGCAGTCATAGTTCTGGATCTTCTGGGAGATCTAGTACAGGCAGTGGCGGAGCTGGTCAGACACGACAATCTTTTGCACAGTCTCGGGGTGCCTCAGTGCAGTTCAACAGGAGACAGGGTGGCAGATCTAGTGGCTTCAGTGATGCCGGTTGTTATTTCTGTGGGGAGCCTGGTCACATCAAGAGATTCTGTCCACAACGACGTCCGGGCAGTAGTTCCTTTAGTCGTGGTGCGACTGATCCTAGCCTGAGTGCAGGACAGATGTATGATACTGCAGCTGAGAGGCAGACCTATTACGGTGGGGCTGGTAGAGTTAGTGGGACCAGCAGTGCTAGAGGCAGGTATGGGGATCGTGGTCGATCTTCAGGTACACCAGCTCGAGTGTTTGCCATGACGCAACAGGAGGCTCGAGTAGCACCGGATGTGGTCACGGGTACGTTACCTATTTTTAACCGCAATGCTTGTGTTTTATTAGATCCGGGAGCAACTCATTCTTTTATTTCTCGGGGTTTTGCATTGTTTGCGGATAGAGAATTGTCTCCAATTGGTTGGGACATGGGTATTAGTACTCCTACCGGAGATATGTTAGTGGCGAACCTAGTGATTCGCAGTTGTCCGGTGATGGTTGAAGGCCATGGTTTGGAGGTAGATTTAATCCCCTTAGATATCTTTGAGTTTGATGTGATTTTGGGGATGGATTGGTTGTCCATGCACCATGCCTCCATAGACTGTTATAATAAGACAATAGTTTTTCGGAGTCCAGGATTCCCTGAACTTACATTTCGGGGAGATCGTAGGGTATTACCCTATGGAGTGATATCAGCGTTAACAGCTGAGAGATTGTTGAGAAAAGGTTGTGAGGGTTACTTGGCTCATGTGATAGATGCTCGGAATACTTCGATGAGAGTGGAAGATATTCCTGTGGTGAGTGAATTCTCTGATGTGTTTCCAGATGATCTTCCAGGATTACCACCACACCGTGAGATTGAGTTCACAATCGAGCTTTTGCCAGGTACTCAACCTATCTCACAGGCACCGTATAGGATGGCACCGACAGAATTGCGAGAGTTAAAGACTCAATTGCAGGACTTGGTGAATATGGGATTTATTCGCCCAAGTGTTTCACCATGGGGTGCACCGGTATTATTTGTGAGGAAAAATGATGGTGGTCTGAGATTGTGTATCGACTACCGGCAGTTAAATAAAGTGACGGTGCGAAATAAGTATCCTTTGCCAAGGATTGACGATTTATTTGATCAACTGAAAGGGGCAAAGTATTTTTCAAAAATTGACCTTCGATCCGGGTACCATCAGTTGAGAATCCGGGAAGAGGATGTTCAGAAAACAGCTTTCAGGACTCGGTATGGTCATTATGAGTTCCTGGTGATGCCTTTCGGGTTGACTAATGCCCCGGCAGCGTTTATGGATTTGATGAACAGAGTATTCCAAAAGTATTTGGATCGATTTGTAATTGTGTTCATCGACGATATCTTGGTGTATTCAAGGAGTGCCAAGGCACATGAGAAGCACTTGAGGTTGGTGCTGAATATGCTTAGGAAAAAGCATTTGTTTGCCAAGTTCAGTAAATGCCAGTTTTGGTTGACCGAAGTTGGATTCTTGGGTCATGTGATTTCGGCTGAGGGTATCAGCGTAGATCTCCAAAAAGTGGAGGCAGTGGCAAACTGGGAGCAACCGAGGATAGTGACAGAGATGAGGAGTTTTCTGGGATTGGCAAGATATTATCGGCGGTTCGTAGAAGGATTTTCTACGATAGCAGGCCCATTGACTCGGTTGACTAAGAAAGGAGTCAAGTTTGACTGGGATGCTGATTGTGAGCAGAGTTTCCAGGAGCTAAAGAGAAGATTGACTTCTGCTCCAGTATTAACCCTTCCAGATGGTAACGGGTGTTTTGAGGTATATAGTGATGCATCATTGCGGGGTATTGGCTGTGTGCTGATGCAGCATGGGAAAGTGATAGCATATGCTTCCAGACAACTTAAAACCCATGAGAGGAATTACCCCACACATGATTTGGAGTTGGCTGCAGTAGTGCATGCACTGAAAATATGGAGACATTATTTGTATGGGGAGACGTGTCGGATCTTCACCGACCATAAGAGTTTAAAGTACTTGTTCACCCAGAAAGACCTGAATTTGAGGCAGAGAAGGTGGCTTGAGCTGATAAAGGATTATGATTGTACTATTGAGTATCACCCAGGAAAAGCCAATGTTGTGGCAGATGCCTTGAGCAGGAAATCTATGGGATCTTTGGCCCATTTGCATACAGTCTACTTACCGTTGCTGGTAGAGTTCCGTAGAGCAGGGATTGTACTGGACATGGATAGCCAGGGGGATTTGTTGGCTAGTTTCCATGTGAGGCCTGTTCTGATTGATCGGATTATTGAGGCTCAACTCCAGGATCCTACATTGTGCATTATCAGGATGGAGTTAGAGGCTGGAAACAGGCAGGACTATGCGGTTAGGGATGATGGAGCATTGGTTAAGGATGGACGGTTGTGCGTACCGAATGAGCTGGAGCTAAAGAGGGAAATTCTTAATGAGGCTCATAGTTCGGCTTACGCTATGCATCCAGGAGGTACCAAGATGTATCATACCCTAAGGAAACACTATTGGTGGACTGGGATGAAAATAGAAATTGCTGAGTTTGTGAGTAGATGTTTGACATGTCAGCAAGTGAAAGCAGAGAGGCAGAAACCCTATGGGACACTGCAACCATTACCTATTCCGGAATGGAAGTGGGATCACATTACGATGGATTTTGTGTATAAACTTCCAAGGACACGGAAAGGACATGATGGGATATGGGTAATTGTGGATAGACTTACGAAGTCTGCACATTTCTTGCCAGTGCGAGAAGATTTTCGGATGAGTCGGTATGCCAAATTGTTCGTGGATGAGATCATACGGCTGCATGGGACTCCAGAGTCTATTGTTTCGGACAGGGATCCGAGATTTACCTCCAGGTTTTGGCGGAGTTTGCAGAAGGAATTTGGCACCACATTGCATTTCAGTACAGCCTTTCATCCTCAGACAGATGGTCAATCTGAGAGAACAATCCAGGTTTTGGAGGATATGATGAGGGCTTGTGTACTACAGTTTAAAGGGAACTGGGATTCACACTTGTCTCTGATGGAATTTGCATATAATAACAGTTACCAGTCGAGTATCGGGATGTCACCTTTCGAGGCACTGTATGGGAGGCAGTGCAGAACACCTTTGTGTTGGAGTGATATAGGTGAAAGGAAACTGTTAACACCCGAGTTGGTGGATTTGACTGAGGAAAAGATTAGAATCATCAGAGAAAGGTTGAAGATAGCTCAAGATCGCCAGAAGAGCTATGCAGACCGCAGAACCAGAGACCTTGAGTTTGAGGTTGGTGATTGGGTGTTCTTGAAACTATCTCCGTGGAAAGGAGTGGTACGTTTTGGTAGACGGGGAAAACTAAGTCCTCGCTACATTGGTCCATATGAGATTTTGGAAAGGATAGGACCAGTGGCATATCGTATTTCTTTACCCTCGGAATTATCCAGAGTTCATGATGTCTTTCATGTATCTTTGCTCCGGAAATACCTGTTTGATGAGTCTCATGTGTTGGAAGAGCAACCACTTGAGCTGAAAGACGATTTGACATTTGAGGAGCAACCAGTGCAAATTCTGGATTGGAAGGAAAAGGTACTTCGCAGAAAGACTATTCCTCTAGTTAAAGTGTTGTGGAGGAACCATAACGTGGAGGAAGCCACGTGGGAAACTGAGGAACTAATGCGGGCACAGTATCCTCATTTATTTCATGATTAGGAATGAATTTCGGGGACGAAATTTCTTAAGGGGGGTAGATTGTAACAACCCGGACTTTTCATAATTTATTTTATGCAATTAATTTTTGTTAAATGACGATTTTACCCTTGATCGGTAAAGGGCTTGGAAATCAAGTTTTGTTTCGAGACACTTTTGGTGGTGTTTCGGGTACCGTTGCGTAGGTCTCGAACTCACGAGTTCGTAGACAGGCGGCACGCAGGAAACGGAGTTCGTATACGGAAGTTGTGGGTCTAGATGTGTAAGGGCATTTTGGTAATTTGCCATGGATGGGAGATATTTTACCTCAATTATTTTACATCATCATTTCATCTTATCTCCTTATCTGCACTCACTCATTCACTCTGTAACAAAGAAAACACAAACACACTCACCCAAACCGTGCGAAACTTACCCGAAGAGAAACCAAAAGTCAACGACGGATTCAAGGCTTTAACTTCCCATTTGGATCAACTAATCGTATTCTACTCTTTCCCACGATCACAACCGTACCAACCATCGAAGGAGAGGACTACGGTGGAAGCCGAGCCGAGTAAAGGAAGTTTCGGATCTTTGGATCGATTGTTCGGCTTATAGAGGTACGTGTTTGATGTTTTGAGGTTATATTTGGATTCTTGGGTTTGAGTAGATAGATTTAGACGTAAAATTTGTGTAAAACGGTTGAGTTTTGAGGAAGTTGTAAAGCTTGGAATTTCGGTCGGAAATGGCGGATTCCGGCGAACCAGACGGCGGCGGAGGTGGCGGTCCGGTCATCTTCTCCGGCCAGCCTCCGGCGACGGTGACGGCGTCCGGTTGTCTTCTCCGGTGAGTCATCGGTGACCGGTCGGATCGAGTTGAACCGGTCTAGTTGAGTGAACCGGTCGGGTCGAGTTGGACCGGGTCAGGTTGAGCCGAACCGGGTTGGACCGGTTCAGGCGCGTGGTTACTGTAGCAGGCGCGTGACTGGCGCGTGAGGGCGCGTGGGCGCGTGTACCGACCTTCCGGCGGCGCGTGGCGGCGCGTGGGGTCGAGGTTGACGTCACGGCGGCGCGTGGTAACTAGTTTCGGACGTTCTGAATCTGTTGGTACACGTTTCAGGTTGATCGGACATCGTTTAGAGGTCGTTTTAAGTGTCCGAAGTTGCTGTGATTTTAGGAACAGCAAGGGTAGACTTCCCGAGGTTTAGGAAGTTGTTATATACGAGTCTTATTACTAGCCGGTAATCCCGATTGTTGTTTTTGACAGGCGATATTGTTCCGGGAACCTCAGAGGAACGAGCGAGACGGGATTGAGCTAGCTTGAACAGGTTTGTGAGTGGACTTTGTTTTATAAACTGAATTGCATGCATCAAAATATCTTTGTTAAATACGGTTATGTATTGTGGCATTGAATTTCTGAATGTTAGAAATGATTTCTAGACATATGTTCTCCACTATTTCAGTTAAAATATGATAGTCGAGATATGCCGACTGATATGATATGATAGTCGAGATATGCCGACTGATATGATATGATAGTCGAGATATGCCGACTGATATGATATGATAGTCGAGATATGCCGACTGATATGATATGATAGTCGAGATATGCCGACTGATATGATATGATAGTCGAGATATGCCGACTGATATGATATGATATGATAGTCGAGATATGCCGACTGATATGATATGATAGTCGAGATATGCCGACTGATATGATATGCTAGTCGAGAGATAGGCAGACTGATGAGATAGCATAGTACAGAGAGTTGTGATACAGTACTAGCACACCCCAAGGGATACCCTGGTGGCTAGTGGATGTGTCGATGACAGTGGATTTGAGATGTTATGTGTCTAGGTGGAAATAAATGATTTTGAACATGAAAATGCCGGTAATTTAAAGATGATGTTTTTATAACATGAATTGTTTATGTGATGCATGCATGGTTTTATAAATGGAGGGGGAAAAAGGTAGTATTCCTTGGAAAGCGTTTTATAAACGATTATTTTTGTCCACTCACAACTTTTGTGTTTAAACCCCCTTCAGGCCGTAGAGTGGACGAGGACAGTATCTCGAGGCAGAGGCATTAGCACTTCCGCTACGCTGTATAGTTGTACTTGAGTAGGATATCTAATTTGTACATTGATCCTACTTAGACGCTCTGATATTCTTGTATTTGGTTGGTATTTACTTACGGGAATTTTTAAGTGCTTAAATCCCTTGTCTGACAAGAGAAATTATTTATTGTTATTATCTTATGCTACGGATTGAAGGGTATTTGGGAACCTTTCCTTAGGTTGTCAGACGGGATCAGGGTTCTTCCCGGGTTTCGAGGGGAAATTCGGGACGGGTCCTGACAATTGGTATCAGAGCACTAGGTTAAATTCATGTAGACCGTACATCTAGTGTACAGGTGAAATTTTGGTATTAATGGTTTACAACTTCTTTTCAGCGTATAATGCCTCCGAGACGAGAGTTCCGTCAACGGTCAGGGAATGGTGGAGATGACCATGAACCTGCAGTGGAGCCTGATTTGAGGCAGACACTGGAACAGCTGGGTCAGACGTTAGCTTCTGTACTCCAAGATAGAGCTTCTCACGAAGTCTCTGATATTGAGAGAGCCCAGAGACTGGGGGCGACGATATTCATGGGTGACTCTAGCCCAGAGGAAGCTGAGGAGTGGATTACTCGCATGGAGCGGGTGTTTATGATTATGAGGTGTCCTCTAGAGGAGAGAGTTCTACTGGCAACATTTTTACTAGGTGGTTCTGCTTACCACTGGTGGCACTCATTGGAGGTGTCAGGCTGGAATGTCCATACGGTTACTTGGCAGATGTTTGATGTTTTGGATCGATTTTCCGGCTTATAGAGGTACGTGTTTGATGTTTTGAGGTTATATTTGGATTCTTGGGTTTGAGTAGATAGATTTAGACGTAAAATTTGTGTAAAACGGTTGAGTTTTGAGGAAGTTGTAAAGCTTGGAATTTCGGTCGGAAATGGCGGATTCCGGCGAACCAGACGGCGGCGGAGGTGGCGGTCCGGTCATCTTCTCCGGCCAGCCTCCGGCGACGGTGACGGCGTCCGGTTGTCTTCTCCGGCGAGTCATCGGTGACCGGTCGGGTCGAGTTGAACCGGTCGAGTTGAGTGAACCGGTCGGGTCGAGTTGGACCGGGTCAGGTTGAGCCGAACCGGGTTGGACCGGTTCAGGCGCGTGGTTACTGTAGCAGGCGCGTGACTGGCGCGTGAGGGCGCGTGGGCGCGTGTGCCGACCTTCCGGCGGCGCGTGGCGGCGCGTGGGGTCGAGGTTGACGTCACGGCGGCGCGTGGTAACTAGTTTTGGACGTTCTGAATCTGTTGGTACACGTTTCAGGTTGATCGGACATCGTTTAGAGGTCATTTTAAGTGTCCGAAGTTGCTGTGATTTTAGGAACAGCAAGGGTAGACTTCCCGAGGTTTAGGAAGTTGTTATATACGAGTCTTATTACTAGCCGGTAATCCCGATTGTTGTTTTTGACAGGCGATATTGTTCCGGGAACCTCAGAGGAACGAGCGAGACGGGATTGAGCTAGCTTGAACAGGTTTGTGAGTGGACTTTGTTTTATAAACTGAATTGCATGCATCAAAATATCTTTGTTAAATACGGTTATGTATTGTGGCATTGAATTTCTGAATGTTAGAAATGATTTCTAGACATATGTTCTCCACTATTTCAGTTAAAATATGATAGTCGAGATATGCCGACTGATATGATATGATAGTCGAGATATGCCGACTGATATGATATGATAGTCGAGATATGCCGACTGATATGATATGATAGTCGAGATATGCCGACTGATATGATATGATAGTCGAGATATGCCGACTGATATGATATGATAGTCGAGATATGCCGACTGATATGATATGATAATCGAGATATGCCGACTGATATGATATGATAGTCGAGATATGCCGACTGATATGATATGATAGTCGAGATATGCCGACTGATATGATATGATATGATAGTCGAGATATGCCGACTGATATGATATGATAGTCGAGATATGCCGACTGATATGATATGCTAGTCGAGAGATAGGCCGACTGATGAGATAGCATAGTACAGAGAGTTGTGATACAGTACTAGCACACCCCAAGGGATACCCTGGTGGCTAGTGGATGTGTCGATGACAGTGGATTTGAGATGTTATGTGTCTAGGTGGAAATAAATGATTTTGAACATGAAAATGCCGGTGATTTAAAGATGATGTTTTTATAACATGAATTGTTTATGTGATGCATGCATGGTTTTATAAATGGAGGGGGAAAAAGGTAGTATTCCTTGGAAAGCGTTTTATAAACGATTATTTTTGTCCACTCACAACTTTTGTGTTTAAACCCCCTTCAGGCCGTAGAGTGGACGAGGACAGTATCTCGAGGCAGAGGCATTAGCACTTCCGCTACGCTGTATAGTTGTACTTGAGTAGGATATCTAATTTGTACATTGATCCTACTTAGACGCTCTGATATTCTTGTATTTGGTTGGTATTTACTTACGGGAATTTTTAAGTGCTTAAATCCCTTGTCTGACAAGAGAAATTATTTATTTTTATTATCTTATGCTACGGATTGAAGGGTATTTGGGAACCTTTCCTTAGGTTGTCAGACGGGATCAGGGTTCTTCCCGGGTTTCGAGGGGAAATTCGGGACGGGTCCTGACAAGAGTACCATCCAGGGAAAGCCAATGTTGTGGCGGATGCATTGAGCAGGAAATCCATGGGTTCTTTGGCCCATTTGCATACAGTCTACCTACCGTTATTGGTAGAGTTCCGTAGAGCAGGGATAGTACTGGACATGGATAGCTAGGGGGCTTTGTTGGCTAGTTTCCATGTGAGGCCTGTTCTGATTGATCGGATTATTGAGGCTCAACTCCAGGATCCTACGTTGTGCATTATCAGGATGGAGTTGGAGGCTGGAAACAGGCAGGACTATGCGCTTAGGGATGATGGAGGCTTGGTTAGGGATGGCCGGTTGTGCGTACCGAATGAGTTGGAGCTAAAGAGGGAAATTCTTGATGAGGCTCATAGTTCGGCTTACGCTATGCATCCAGGAGGTACCAAGATGTATCATACCCTAAGGAAATACTATTGGTGGACTGGGATGAAAAGGGAATTGCTGAGTTTGTGAGTAGATGCCTGACGTGTCAGCAAGTGAAAGTAGAAAGGCAGAAACCATATGGGGCACTTCAACCATTACCTATTCCGGAATGGAAGTGGGATCACATTACGATGGATTTTGTGTATAAATTTCCAAGGACACAGCAGGGACATGATGGGATATGGGTAATTGTTGATAGACTCACGAAGTCTGCACATTTCTTGCCAGTGCGGGAAGATTTTCGGATGAGTCGGTATGCCAAATTTTTTATTGATGAGATCATACGGCTACATGGGACTCCAGAGTCCATTGTTTCGGACAGGGATCCTAGATTTACCTCCAGGTTTTGGCGGAGTTTGCAGAAGGCTTTTGGCACTACCTTGCATTTGAGTACAGCTTTTCATCCTCAGACGGATGGTCAGTCTGAGAGGACAATCCAGGTTTTGGAGGATATGATGAGAGCTTGTGTACTACAGTTTAAAGGGAACTGGGATTCACACCTGGCTCTGATGGAATTTGCTTATAATAATAGTTATCAGTCGAGTATTGGGATGTCTCCTTTCGAGGCACTGTATGGGAGGCAGTGCAGGACACCATTATGTTGGAACGAAGTGGGTGAAATGAAACTGTTAACACCAGAGTTGGTTGATACAACTGAGGAAAAAATAAGGATCATCAGAGAAAGGTTGAAGACAACTCAGGATCGCCAGAAGAGCTATGCAGACCGTAGAACCAGAGACCTTGAGTTTGAGGTAGGTGATTGGGTGTTCTTGAAACTATCTCCTTGGAAGGGAGTGGTACGTTTTGGTAGACGAGGAAAACTGAGTCCTCGCTACATTGGTCCGTATGAGATTCTGGAGAGGATAGGACCAGTGGCATATCGTCTTGCTTTACCATCGGAATTATCCAGAGTTCATAATGTTTTTCATGTATCCTTGCTCCGGAAATATCTGTTTGATGAGTCTCACGTATTGGGAGAGCAGCCACTTGAGCTGAAAGATGATTTGACCTTTGAGGAGCAACCGGTGCAAATTTTGGATTGGAAAGAGAAGGTATTGCGCAGAAAGAGTATTTGTAACAACCCGGAATTTCAATTATTGGATTTAATTAAATTATTTATGTAAAATGACGATTTTGCCCTTGCTTGTTAAAGGGCATGGAAATCAAGTTTTGTTTCGAAACCTTTTCGGTGGTGTTTTGTATATCGTTGCGTAGGTCTCGAACTCACGAGTTCGTAGACAGGCGGCACACGGAAAACGGAGTTCGTAGACGAGAGTTATGGGTCTAAATGTGCAAGGGCATTTTGGTAATTTGGTTTTGGGAGAAGATATTTTAACCCCCAAATCAGAGTTTATCTGATCCATCTTCATTTTCATACTTATCATCTCCTTCTCTCTCTCTCTCTGTGACAAACTCAAACACACCCGAAACCATTGAACCCGTGCGAAATTCACCCAAACACCCACAAAAGTCAACATTGATTTCAAGGCCTCATCTTCCAGTTTTGATCCACTAATCGTGTTCTACTCCTTCCCACGATCACAACCGTACCAACCATCGAAGGAGAGGACCACGGAGGAAGCCGAACCGAGAATAGGAAGTTTCGGACTTTCCGATCGATTTTCCGGCTAGCACAGGTATGTGTTTGATGTTTTAAGCTCATATTTGGATTCCTGGGTTTGAGTAGATAGATTTAGACGTAAAATTCGTGAAAAACGGTTGAGTTTTGAAGAAGTTGGAAAGCTTGGAGTTTCGGCCGGAAATGGAGGATTCCGGCGAAACCAGACGGCGGCGGAGGTGGTGGTCCGGTCATCTTCTCCGGCCGACCTCCAGCGACGGTGACGGCAGCCGGTCATCTTCTCCGGCGAGTCGCCGGTGACCGGTCAGGTTGAGTTGAACCGGTCCGGTCGAGTGAACCGGTCGGGTCAGTTGAACCGGTCGGGTCGAGTTGAAACGGTCAGGTTGAGTGAACCGGTCAGGCCGAGTTGGACCGGGTCGGGCCGAGTTGGACCGGGTCGGGCCGAGTTGGACCGGGTTGGACCGGTCCAGGCGCGTGGGTACTGTAGCAGGTGCGTGACCGGCGCGTGAGGGCGCGTGGCGGCGCGTGAGCGCGTGTTCCGACCTTCCGTCGGCGCGTGGCGGCACGTGGGGCCGAGTCGGAGGTCACGGTGGCGCGTGACAGTTAGTTTTTGACGTTTCGGACCTGTTGGCGCAGGTTTCGAGTCGATCGGATGTCGTTTAGGGGTTGTTTCGGACGTTTTAAGGTTGCTGCGTTTTCTAGGACAGCATCGTTAGACTCCCGGGATTTATGGGGTTTATACTTAAGATTATTATTATTAGCTGGTAATCCCGATTATTAATTTGGACAGGCGATACTGCTCCAGGAACCTCAGGGGAGCGTACAGTTCGGGATTGAGCGTGCTTGAACAGGTTTGTGAGTGGACTTTGATTTATAAACTGTAATGCATGCAAAAATGTATCTTTGCTTTAAATACTGTTGAGTATGAGTGCAATGAATTTCTGGATTTTAGAAATGATGCTGGACACATATTTTACAATATTTCTGTGAAAGTATGTTTTGAGAAATGGCCTGATTTTGTACTCGATTTTGATATCGTTTTGACGTGGTGACTATTTGAGTATGTGATTTGGGTTTTGACTCATAATTGTGATTTTACCGATTTTGGCCATAAAATGATATTTTAAAGAATTTGGCTTAGGCCGCGAAACAAGATTTCGAAGTATGGATTTGATTCACTGATTCCCGTCCCGATGGTTATTGTTGCTCTGACTGGTGTTGAGGAGTATGACTCTACCAGTTGTTGAGGGTTCGGACCTTAGGTGTTGAGGAGTATGTCTCCGCCGGGTCGCGAAACTGTCTATGCATAGTACAGATATTACAGACAGTACATATGGTACACAGAGTTGTACAGATTTGAACACATCTCAAGGGATACCCTGATGTGTTATGAATATGTCGGGAACAGTGAATTCTTGATTTTGAGATATTTGCCAAATGGAACCAAATGATTTGAATTTGAGATATTATGTGGCAGATTGAACCAAATGATTTGATTTTGAGATATTATGTGGCAGATTGAACCAAATGATTTGATTTTGAGATATTATGTGTCCGATTGAACCAAATGATTTGAATTTGAGATAATTTGTGTCCATATTGAATTAAATGATTTTAAACTCATTTGAAGAGAGTTTTCAAACCAAATTGTGGATCACGAGGTATTTTCATTATACAGATTTTATGTGAGTCCAATTAAATGGTTTTAAAGATAAATGTGAATTTTGGATGATTTACATATGATGCTTTTATATGATAAATTGTTTTATGTTATGCATGCATGATTTTATAAATGGAGGGGAAGAAAGGTAATTCTTCGAAAAGGAATTTATAAATGATTATTTTTGTCCACTCACAACTTTTGTGTTTAAATCCCCCTTCAGGCAGTTGAGTAGAGTTGACGCGAACATTGATCTCGAGGCTGAGGCATTAGGATTCTGACTGCGCTGTGTTGTATATTTGAGTAGGATATCTAAATTTTATTCTTGATCCTACTTAGACGCTCTGATATTATGTTGCATTTGATTTGTCATTAATTACGGGAATTATTGAGTGCTTAAGTCCCTTGTCTGACAAGAGGAAGTATTTATTATGGTTATTATAATTTGTATGGATTGAAGGGTATTTTGGGAACCTTTTCTTAGGTTGTCAGACGGGATCAGGGTTCTTCCCGGATTTCGAGGGGAAATTCGGGACGGGTCCTGACAATTGGTATCAGAGCACTAGGTTAAATTCCTGCAGACTGTACACTACGTGTACAATTATTTTGGTATTGATGAGTTATAGTTCTTTTCAGCGTAATGCCTCCGAGACGCGAGTTCCGTCAACCGTCGGAAAATATGGGGGACACACCTGAACCTACAGTGGAGCCTGATATGAGGCAGACACTGGAACAATTAGGTCATGCGTTGACTTCTGTACTTCAGAGTAGGACTGCTACTGAAGGTTCAGACATTGAGAGAGCCCAGAGATTAGGGGCTACAGTATTTATGGGCGACTCTAGCCCAGATGATGCAAGAGAGTGGATTACTCGTTTAGAGCGAGTGTTCTCGGTTATGAGATGTCCTCAGGGGGACAGGGTGTTGTTGGCCACTTTTCTGCTGGGTGGTTCCGCTTATGATTGGTGGAGTGCATTAGAGGTATCAGGTTGGGAAGTCAGTACCATTACCTGGGCGACCTTTCGGGAGAAGTTCCTCGAGCAATTTTATCCTTGCTCGTACCGAGATGCCAGGGAGGCTGAGTTCATACACCTACAGCAGGGAGATTTGACAGTGGCTCAGTATGAGCAGAGATTTTTAGAGTTGGCTCGTTTTGCACCAGCTCTAGTGGTAACCGAGAGGGACAGACGCCGTAGATTTGAAAATGGGCTGAGGGGCGAACTTCGGTCAGCGGTAACGGCTGCAGCCCATACTTCATTGAGAGATGCGTCTGACGCTGCAGCTCGTGTAGAGTTGAGCATGGGTGTGCCTGTCCAGCAGCAGTTTAGGGGTTCCAGGCGACACAGGGATCGCTGGGATGTTGGAACCTCTAGTCAGGGACCGTCCAAGAGAGGCAGTTACAGCTCTGGATCTACTGCGGGTGAGGGATTTGGTTCAGGCAGTGGCGGAGTCAGACATGCACCCCAGTCATCCGCCCGTTCTAGTGGTGCTTCTGTGCAATCAACTAGAAGACCGAGTGGCAGCTCAGGTAGCACTGGATGTTTCTTTTGTGGGGAGAGTGGTCACATCAAGAGATTTTGCCCACATTTGTATCCGGCTAGTAGTTCCTGGGGGCGGGGTGCTGCTGAACAGGGGCAGAGGACATTTCAGACGCCCGGTTTTGCAGCTGGAAGTCAGAGTCAATCCAGTAGGGCCAACAGGGCCAATTGGACAAACAGGCCCCGTGGGTCCAACAGGGCCAGAGGCAGACAGTGGGGTCGTGGTCGATCGTTGGATACCCAAGCTCGAGTGTTTGCTATGTCGCAACAGGAGGCCCGAGCAGCACCAGATGTAGTCACGGGTATGTTATCTATTTTTAACCGTGATGCTTATGTTTTAATAGATCCTGGGGCTACTCATTCTTTCATTTCTCGGGAGTTTACATTATTTGCTGATAGAGAATTGTCTCCGATTGGTTGGGACATGGGTGTTAGTACTCCTACTGGGAATATGTTAGTGGCGAATCTCGTGATTCGAAATTGTCCAGTGTTAGTGGAAGGTCATGCATTAGAGGCAGATTTAATTCCCCTAGATATTTTTGATTTTGATGTGATTCTGGGGATGGATTGGTTGACTATGCACCATGCCTCTATTGATTGTTATGACAAAAGAGTGGATTTCCGGAGTTCAGGTTTACCGGAACTTACATTCAGAGGAGATCGTAGGGTACTACCCTGTGGAGTGATATCAGCTTTGACTGCTGAGAAATTGCTGAGGAAAGGTTGTGAGGGTTACTTGGCTCATGTGTTTGATTCTCGGGAAACTCCAATGAGAGTGGAGGATATTCCCGTGGTGAGTGAATTCTCTGATGTGTTTCCAGATGATCTTCCGGGATTGCCACCTCACCGGGAGATTGAGTTCACCATCGAGCTTTTGCCAGGTACTCAACCTATCTCACAGGCACCGTATAGGATGGCACCGGCAGAATTGCGAGAGTTAAAGACTCAGTTGCAGGACTTGGTGAATATGGGATTTATTCGCCCAAGTGTTTCACCTTGGGGTGCACCAGTGTTATTTGTGAGGAAAAAGGATGGTGGGTTGAGGTTGTGTATCGACTACCGGAAGCTAAACATGGCTACGGTGCGGAATAAGTATCCTTTGCCAAGGACAGATGATTTGTTTGATCAACTTAAGGGGGCAAGATATTTTTCGAAAATTGACCTTCGATCCGGATACCACCAGTTGAGGATCAGAGAAGGGGATGTTGAGAAAACAGCTTTCAGGACTCGTTATGGTCATTATGAGTTCCTGGTGATGCCTTTCGGGTTGACTAATGCTCCAGCAGCATTTATGGATTTGATGAACAGGGTGTTCCAAAAGTATTTGGATCGGTTTGTGATTGTGTTCATTGATGACATCTTGGTGTATTCGAGGAGTGCTAAGGCACATGAGAAGCACTTAAGGTTGGTGCTGAATATGCTTAGGAAAAAGCATTTGTTTGCCAAATTCAGTAAATGCCAGTTTTGGTTGACTGAAGTTGGATTCTTAGGTCATGTGATTTCGGCTGAGGGTATCAGCGTAGATCCCCAAAAGGTTGAGGCAGTGGCAAACTGGGAGCAACCGAGGACAGTGACAGAGGTGAGGAGTTTTCTGGGTTTGGCAGGATATTATCGACGGTTCGTAGAAGGATTTTCTACGATAGCAGGGCCGTTGACTCGGTTGACGAGGAAAGGAGTCAAGTTTGACTGGGGAGCTGATTGTGAACAGGGATTTCAGGAGCTGAAGAGGAGGTTGACTTCTGCTCCAGTATTGACCATTCCTGATGATACTGGTGGATTCGAGGTGTATAGTGATGCATCATTGCGGGGTATAGGCTGCGTGTTGATGCAGCATGGAAAGGTGATAGCTTATGCTTCTAGACAACTTAAACCCCATGAGTTGAATTACCCCACACATGATTTGGAATTAGCTGCAGTGGTGCATGCATTGAAAATATGGAGACATTATTTGTACGGGGAGACGTGTCGGATCTTCACCGACCATAAGAGTTTGAAGTACTTGTTCACCCAAAAAGACCTGAATCTGAGGCAGAGAAGATGGCTTGAGTTAATAAAGGATTATGATTGTACTATAGAGTACCATCCAGGGAAAGCCAATGTTGTGGCAGATGCTTTAAGCAGGAAATCCATGGGTTCTTTAGCCCATTGCATACAGTCTACTTACCATTACTGGTAGAGTTCCGTAGAGCAGGGATAGTACTGGGCATGGATAGCCAGGGGGCTTTGTTGGCTAGTTTTCATGTGAGGCCTGTTCTGATTGATCGGATTATTGAGGCTCAACTCCAGGACCCTACATTGTGCATTATCAGGATGGAGTTGGAGGCTGGAACCAGGCATGACTATGCGCTTAGGGTTGATGGAGCCTTGGTTAGGGATGGTCGGTTGTGCGTACCAAATGAGCTGGAACTAAAGAGGGAAATTCTTGATGAGGCTCATAGTTCGGCTTACGCTATGCATCCAGGAGGTACCAAGATGTATCATACACTAAGGAAATATTATTGGTGGACTGGGATGAAAAGGGAGATTGCTGAGTTTGTGAGTAGATGCCTGACATGCCAGCAAGTGAAAGCCGAGAGGCAGAAACCATATGGGGCACTTCAACCATTACCTATTCCGGAATGGAAGTGGGATCACATTACGATGGATTTTGTGTATAAACTTCCAAGAACACAGAAAGGACATGATGGGATATGGGTAATTGTTGATAGACTCACGAAGTCTGCACATTTCTTGCCAGTGCGGGAAGATTTTCGGATGAGTCAGTATGCCAAATTGTTCATTGATGAGATCATACGGCTACATGGGACTCCAGAGTCCATTGTTTCGGACAGGGATCCTAGATTTACCTCCAGGTTTTGGCGGAGTTTGCAGAAGGCTTTTGGCACTACATTGCATTTTAGTACAGCTTTTCATCCTGAGACGGATGGTCAGTCTGAGAGGACAATCCAGATTTTGGAAGATATGATGAGAGCTTGTGTACTACAGTTTAAAGGAAACTGGGATTCACACCTGGCTCTGATGGAATTTGCTTATAATAATAGTTATCAGTCGAGTATTGGGATGTCTCCTTTCGAGGCACTGTATGGGAGGCAGTGCAGGACACCTCTATGCTGGAACGAAGTGGGTGAAAGGAAACTGTTAACACCAGAGTTCGTTGATACGACTGAGGAAAAGATAAGGATCATCAGAGAAAGGTTGAAGACAGCTCAGGATCGCCAGAAGAGCTATGCAGACCGCAGAACTAGAGACCTTGAGTTTGAGGTTGGTGACTGGGTGTTCTTGAAACTATCTCCTTGGAAGGGGGTTGTACGTTTTGGTAGACGAGGAAAACTGAGTCCTCGCTACATTGGTCCATATGAGATTCTGGAGAGGATAGGACCAGTGGCATATCGTCTTGCTTTACCATCGGAACTATCGAGAGTTCATAATGTTTTCCATGTATCTTTGCTCCGGAAATATCTGTTTGATGAGTCTCACGTATTGGGAGAACAACCACTTGAGCTGAAAGATGATTTGACCTTTGAGGAGCAACCGGTGCAAATTTTGGATTGGAAAGAGAAGGTACTGCGTAGAAAGAGTATTCCTCTAGTTAAAGTGTTGTGGAGGAATCATAACGTGGAGGAAGCCACGTGGGAAACTGAGGAACTAATGCGGGCGCAGTATCCTTATTTGTTCCAAGGATAGAGTTGAATTTCGAGGACGAAATTTCTTAAGGGGGGTAGATTGTAACAACCCGGAATTTCAATTATTGGATTTAATTAAATTATTTATGTAAAATGACGATTTTGCCCTTGCTTGTTAAAGGGCATGGAAATCAAGTTTTGTTTCGAAACCTTTTCGGTGGTGTTTTGTATACCGTTGCGTAGTTCTCGAACTCACGAGTTCGTAGACAGGCGGCACACGGAAAACGGAGTTCGTAGACGAGAGTTATGGGTCTAAATGTGCAAGGGCATTTTGGTAATTTGGTTTTGGGAGAAGATATTTTAACCCCCAAATCAGAGTTTATCTGATCCATCTTCATTTTCATACTTATCATCTCCTTCTCTCTCTCTCTGTGACAAACTCAAACACACCCGAAACCATTGAACCCGTGCGAAATTCACCCAAACACCCACAAAAGTCAACATTGATTTCAAGGCCTCATCTTCCAGTTTTGATCCACTAATCGTGTTCTACTCCTTCCCACGATCACAACCGTACCAACCATCGAAGGAGAGGACCACGGAGGAAGCCGAACCGAGAATAGGAAGTTTCGGACTTTCCGATCGATTTTCCGGCTAGCACAGGTATGTGTTTGATGTTTTAAGCTCATATTTGGATTCCTGGGTTTGAGTAGATAGATTTAGACGTAAAATTCGTGAAAAATGGTTGAGTTTTGAAGAAGTTGGAAAGCTTGGAGTTTCGGCCGGAAATGGAGGATTCCGGCGAAACCAGACGGCGGCGGAGGTGGTGGTCCGGTCATCTTCTCCGGCCGACCTCCGGCGACGGTGACGGCAGCCGGTCATCTTCTCCGGCGAGTCGCCGGTGACCGGTCAGGTTGAGTTGAACCGGTCCGGTCGAGTGAACCGGTCGGGTCAGTTGAACCGGTCGGGTCGAGTTGAACCGGTCGGGTTGAGTGAACCGGTCAGGCCGAGTTGGACCGGGTCGGGCCGAGTTGGACCGGGTTGGACCGGTCCAGGCGCGTGGGTACTGTAGCAGGCGCGTGACCGGCGCGTGAGGGCACGTGGCGGCGCGTGAGCGCGTGTTCCGACCTTCCGTCGGCGCGTGGCGGCACGTGGGGCCGAGTCGGAGGTCACGGTGGCGCGTGACAGTTAGTTTTTGACGTTTCGGACCTGTTGGCGCAGGTTTCGAGTCGATCGGATGTCGTTTAGGGGTTGTTTCGGACGTTTTAAGGTTGCTGCGTTTTCTAGGACAGCATCGTTAGACTCCCGGGATTTATGGGGTTTATACTTAAGATTATTATTATTAGCTGGTAATCCCGATTATTAATTTGGACAGGCGATACTGCTCCAGGAACCTCAGGGGAGCGTACAGTTCGGGATTGAGCGTGCTTGAACAGGTTTGTGAGTGGACTTTGATTTATAAACTGTAATGCATGCAAAAATGTATCTTTGCTTTAAATACTGTTGAGTATGAGTGCAATGAATTTCTGGATTTTAGAAATGATGCTGGACACATATTTTACAATATTTCTGTGAAAGTATGTTTTGAGAAATGGCCTGATTTTGTACTCGATTTTGATATCGTTTTGACGTGGTGACTATTTGAGTATGTGATTTGGGTTTTGACTCATAATTGTGATTTTACCGATTTTGGCCATAAAATGATATTTTAAAGAATTTGGCTTAGGCCGCGAAACAAGATTTCGAAGTATGGATTTGATTCACTGATTCCCGTCCCGATGGTTATTGTTGCTCTGACTGGTGTTGAGGAGTATGACTCTACCAGTTGTTGAGGGTTCGGACCTTAGGTGTTGAGGAGTATGTCTCCGCCGGGTCGCGAAACTGTCTATGCATAGTACAGATATTACAGACAGTACATATGGTACACAGAGTTGTACAGATTTGAACACATCTCAAGGGATACCCTGATGTGTTATGAATATGTCGGGAACAGTGAATTCTTGATTTTGAGATATTTGCCAAATGGAACCAAATGATTTGAATTTGAGATATTATGTGGCAGATTGAACCAAATGATTTGATTTTGAGATATTATGTGGCAGATTGAACCAAATGATTTGATTTTGAGATATTATGTGTCCGATTGAACCAAATGATTTGAATTTGAGATAATTTGTGTCCATATTGAATTAAATGATTTTAAACTCATTTGAAGAGAGTTTTCAAACCAAATTGTGGATCACGAGGTATTTTCATTATACAGATTTTATGTGAGTCCAATTAAATGGTTTTAAAGATAAATGTGAATTTTGGATGATTTACATATGATGCTTTTATATGATAAATTGTTTTATGTTATGCATGCATGATTTTATAAATGGAGGGGAAGAAAGGTAATTCTTCGAAAAGGAATTTATAAATGATTATTTTTGTCCACTCACAACTTTTGTGTTTAAATCCCCCTTCAGGCAGTTGAGTAGAGTTGACGCGAACATTGATCTCGAGGCTGAGGCATTAGGATTCTGACTGCGCTGTGTTGTATATTTGAGTAGGATATCTAAATTTTATTCTTGATCCTACTTAGACGCTCTGATATTATGTTGCATTTGATTTGTCATTAATTACGGGAATTATTGAGTGCTTAAGTCCCTTGTCTGACAAGAGGAAGTATTTATTATGGTTATTATAATTTGTATGGATTGAAGGGTATTTTGGGAACCTTTTCTTAGGTTGTCAGACGGGATCAGGGTTCTTCCCGGATTTCGAGGGGAAATTCGGGACGGGTCCTGACAGTATTCCTCTGGTTAAAGTGTTGTGGAGGAATCATAACGTGGAAGAAGCCACGTGGGAAACTGAGGAACTAATGCGGGCGCAGTATCCTTATTTGTTCCAAGGGTAGAGTTGAATTTCGAGGACGAAATTTCTTAAGGGGGGTAGATTGTAACAACCCGGAATTTCAATTATTGGAATTAAGTAAATTATTTATGTAAAATGACGATTTTACCCTTGGTCGGTAAAGGGCATGGAAGTCAAATTTTGTTTCGAGACACTTTTGGTGGTGTTTTGGATATCGTTGCGTAGGTCTCGAACTCACGAGTTCGTAGACAGGCGGCATGCGGAAAATGGAGTTCGTGGACGAAAGTTATGGGTCTAGATGTGCAAGGGCATTTTGGTAATTTGCCATGGAGAGAAGATATTTTGACCCCAATCATTTATATCTTCATTTCATCTTTATCACTCATTCTTCTCTCTCTGTCACAAAACAAAGATAAACACAACCATTGAACCCAACCCGTGCGAAAAACTAACCCACAAAACCATAAAGTCAACTTTGATTTCAAGGCTTCAACTTCCAATTTTTATCAACTAATCATATTCTACTCCTTCCCACGATCACAACCGTACCAACCATCGAAGGAGAGGACCACGGTGGAAGCCGAACCGAGAATAGGAAGTTTCAGACCTTCCGATCGATTTTCCGGCTAGCACAGGTACGTGTTTGTGGTTTTGAGGGCATATTTGGATTCCTGGGTTCGAGTAGATAGATTTAGACATAAAATTTGTGAAAAATGGTTGAGTTTTGAGGAAGTTAGGAAAGCTTGAAGTTTCGGCCGGAAATGGAGGATTCCGGCGAAACCAGACGGCGGCGACGGCGCTGCCGGTCATCTTCTCCGGCCAGCTTCCGGCGACGACGACGGCAGCCGGTCGTCTTCTCCAGCGAGTCGCCGGTGATCGGTCGGGTCGAGTTGACCGGTCGGGTCGAGTCGAACCGGTCGGGTCGAGTTGAATCGGTCGGGTTGAGTTGGACCGGTCGGGTCGAGTTGGACCGGGTCAGGTTGAGCCGAATCGGGTTGGACCGGTCCAGGCGCGTGACCGGCGCGTGAGGGCGCGTGGCGGCGCGTGGGCGCGTGTACCGACCTTCCGTCGGCGCGTGGCGGCGCGTGGGGCCGAGTCTGATGTCCCGGTGGCGCGTGAGAAGTAGTTTTTGACGTTTCGGACCTGTTGGCGCAGGTTTCGAATCGATCGGATGTCATTTAGGGGTTGTTTCGGACGTTTTAAAGTTGCTGCGTTTTCTAGGCCATCATAGTTAGACTCCCGGGGTTTAGGGGGTTTATATTTAAGGTTCTTATGATTAGCTGGTAATCCCGATTATTAATTTGGACAGGTGATACTGCTCCAGGAGCTTCAGGGGAGCGTACAGTTCGGGATTGAGCTTGCTTGAACAGGTTTGTGAGTGGACTTTGATTTATAAACTGTAATGCATGCATAAATGTATCTTTGATTTTAAATACTGTTATGTATGGGTGCAATGAATTTCTGGATTTTAGAAATGATGCTGGACACATGTTTTCCAATATTTCAGTGAAAGTATGTTTTGAGAAATGGCCTGGTTTTTGTACTCGATTTTGATATCGTTTTGAAGTGGTAACTATTTGAGTATGTGATTTGGGTTGAGACCCATAATTATGATTTATTGATTTTGGTCATAAAATGATATTGCAAAGAATTTGGCTTAGGCCAAGAAACAAAGATTTTGAAGTATGGATTTGATTCACTGGTTCCCGTCCCGATGGTTATTGTTGCTCTGACTGGTGTTGAGGGGCCTTGCTCTACCAGTTGTTGAGGGTTCGGACCTTAGGTGTTGAGGGGCCTTGCTCCGCCGGGTCGTGAAGCTGTCTATGCATAGTACAGATTGTACAGATAGTACAGAGAGTACAGATAGTACAGATGGTACACAGAGTTGTACAGATTTGAACACATCTCAAGGGATACCCTGGTGTGTTATGGATATGTCGGGAACAGTGAAATTTGAGATATTATATGTCGGATTGAACGAAATGATTTGAATTTGAGATATTTTGTGTCCATATTGAATTAAATGATTTTAAACTCCTTTGAAGAGAGTTTTCAAACCAAATTGTGGATCACGAGGTATTTTTATTATATAGATTTTATGTGAGTCCAACTAAATGGTTTTAAAGAGAAATGAGAATTTTTGGTGATTTACATATGATGTTTTTATTGATAAATTGTTTTATGTTATGCATGCATGATTTTATAAATGGAGGGGAAGAAAGGTATTTCTTCGAAAAGGAATTTATAAATGATTATTTTTGTCCACTCACAATTTTTGTGTTTAAACCCCCTTCAGGCAGTTGAGTAGAGTTGACGCGAACATTGATCTCGAGGCTGAGGCATTAGTACTTCGACTGCGCTATGTAGTATATTTGAGTAGGATATCTAAATTTTACTCTTGATCCTACTTAGACGCTCTGATATTATATTGTATTTGAGTGGTCATTAATTACGGGAATTATTGAGTGCTTAAGTCCCTTGTCTGACAAGAGGAAGTATTTATTATTGTTATTATATTCTGTAAGGATTGAAGGGTATTTTGGGAACCTTTCCTTAGGTTGTCAGACGGGATCAGGGTTCTTCCTGGGTTTCGAGGGGAAATTCGGGACGGGTCCTGACAGTTGCGCCAGCGGTGGATCAGAGGTTCTCCCTCTGCGCTAAGCCTGACAACATTTGCGACAAGCCTGAACGACGATGCGCTTCTATTATACTCCTAACGTACTTCAAAAGTGCGGTCCCAGATCTGATTACGAAGATAGTCAAAAATCCAAGTTTGGCCAGCTTCCGTTCCCACTTGCCAGCCTGCATTCACACTCCCGGCCGTGCTCTGATTGGTTCGAATAGATTTTAAAGACTTTGTAATTAATTAAAAGTAAAATAACTTTCCCTATTCCTATAGGACATGGTTTTACCAATCCTTATAGAACAAGGTTATACCAATCCTTATAGAACAAGGTTATACCAATCCTTATAGAACAAGGTTTTCCCTTGTCTATAAAAAGGAGAATCAGATAGAGGATTGAGGGCATTTTTGTTTCTGGGAAAACAGAGACCTGAGCCACAGAGAGTTCCGTTTTGGTTTTCTAGAGAATTAGGGACCATATTTTGGGAGATAATCTTTCACATAGATTATTGGACGTGGAGCTTGGAGAAGAAGGCTCTGCCGTGTCTTCTGCTGCACCTGTTCTTAACAATCTCTTATGTACCCTTATTTTCATTATTTCAATTTACTTATGAATTCAATTATACTTGTGTTTATTTCAGTTATGTGTGAGTAGTCATTAGGATTAGGGCTGCTTGAAGCCCTAGCCATGTTAGCTTGTTGATTGGATTTCTGGCTCTTGATTATGATTGCTATGCATGCTGAATAAGTTGGATTACTATGCTTAATGAACTTAATTTATGCCTATAAGATTAGCTACCTTGTTTGCATATAATTATAGATGTAATTGCTTGAGTGACCGTCATATCATCTTGTGATTTGGAGCATCGAAAGTATTCGTACTTGTAATCTTAACTCATGACGACCTAGGATTGCATGCCACTTTTCTAGGCTAATGTGGTGTCATTAAATTCTCTTTAAACTTCATGCATCATCTTAAAAGGTAGGTGATAGACGTTCTAGGCATATGCCCTGTTTAGAACATGCTAAGTAAAAGGGAATAAGATGTGTCTAGTGAACCAACGCCAGGTCCTAGGCACGGGCACCTAATTCAGAAAATGCATAGTAATTAGGTCAAGGAAATCTAGTTAAGAGCTATAATTGGTTAGAGTAGATAGTAAGCCTTAATTCGCCTTAGTTAACAACCTTTCATTCTTGCATTGTTATTTTCTGCACTTTGATTTACTTGTATTTCAGTTCACACATCATAAACCCCCAACCCCCCCCCCCCCCCCCCCCCCCTCCCTGTGTGTGTGTGTGTGTTTTTTTATTAAAGTTAACAAATCTGAACTAAATTGGTCATAACGTTGATACAAGTCCTCAAGGGATCGACTCTTGATGTGCTACTATACTATACTTATCGATTTGTGCACTTGCAAAGATTTTATAACTGTTAGAATTGAATTGCATATTTCTTGCTCTTTAAATCTACCAACAACGATTACTTCACATTTCATCAATTTGAAACATTTGATCAACTTTAAGAAACCGACGTCAACAATATCATGAACTCAAAGTTAACGTTACTTTCAATTTTTTTCCTTGGTATTAATTAATTCCCTCATGGCTCAAATGTTCCTCAATTTCTCACCATCAAACTGGACGGAGTTAACGAACCAACTATCCACTCTGGTTGGTGTCCTCCAAAGCAGGAATCTGCTCTCTTTTGTGGATGGTACTTATTCTCCCTGCCCTCCTGGCCTCCTGGGTTCTGGTCCCGCGACAAAGGAGCGGTCACCCACACTTTCAACCCTGCCTATGAATCCTGGCCATTCAGCAGGATCAATTATTTCAGATATTTTTTGGACAAAATCAATGGCTTGGCTGGTGCTGTTGTCTGTTGATGACAGTATCATTCTTCACAATGTTACTATTGCTTCTGCGCAAGCACCTATAACGTCTTGGAAGCTCTCCTCCTCACCGCCCAACACCATCTTATTACTGCTTATCAACCTCCCGCGGATCTTGGTGTCACGCCTCTTGCTGCTGCTGCTGCTCGTGTTGGTCGTGGCAGCCTCTCACGGTGGTGGTCCCGGTACGCTACGTGCTGGCTCCTCTTCATCGTGACTCTATACCTGGCACAAGATCCCCAAAAAATTATGAAACCCACAAGATCTCGAATTTCAATATTTCATAAATTCAACATTTTGTTTCAGTACCTCCTAGGTTACAAAATGAACTGTTTAGCTTTAGTTGTGCGCAATATTATTTTGTAAAATGAATCCAAATAAATAATTAGTGTCGTATTAAGACGTTTATTTGTTGGCGCTTAAGCTATATGTTGGTAATTCTTGACCTCTAGTCGACACATTTTGTCGCGCATGACAGGTCGATCTGTTATTTTTCATGCAAGCTTGCTAGTTACTAGAGCAAGTTGTTGCCCATGAAATATCGGACCAAATTAGGGCTATGTTTTGGATTGTACGTCGTACTTAATTTATTAACCGACCTGCAAATGAGTAACATAATTTCTGGGGTGTTTTATTTCAGTTTCATACTGTGGAATATCACATAGGTACACTGAATAATAAAATACACAAATTCCAAATTTGATGCTACTTTTGTTAAAAGGATTATTAATATAAGTTTTTTGAGCTAATTTGATTGCTGTTTATAGCTTCAGAATATTTTCATTGATTGAATTGTTGGAATTTTCATCCACGTGTAAAGAAGATAATATTGTAATTCAACTCAATCGAAGTTAACCGCCTGGATCACCTTGGGTTGGACTTTATTTTTTGTTCTGTTTTTTTTGGTCTGAATATTCATCTCATAAATGGCAAAAACGCCAGCAACAAACACAAAAACAAGCCAGCAGGAAAAAACACAAACAACTAAAAGTGCAAATTCCTTCCAAAACAAGCAGTCCCAGCACCTAACGGAAAACTAAACCAGTCTAGCCCACGCCAGTCGGAGGGCAAGGGAGACAATCTCTCGAGAGAATCACCACCAGATATGATGGGGGGCTATTGAACCAATTGCCCATGCACATCCTTCTCCTTCCAAGCTTTGCCAAACAGTCAGCTGCTTGATTCGCTTCTCTTCTCACCCAAGACCATCTGATATTCGAGAAGGAGCCTTGGGTTGGACTGGGTTCATACTTTTCCTATTTCATAAATCCAAACTAAGAAATCAGAATCCCAATTAGTTATAAAGAATGGGTCATGCTAAGTTCATTATATGCCAGCAGGTGCTCTGAATGAGTCATCATGTTCATGTTCATGTTCATGCTCATAACATGATTCATTTAATCATTCAGAGTTTTTGGCCTACAACTCTTGTGTGATACTCATACCAGGTATCTATAACATTACATAGCAAGGTTTGTTTAAACAAGAGTAAAAAGTTTTAATTAAAGCAAGCTTTTACATTTTAAAGTAACGAAGAAGCCGATTTAAGGTGATGAGAGGCCGAGAGGGAGTTGTTGAATGTAAGCCAAACGAAGAATCTTAAGTTGTTGGAAATGAAGCTGAGTTGTTGGAGGTAAGCCAAATGGTGTTAATTTAGGAAGATGCCATTGAAGGTAATCAGACTAGCGCAGCGAAAGCGTGTTGGGCACATAACTCATGGGTGAAAAGATCGAAACCTGACTCTCATAAATTGTTAATATTTTTTTTATCAAAAATTAAGATGAAATGGATGGTTTCGAGCTCCAATTTGAAAATAAACAGCAATTCTTACCTTGGTTACATCGGCTTAGCTAATTATGATGGTTACATCAGCTTGATCCACTAAACGATGCTTACCGATAAAATTATCTTCCCTTTCCTCTAAAATATTTCTACCATGCCCATTTGAGCGCTAAAAGCTTCCTTTCTTTCGGGATGCAAGCCGCTAAGGGAAAAGAAATAGAGCTCATTTTTACACTCCAAATTTATTTGGACACTCCACTTGCTCTTTTAATTTTATTCAAAATAGAATACAAAAAATAAAATATAAAGTCAAAAATCAGTTTTCAAAAGAAATAATAATAGCAGAGAATTGATTCGATTACAAGAGGTATTTAAAAATGCAAGCACGGGCAAGGATCAACGCTTACTGCTGATCCAAATCATGTTCTTTCTTCATCACGACAAAAGTCATAAGCAGGCAGGGCCCTCTTTTAGTAGCAAAGTCAGAGCTCACTCCCTAACCTTCTTTTAAGATGAAGAACATAGCGCGAATTCTGTATTTGAACAAAAAACGACAATAAGAAATTCAAAGAATTTCTAATTTCACCGAAGAGTTTGCTTCATGTCATTCTCTAACATGGTTATCTATATCATTAAAAATAGATTCGGGTACAACAAAAAATGAATTTTCTATTATTGCGCATAAATATTGTCTAAAACTACAGAACAAAAACACGACGTTTCCATATGAAAACAATTATGAATAAAAGTATGTCTTCAAACCATTAAGAAAACTAAGAAGCCAAGCTACAAAGGCGAAAAATACTTCACGCCAAGTCGTCATTGATTTCTGTAAGTCCTTTCTTTTCCCCTGGTGTTGATGAGTCCTTTTGTCTTGTGATACAAGACTTCCTGAAACTCCCTATTACAAGCAAATATCTTCAAAATTTTTACTCGAGCATTGTGAAGCTTACACGGCAACGGGATCACTTACTGAGCTAGAAACATGAGCTTTAACCTGCCCCAAGCATTAAAAAGATACGTGGGTAAACACACAACAAGAATAGAACTAGTGCCCGCCATGCAACATTATGTAAGAAAGTAACGTCGTCGGCTCACCTTTGCTGACTTGAAAAGTTCATCTAGCACTTCAGACAAAGTAGGATGTGCATGCACTGCAAATTTGATATCCTGCAAGGTAGAAAAGTCGATAAAATATAACAAAATTGAAAGTTATGAGTGGTAGATTATGTGGCCCATCGTAAAATATAAGTAAATTGAAAGTTAGGAGTGGTAGATTATATAGGCCACATCATAACTTCATAAATTAGCCATCTGAGCATTAACACGATTAATTACTTGAATACGTGTCCCCAATGCTATTGCATTTGATGCCTCGTGAATAAGGTCTGCAGCATGTAACCCAAAGATATGAACTCCAAGTATCTCTCCATTATCTGGTCTGTATATTAACTGCAAGAAAACAAACAGAAACAGGATCGTCAAAACGGGGAGTAACAACAACCATAAAGGAGACTCAATGATGACTCCGGCAGAAAAACACCTTAGCAAGTCCCTCTCCTTCATTTTCTGCTAGGGCCTTTGTGTTGGCCTTGAAACTTGTCTTGGCAATACTTACTTCAAATCCCTCCTTTTCAGCTTTCTCCCTTGCTTGAGGCTGAAAGTTGTTATCGTTTAGATAAAATCTCAAAATTTATGAAATGACAAGATTATAATTTCATAAATTTTAAAAAAAAAGTAAAAAGGAAATTAAAGTTTGATAAAAGCATAATCTTATGATAGAAAAGAATATGGAAATTCGAAAATACTCACCTCGGTCAATCCAACCATACTGATTTCAGGATGAGTGAAACATGCTGCGGGTATGCTCAAATGATTGAGCACATGGTCAACTCCCGTGACTTGTTCAACCACTGAAAAAGGATTGCAAAGATGATTAAATTTTTTGGGTGAGATAGAGAGGTTTTCAAACGAAAATAAGCTGGCTACACTAACCTGAAATTCCTTGTGCACTGGCTGCATGAGCAAGCATCATCTTGCCATTAGCATCACCAATGCAGAATAGATGAGGAACCTGATATTCGCAATTTAGGTCAGAAACAATTGATTATGTTCATGCCAGGGTTCATGCTCATAAATAAATTTGCGACATACCAAGTTGCCATTTGCATCAATTACTCTCATGCGCTCATCAACAGGAATAAAACCACGCTGTGTTACCACATCGACCTGCGGAAAAGCAACATCAGAAACTATTGCTGTTCTTTTGCTGAATAATTTTATATAAGGTCTAATATTAGATAAATATTAAGCGAGGGTCATACATTCTCCAATCCAAGACCTTGTGTGAATGGAGCCCTTCCAGTTGCAATTAATGCTGCATCTACCTGTGAGAAGACAAAGTACAAAGGTCCATTATAAATTCCTTGGAATAACCTATTATGCATATGAAATTGGAATAGCTATGCCTACAGTAATTAAAAGGCAACCAGGCAAGTTACTCAGGCATCAGTTGGGAAGTCTAAACCTGCATATGCCTGACTTTAGAAACAGAATTACAGCAGGTTAAATTAGCTACTTAAGGCCCAACAGATGAGAAAACGTTCCTTGCAAAAGTATTATTCAACTCGTAAAGTATATGGTTGCGTCTATCAGATTCATATGACCAAATTCATCAATGCCAGAAAAATATATCCTTTGGATATGTTACAGATCCAGTTAATTACCTCAAGAGTTTCTTTTGGTACCTTCGTCTTTGCATCAATTAGTTCAATGGTGACTGGTTTCCCATCCTTTGCTGGTGTAATCTATAAAAACCAACGGTGAATAACTGAAACAGAAGTCCTGAGAACAGTTGATAGAAAAGTAGGAGTATAGGAATCAGTGTCTACCTTGGATGCAAATACACCAGTTTGATAATCAATCTTTCGTGGATTTATAAGAACCCTCTGGGCTAACTTCCCAATCTCAGGATCAAAACCAGGCATAAGCTGATCTAAAGCTTCAATAAAAGTAACCTACAAAATACATTGTGAGATAAGAAATCCTAGATAATACAAAAGCTTAATTTGAAAAATTAAAATAAACAAAAAGGTGGCATATTCTGCTGCTAGACACCAAGTGAAATTACTGATTGGCCCCATACAAGGCCTTCATCTTTTAATCCCACAAGGTCTTAAAATCAAAATTCATGGGAACTCATTTGCCTCAAATGGAATATTTGGTTCATTTTTTTAACATAGAATAATCGTAATAATTCCCAAGATGAAAGAAAAACAGAAAGGAACTACCTCACTCCCGAGTGCAGTATATACATCACTGAACTCAAGACCTATGTAACCACTCCCAACAATAGCAATCCACTCTGGAACAAACTCCAATTTGAGTGCATGGTCACTCGTAATTACAGTCTTCCCTGCAGGTCCATTCATAGTCAGTTACAAAGTATCCCCAAAGCCTAGTAACCAAGGTTCTCAAATCAATCATTTTACATGTCTTCTAACCAAAATGCTTTGATCAACCATCACATAACAAGAGCTGAAGCATATAAATCTTACCATCGACTTCAACACCCTTTGGAACAAAAGGAACAGAGCCAGTGGCAATGATTATATTTTTTGCAGTTACTACTTTATCCGACAATCCAATTTTCACCTTTTGAGGTCCCTGAATTGTTTCATATACAAGAAAACCAAAGTCGGGATTATCAGGATGCCAGCACTTACTAAGTATGAGATATCTCAAACTTAATCATAACCATGTTCTAACAAGCTCAGAATTGGATTGAAACCAGCTTTTGTTTCTGTTGCCACTATATCAATTTAAAAGGATGTAAGACTTACCAGAATTGTACCAACACCTGTCAGTATGTCTACTCCAAGAGAATTCATTGAATTGGTCAAACTATTGCGAATTTTTGTAGCAAGATTGTTTGCATGATCAGCTACTCCCTGTCTGTCATACCCAGCTGCTGCAACCTATTGTAAGTCACAACTCACAAGAGAGTAGCACTTTAAGTTACAAAAAATTTCACCAAGTAACCAATCAATTCCTGTATCTATCCGTATGTACGTGCATATATTGATGTACATTCAATTAATATTATAAAATTATGTGTTACCTGCAAACCCAAGGCCTTAAGGTGATGTTCATTCTGAAGCTCACGCATCCGACCACTCACTGCCAAAAGAGCTTTAGAGGGAACACATCCTCTGTTTACACAGGTTCCACCCACCACATCTCCTTCTACAATGGCAGTTTTCAGACCCTGGAATTGTCGCGTTTAGAAAATTAAAATCAGAATGTACCAACTTAGGAGCCATTCTTTAGAAAAAAAAAATCACACCCAGGAAAAATATATATATATGTATAAAAAGAAAAGCACCAGCACAAGCATATGAAAAATTCATACTTTATATTTCCTTATAATTCAAACATACATACATACGTACGTGCACATAAGTATGGTAAGTCTATGGCTTAATTTTGAAGTACCAACTAAAACGCGTCGTCGCCTTGTAGCTAATGCTTATCTTTCTAAGATATCACATACTCACAGATACCATCCACATTGTCAGTAGCTTTGATCGAATAAACAAGTTACTGTAGCAGAAGCTAGAAAGAAATCAAACATTTCTAGCTAGTACACTCTATTGAGCAAAAATCACAGACGATAGAAGCTATTAGAAACATATCTAAGCTAATTAAGCAACCAATCAGTGACAATTGAGCTAAATCCGAAGCTCATAGTCACAAATTCTCAGCAAATTCAAAAGGAGTGTGAGTGTGCATTGTCAGTACCTTCTCGACGGCGTGGAGAGCAGCGCCGTGGCCACCGACGCCGGCACCAATGATGAGCAAGTCGTAGTCAAACGACTTGGGAGGACTTCCATTGGCGGAGGACGAGGCTGAGGCCGAGACCGAGAACGTTGCAGAGCGCAAAGGAGCAGAGACTCGGACTTTGTAGGAATCGGACTGGTTGAGAGACGAAAATCTGAAGGCTTCTCTTCTGAGGCCGCAGAATCGGAGATTGATAGGCTTGGAAGGAACGAGAGGGAGGGCGGAGTGAACGACGTAGTTTGATCTGGGAATGGTGGGAGAGAGGGCGGGGAGAGAGAGGGAGGCCTGCATTTTGGGATTGAGAGAAAGAGAAAGAGAAACAGAGAGATCTGGAGGAATGGGAATGAATGAGAGTTGTGTTGTGTTATTATGGGAATGAATGGGAGTTGAAGAGGCCTAGAATAGTCCGTTGAGGAGTTGAGAGGTAGTAGGAACGGGCGGAGTTATCAAAGTGCGGCTGACAAACTACTTTCTTTCTGCCTTTTTCTTTCTATAGTTGTCATCTGTAGGACTCATGCTAAAATACGCACTAGGCCTAAATTGGGTCCGTATAGTTCGAAATCAACGTTTAGGCCTTACCTGCTAATGTTTTTAGGGGGTTTATTCCGTCTCTGATTTTAAAGGATTTTAAATGAGTTTGAAATGTAGAGTAGATTGTATGTTTTGATGAAATTTTTTAAGATTACTAATAATTTATAAAATGACATAATTGAAATTAACATAAATTAATTTCTTATAATTGGTGAAATTTATTGCTTGGGTAACATAAAAGTAAAATGAAATTTATGGTCAGTTTGGTATTATTGTGTTTTTTTTAAAAGTTGTTTCTACGGTATTTTCTTAACAAACATCTGTATATGAAAGCAGTTAAATGTTTGGTAAAGTTTGTTTGTTGAGAGTATGAAAAGTAATGTCAAAGTGATTAGTAAAATTTAGTGCCAACTATGGTAGATGTGGATAATGGCTAAAAGGGATAGGATATTGTAAGTGTAAGAGGTAGTTGTGGTAGTGGTAGAGGTAGGAGTGAATGAGGAGGTCGTTGTAGTTGTGATGATGGAGGTAGAGGTAGATGAGGTGGATGTAGTGGCGATGGTGGAGATTGTGGGAGGTAGAAGAGGTGGTGGTGATGGTGGAGGTAGAGGACGAGGTGGTGGTGGTGGAGGTAGGGGACTAGGAGGTGGTTTAGAATGATTTGGAATCCAAGCACTTCCATTAACAATATAGTTGCCAAACACTTATCTTCCTAAGAAATATCCAGCCATAAAGGAAGGGCAAATTAAACTTTACTACCATGTGTTTTATACCTTGTAACAGATTCATACTTGAACTTTCAAATATTGCAATTTTCACCCTGAACTCTTGAAAATGTTACACCTTGACCCCTCCATTAAAATTCTGTCACTTCCTCCGTTATCTGGTAACGTGTCATGGCTGGGTCCCATTTTAACACACTTTACAACCTATTAAGAAGGGCATATATGTAAATTTGGTCATTATAAGAGTGATTAAAGGTCACCACTCTCGCATCACTCTCGCGTGAAACTCTTGAAAATTGCAGAGATAATCCTTTTGAAGTTGCAAACTGCATTTGAAAAAAAAAAAAAAAAGGGCAGAGGGCTGTGTTGAGGACTGGTTGGAAGAAGGACAATCCAGGGAGGCGATTTTGGACTTGTAGCAAGGTACGTGATGGAAAAATCTGTATAATCTAGAATTGTTGATTTCATTTTTATTAGAGTATGGGTTATGAGTTTGGTCCATTTGTAGGTTAAAGGATGTGGGTATTTTGAATGGTCTGATCCCAAGATGTGACAACGTTCGAAAATGATCATCCCTGGTATGTTGAACCGGTTGAATTCGTATGAGGATGACCTGAAAACGTCTCGATCAAAGGTGAAGTGGCTCAGAGCAATGGTTGTGGTTTGTGTGGTGGTGATAATTTAATTGTACTTTGGCTAATTCTAAATAGGCAGTGGGTTTGTTTCTAGGTATTAGTGGGTTTGTCGCTGGGTGTTGGTGGTTTTTATATGGGTTTTTTTAGAAGATTTCATGTAATGAAGCTAGTACATGTAAGTGGTTGAGTTGTATTTTAATTTGGTAGTTAAGTTGAACTGAAACTTGATGGGTGTAAATGGTTGAGTTTTATTTTGATTTGGTAGTTAAGTTGAACTGAAACTTGATGGGTGTTTGGTTGAATTGAAAGTTAATGGTATGTATGTTGAATTCTACTAGCCAAACTTACATTCATCATCCAAATATAATGTTCGTTCATCATCCAGCAATCCAAAATCACATAATTAGTCACAACAAGTAGAAAAGAATAAGAATGCCAATATGACTTTCATTCATCATCCAACAATCCAAAATCACAGTAAAAACCAATTCCAAGTTCCAAATAAACAAGTTAACTTGAAACAAACAATTTCGGTGACTTGGACCAAACTTGTGACGGCTGCCTTAACTTGTGACGACTTCGATCAAACAAGCTAATCAGTCCAGCAAAAACGTACATGTAAGTAACTAAGTTCCACAAAAAATTAATTTTTCTTATGAGACAAATTGTTAGTAGTTTGGGTAAAACAAAAGTAATTCAGGCAGATCGACTAGTCTGTGAATGGTGGACAGATTGAGATGGTTGGCCATTGACTGAAGTAGAGTCTTGGGTTTGGTTGGTTTTCTTCTTCATATCTCTCATCTCCTACAAATGAAAAAAAGCGATGTCTAAGAATTCACAACTCAATCAATATATATTTGAAACATTTATGAAGTTTTATTACCTTCTTTTTTCATGCCCGTTCTCGTTCCTTTTGTCTAAGTTCATTCTTTCTCTGGATGTTCATAGCTTCAATTTTAGCTTGGCTTAGACTAGTACTTGGCTTCTTACTCTACACCAAAGTTAATAATTTAGTGTTAGTAATTGAATGCAAACAAGCTTTTGTAAAACAAATCATCTCAGACTATAGAAAGATAAGAAATAGCTTTGCTTGTTAGCAGAGAGAGGGAGGGACTTGGATGGGTTAGTAGAGGATTTGGTTCTTGAACTTTCAACCGTGTAAGAAAACTATATGGGTCCTGATAGGGTTCAACCGAGAGGGGAGTTTCCTATTCAGAGACAGAGCCATGACTCGGATACAACAACCGTAATCATCAAAGGCCATATCAGAAACAACTCACACAAAAATTATACAAATCAAAGTAAAAGAAGCAAGACACCAGACAGTGGATTAAGATTGAAATATAGGACTCAGATTCCTGCCTAACACTAAATTAATCTCACAAAAAGATAAGAAATCAGTCAAGTTTGGGATTAAATAACACAACATTAGTTAGTTAGTTGGGAATTAAGGACCCATGAAGGACCAATTCACCGACAGAAACGCCTATCCCAAAAATTATACTCAAATGCCCAAATCCAAACCATAATTCCCAATACTTAAATCACAATCCTAACTTTGAATCCTAATATGCAAATTTTTACACTAATCCCTAGGAATTAAACCATAACCCGAAAAATAATTAAACCCTGATCCTAAATGGGCTTACCGCAATTCGAAGTAACTTCACCATCACCTCGAGGCACCAACTCCATTCTTTCTACTCGATTTCTCCCTTGGAAACCATCGATGAAGTCTGACATGGAGAAAGTGAGAGGGAATGTGCGAGCGAGAGGGAGGATGAATATTTTCTCCCGCTCAAGCTGCTCGATGAGAGGACATGGGGACAATAAGGTAATTTGGCTTCTAAAGAGGTTGTGATGTGTGTAAAAATGGGACCCATCGATGACACGTCAGTAGATAACAGAACCATTGACAGAATTTTTAACGGAGGGATCAAGTTGTAACATTTTGAAGAGTTTAGGGTGGAAATTGCAACATTTGAAAGTTCATATATGAATCTGTTATAAGGTATAAAGTACAAAGTAGTAAAGTGTAATTTTCCCATAAAGGAAAAACTTCTTGATAATGTACTAAAATGGTTTGTAATTTAGGAAAATAGCTCGATGAGGCAAAAGAAAGGATTTTGTTATCTTTTCTGATAAGAGGCGTTATAAACTATCCATTTTGGTTGCGTGAGCTTTCTTGTCACATTTCTAAATATTATTGAAAATACAACAAAAAAAGGAAGGAGTGTCTTTAGATCAAATAAATCTATAAGAAAATAATCTTATTCCAAATGAAGAATTTGGAATTGCCTTTAATGGTACTTACTTGAAACACCATGCCCAAATTGATTTTCTATAGCCTGATTTTAAGTTCACTTTCTTCACCATTGTTGTTCTTGCTTTATAAGTTTCTTTTCGAATATTTATGTTCCCTCTTGTTTTCAATGTTTTCTCAAATGAACAAAATGGAGTTTTATCTTGGACCACCATTGCAATTCCCTCTTGACTGAACTTAGGAGCCTTGAATGATTGTCGATCCCAATGCTCACGTCGCCCCTCTTAATGCCGATCGAGGGATGATATGGAGGAGGTGATCAGTCATTATTTATGAATCATTTTGATGTCTTTTTATGCCTCTCTTACATGTATTTTGAATGATTATGTGCCATCAATAGTAGAAAATGATCAATCTTGTGAGATTTGTGCAGATTTGGAAAGATAGGTAAATTCTAAGAAGAACGCACAAAGAATGACTCAAATCGGAGTTCAGATGAAGGAGATGTCCTCATTTCAATATCAGGTCCTGAATTGGGTCCTGAGTGCGCCAGTGCGCCTATTTTGAGTCCTTGACCAAGTACCTCAGATTATGCCATCCGGGTCCCAAACCTGTGTCTCATGACTTCAAGTTCATGTCCTAGAAGTGTAAAGGTTGTGCTAGGACATGTTGAGTACATGTCCCAAGAATTTCCCATCCGAGCCCAACCTCCGCGCCTAAACCTTAATTCTTGTTCCGCCAGCGGTGGATCAAGTTCCTCCTCTGCGCTAAGCCTGACAATCTGTGCGCCTAGCCTACACAAAGATGCGCTTCTACTATGCTCATGGTATGCCTCAAAAGAGCAGTCCCAGACCCCTAGGACGAAGACATTCGAAGGGCCAAGTTCTAAGTTCCAACGTCTGACCGCGGGAAGATCGCGAGCTGCCCGCTGCCAGCTTGTGTTCCCACTAGCCAACTTGCATTCACACTACCAACCATGTTCTGATTGGTTCTAATAGATTTTAAGGACTTTGTAATTAATTAGAAGTACAATAACTATTCCAGAACATTCTAGGCTAGGGTTTTTAATACAAATCCTTATAGGACAAGGTTTTCCCTTTGTCTATAAAAGGGAGCCTTTGTTTAGTATTTAGGGAGGAGATTATTAGAAGAGCATTATTTCAGATATCTAGACACCCTAGCCGCAATTTACATTGTAACTCAGTTCAAAGTAAACAATTTCTTATTTTCTGCACTTTTTGGGCTTGGAGCTTGGAGCGGAAGGCTTTGCCGAGTCTCTGTTGTGCACCATTGTTCATCAGTGTTCTTTACTCTGAACTTTTATTTCTTTGCAATTTAATTATGAATTCAATTATATATGTTTTAATCCCAGTTATGCATGAGTAGTTCTTGTTAAGATTAGGGTTGCTTGAAGCCCTAACCATGTTGGTTTGTTAATTAGATTTTGGCTCTTGATTTTGATTGATATGCATGCTGAATAACTCTGATTACTGCTTTAATTGCCATTCCTTTATGCCTATGAGCTTTGCTACCTTGTTTGCATAAATTATTGATGGAATTGCTTGAGTGACCACTATATCATCTTGTAATTCATGAGCATCAAGAGGTTGAAGTTAAGAAACGATCTTGTAGTCGGAATTCACAACGCTCTAGGAATTCACATCACTTTTCTAGGCTAGTGTAGTGTCATTAAATTCTCTTTGTACTTCATGCATCATCTTAAACGGTTGGTGATAGACGTTCTAGAGTACACATCATGCTTAGAACATGCCAAGTAAGAGAGAATAATATATGTGGAGTAGGCCAACCATCGGGACCTTTGCATGGGCACTTAATTCAGAAGTTGCATAGTAATTAGGTCAAGAAAATATGGTTAAGGACTATAATTGGTTAGAGTGGATAGTAAGCCTTAATTCGCCTTAGTTAATAATCAATCAATCTATCATTCGTACATTTTAATTTACTGTTTTTCTTTCGTGCGTGTTTCTCAAAATCATAAACCCCCCTCCTTTGGCGTGTGTGTGTGTGTGTGTGTGTGCTTTTATCTAAGTTAATTAAATCTGAACGTAATTGGATTAATCATTGAGGCTAGTCCTCGAGGGATCGACTCTTGCTGTGCTACTATACTATTCTTATCGATTTGTGCACTTGCAAGGATTTTATAACTCTTAGAATTAGATTGCATATTGCTTTTTCTCTAATTTTACCAACAAGTTTTTGGCGCCCCTATCGGGGACTTGTCCCTCAACGGTGCCATTTAATTCAGATTTCGTTAACTCAATTTTGTATATTAACTATTTAGATTTCATTTAGATTGTTTACTAACTTAGTTTGTCATCTTTCTCATGTACATATTAACAACTCATACATGGATATAGGACCATGGGATTATCCATACATGGAGACGGGAGCTTGGAATGATCCATACCCAACTTCATTCAATCAGGGGTGGAGCAATCACGAAAACCCAGAACCATACAACCCAGGGTGGAGCAATCACGAAAATCCAGAACCATACAACCCAGGGTGGAGCAATCAGCCGAAATTCCATTATCAAGAACACCCATAGCCATACAACCCAGGATGGTGCCAGCAGCCTAATTTCACATGGAACTCCCCTCAAATAGGTCCTCACTACGAACCCACTCCTGACCTCCTACCTTCGCTGAAAGCCTTGGTGCAATGCATGGAGGCTCGTAATCAATGCATGGCAGCTTTTTGTGAAGAACACCGAGAGCCAAGCCAGCGCTTGGAGGAGATACTAGAAAAGAACAAGAGGAAGTTTGAGTTCGACGTACGCCAAACTGAAGAAAGGGCATATTCCCCACCAAGTGAGGCCGTGAATGATGATCATGATGAAGCTATCATCGAGCCAACACTTCGACAAGTGCTTGCCATGGAGGCCACAAAGTCCACCCAACCTTTGTTGTGGACCAAGATACAAAGCATGGAGGCTTGTAAACAGAACCATCACACAGATGAACAGCATAATAAGGACACCATCAAGCTAACACTTTGACAAGTGCTTGCCATGGATGCCATGAATTCCACCCAAGGCCATGTCGTGACAGTGTCTCCCGATTCTGCTCAGATTGAGCAGTGGGACGGGATCAGTCGTTATTTATGGATCATTTTGATGTCTTTATTTGCCTCTCTTACATGTCTTCTGAACGATATCTTGTCATCAATAGTAGAAAACGATCAATCTTGTGAGACTTATGCAGAGTTAGAAAGATAGGTAAAATTTGGAAAGAACGCAAAAATAATTACTCAAATCGGAGTCCAGATGAAGGAGATGTCCTCATTTCAATATCAGGTCCTGAACGGAGTCCTGAGTGTGCCAGTGCGCCTATTTTGGGTCACTGGCCAAATACCTCATATCAGGCCCTCCAGGTCTCAAACCTGTGTTTCATGACATCAAGGTCAGGTCCTCGAAGTGCCAAGGTCACGCCAAGGTTGGTCGAGGACATGTCCCAAGAACTCCCATCCGAGCCGAGATGTGCGCCTAAGCCCGGGGTCCCTGTTCCGCCAGGGGTGGATCAGAGGTTCTCCCTCTGCGCTAAGCCTGACAACATTTACGCCAAGCCTGAACAAATATGCGCTTCTACTATACTCATGATGTGCTTCAAAAGTGCAGTCCCAGATCTTGATTACGAAGACAGTCCAAAAGCCAAGTTCGGAGCCCTGGCCAGCTTGCGTTCCCACTGGCCAGCTTGCGTTCCCACTGGTCAGCTTGCGTTCCTACTTGTCAGCTTGCATTCACACTCCCAGCCGTATGATGATTGGTCTGAGAGATTTTAGGGACGTTGCAATTATCTAGAAGGATTAGGGCTGTCTTAGTACACGTTGGGATAGGGTTTTGATTTTATTCAAATTCTAGTTGAACAAGGATTCCCTTTTCTTGACAAAGAAGGAATCGTGTTTAGTAAAAAGAAAAAAAGATATATACGTTTTGGTGAGAGAGAGCAAGGGCCATTTTTTGGGAGATAGAGACACCTTAGCCGCAGATAGTAATTTGGTTTTTTTGGAGTTTTACGTTAAAGCTTTGTTCATCCCGAAGTTGAGTGTGTTGGACGTGGAGCTTGGAGAAGAAGGCTCTGCCGTATCTTTTGCTGTACCTGTTCTTCACAATATCTTTTGTAACCTATTTTTACTGCAATTTAATTATGAATTCAATTACACTTGTGTTTATTTCAGTTATGTGTGAGTAGTCATTAGGATTAGGGCTGCTTGAAGCCCTAGCCATGTTAGCTTGTTGATTGGATTTCTGGCTCTTGATTATGATTGCTATGCATGCTGAATAAGTTGGATTACTGTGCTTAATGACCTTAATTTATGCCTATAAGATTAGCTACCTTGTTTGCATATAATTATTGATGTAATTGCATGAGTGACCGTCATATCATCTTGTGATTTGGAGCATCGAAAGTATTCTTACTTGTAATCTTAACTCATAACGACCTAGGATTGCATGTCACTTTGCTAGGCTAATGTGGTGTCATTAAATTCTCTTTGAACTTCATGCATCATCTTAAAAGGTAGGTGATAGACGTTCTAGGCATATGCCCTGTTTAGAACATGCTAAGTAAAAGGGAATAAGATGTGTCTAGTGAACCAACGCCAGGTCCTAGGCACGGGCACCTAATTCAGAAAATGCATAGTAATTAGGTCAAGGAAATATGATTAGTAACTATAATTGGATAGAGTGGATAGTAAGCCTTAATTCGCCTTAGTTAACATCCTTTCATTCTTGCATTGTTATTTTCTGCATTTTATTTTACTTATCTTTAAATTTCAGTTCTCACATCATAACCCCCCCCCCCCCCCCCCCCCCCCCTGCGTGTGTGTGTTTTCAATAAGTTAATAAATCTGAACTAAAGTGGTCATAACGTTGATACAAGTACTCGAGGGATCGACTCTTGCTGTGCTACTATACTATTCTTATCGATTTGTGTAGTTGCAAGGATTTTATAACTGTTAGAATTGAATTGCATATTTCTTGCTCTTTAATTCCACCAACAAGTTTTTGACGCCGTTACCGGGGACTTGTCCCTCAACGGTGTCCATTCAAGTTTAGATTTGTAACATAGTTTTTCTTTTTGTTAGGTACCCGTGTATGTCATTCCAAGGTTCAGTGCACGGGTCATCAAGTGGACCATCATCACGAGCATCTTCAGTCCACGGCTCCCCGCCACCAAGCCCAAGGAGGATGGCGGACCACAGAGAAGAGCAGGGACGGGAACGTGGCCTAGTACCGCAAGCCCCACGGCGCCTTAAGGATTTTTCCATGCCCCATGTCTCGGAGGATCAATTTCCAATTGTTTTTCCCGAGTCAACAGTGGAAAACTTCGAATTGAAGTCGGGGATAATTCACATGCTGCCCACATTCCACGGCCTTGCTGGTGAGGACCCGCACTTTCATATCAAGGAATTTGTTGAGGTTTGTTCAACACTGCGCATAAATGGTATGACAGAATCTGAAATCCGCCTATGGCTCTTTCACTTCAGTCTCAAGGATCACGCCAAGATATGGTTTCATTCACTGGCGCCGGCTTCCATTCACTCTTGGAGGGACTTGACGTCCAAATTCTTAACACAGTACTTTCCCATGGAAAAGACAAATGAGTTAAAGTCCAAGATCATGAACCCACGGCAAGACATGGAGGAGTCTTTCTACGAGTTTTGGGAGCGGTTCAATCAGATGCTACGGGCGTGCCCCCACCACCATATTGATGACCATCATCTTATGCTATACTTCTATGGAGGCTTGAAGACTAGCGATCAGACAATGGTGGACTCTCAATCCCAAGGGATTCTAGAAGGCACATCCGAGGAAGCAAGGACCGCCTTTGAGAACATTGCTCAAAGGGAAAAACAGTTCAGCTACAGGGGTCTCTCCTCTAGAGCCACGGGTGATGCATCTGCCAAATACAAAGATGACTGTAACGACCCGGACCAGAAATTAAATTATTTTGAGAATTGGACAATTTTACCCTCAGTTTTGGATGGGTTCGGGAGTCACTTTTTGACTGGTAATACTTTTGGGAATTTTTCTTGGGTTGTTGCGTAGGTCTCAAACTCACGAGTTCGTAGACAGGCGGCACGCGGAAAACGGAGATCCGATGAGTTCGTTACGGGTCTAGAAGATGCAGGGGCAGTTTGGTAATTTTGGAAAAGTTGAAATTATATAACAGATATTTTTCTCTCTCCTCGAGAGATTGGTCGATGCAGTCTTGGTCCTACCCGAGTCCTCCCCATGCGAACACCGAAGGTCCATATTCATCGGAGGGATTTCGATCCGATTCGAACAAAACCAAGGTCGGGAGGATCTTCCCCGGGACCCCACGAGCATTTTGGGGTAGTTATTGGAGCGGGAGCACCGCCATAGGCGACGGACGGAGGAGGGAGGTGAACAGAACATTCTCGGCCGTTTTCCGGCCAAACCAGGTACGATCTCGGAACTTTGACCTCATATTTGGATTCCTGGTGAAAAGTAGATGAATTTCCATGTGTAGATCGTGAAAAACGTTCAAGAAATGAAGAAGTTAGAAAACCTTGAAAATCGGCTGGAAATGGTAGTTTCCGGCAAACCAGACGGCGGCGGAGGTGGCGGTCCGGTCATCTTCTCCAGCCAGCCTCCGGCGACGGCGAGGGCCGTCCGATCGTCTTCTCCGGCGAGTCACCGGTAACCGGTCGAGTCAAGTGAACCGGTCGAGTCGAGTGAATCGGTCGAGTTGGACCGGGTCAGGTCGAGCCGGGTCGGGTTGGACCGGTCCAGGCGCGTGAACACTGTAGCAGGCGCGTGACCGACGCGTGGTAGCGCGTGGGCGCGTGTTCTGACCTTCCGGTGGCGCGTGGCGGCACGTGGGACTGTTCCCGAAGTCACGGCGGCGCGTGACTAAGGTTTTGGGACGTTCCGGATCAGATTTTGTTGGTTTCGAGGCCATATGTGTTCATTTAGAGCTCGGTTGGGCAATCCCAGCGGTAAGGATTGACCGTGGAGAGGGTTTTGAGCTTGGAAAGTCAAGGTAGTTGGGTCATTATGGTGTAGGTGTTCTGAGGCTAGAGCGTACATGAATTTTGGGTTGGATGGTGATGGTAAGCGGACTTTGATTTATAAATTGTAATGCATGTATAAATATCTTTGATTTAATTACTGTTGTGTATGGTTATATTTATAAATTGTAATGCATGTATTAATATCCTCGATTTAAATACTGTTGTGTATGGGTGCAATGATTGCTGGATAATTGTTGTTCCAATATTTCAGTGGAAGTGTATTGTGAGAAATGATATGGTTGTTGGATTCGGTTTTGATATTGTTTGGACGTGGTAATTATTTGGGTACATGGTTATGAGTTGAAACCGTATTTGTGATAAATGATAAACAAAATATATACTTGATTTGGATACAAACCCGATTTGATGGGGCCTAGAACCCGGGCCTTGGTTCCGTGTTGGCGGACTCCCGGTGAACCCCTAATATAAACAAAATCGATTTGATGGGGCCTAGAACCCGGGCCTTGGTTCCGTGTTGGCGGACTCCCGGTGAACCCCTAATATAAACAAAACCGATTTGATGGGGCCTAGAAGCCGTGCCTTGGTTCCGTCTTGGCGGACTCCCGTTGAACCTCCAATATAAAAGGTGATTTTGCAGAGATTGTGGTTGAGTCCAAGTAGTACATATTCTAGCACACCCCAAGGGATACCCTGGTGGCTAGGGATATGATAGTCGAGAGATATGCCGACTGATGAGATATCATGGTACAGAGAGTTATGATACGATATGATAGCCGAGGATATTTTCGGCTCTAATATGAACCAGACGATAATTGTTATGGGCCTAATCAACATATGAAAATACGTCGTCATCCGGGTCAGTGGGTTGGTGTGGGCGGTGACCCAGAGGGACGAATTATTATTGGTTCACTAGTATCTGACTAGTCTTTTGTCTTGTGGTTTTCCAGTAGAGATGTCAGCAATGTCTGACTACTGACATTTGGTATCAAAGAGTATTTCTATTTGAACCACCACTATTCCGAGGTCTTGGTTTTGACTGGTATTTTATCCTGCGTCTGACTGTAAGAGTGATCAGTAAGTACAGAGATTCTGTTGGGAACCCTGTAAGGTTTAATAAAAATTATTTAAGAACAAAGGGTAGTTCTAGTAATTAAATTTTGAGGTAAAAGAGCTGTCAGACGGGATAAGGGTTCTTTCCGGGTTTCGAGGGAAAATTCGGGAAGGGTCCTTACAAGTGGTATCAGAGCTTTAGGTTAACTTCCTGCAGACCGCACACTTGTGTGCAAATTATTTAAGGAATTATGTTAACAAGATGCATCCGAGGAGTTTACCTCTTTAGCGACCTTGAACTGAATAGGAGGTTGGTTCTTTAACCTATGTTAGGAAAATTTCGGGGACAAAATTTCTGTAAGGGGGGTAGATTGTAACGACCCGGACTAGAAACTAAATTATTTTGAGAATTGGACAATTTTACCCTCAGTTTTGGATGGGTTCGGGAGTCACTTTTTGACTGGTAATACTTTTGGGAATTTTTCTTGGGTTGTTGCGTAGGTCTCGAACTCACGAGTTCGTAGACAGGCGGCACGCGGAAAATGGAGATCCGATGAGTTCGTTACGGGTCTAGAAGTTGCAGGGGCAGTTTGGTAATTTTGGAAAAGTTGAAATTATATAACATATATTTTTCTCTCTCCTCGAGAGATTGGTCGATGCAGTCTCGGTCCTACCCGAGTCCTCCCCATGCGAACACCGAAGGTCCATATTCATCGGAGGGATTCCGATCAGATTTTGTTGGTTTCGAGGCCATAGGAGTTCATTTAGAGCTCGGTTGGGCAATCCCAGCGGTCAGGATTGACCGTGGAGAGGGTTTTGAGCTTGGAAAGTCAAGGTAGTTGGGTCATTATGGTGTAGGTGTTCTGAGGCTAGAGCGTACATGAATTTTGGGTTGGATGGTGATGGTAAGCGGACTTTGATTTATAAATTGTAATGCATGTATAAATATCTTTGATTTAATTACTGTTGTGTATGGTTGTATTTATAAATTGTAATGCATGTATTAATATCCTCGATTTAAATATTGTTGTGTATGGGTGCAATGATTGCTGGATAATTGTTGTTCCAATATTTCAGTGGAAGTGTATTGTGAGAAATGATATGGTTGTTGGATTCGGTTTTGATATTGTTTGGACGTGGTAATTATTTGGGTACATGGTTATGAGTTGAAACCGTATTTGTGATAAATGATAAACAAAATATATACTTGATTTGGATACAAACCCGATTTGATGGGGCCTAGAACCCGGGCCTTGGTTCCGTGTTGGCGGACTCCCGGTGAACCCCTAATATAAACAAAACCGATTTGATGGGGCCTCGAACCCGGGCCTTGGTTCCGTGTTGGCGAACTCCCGGTGAACCCCTAATATAAATAAAACCGATTTGATGGGGCCTAGAACCCGGGCCTTGGTTCCGTGTTGGCGGACTCCCGGTGAACCCCTAATATAAACAAAACCGATTTGATGGGGCCTAGAAGCCGGGCCTTGGTTCCGTCTTGGCGGACTCCCGGTGAACCTCCAATATAAAAGGTGATTTTGCAGAGATTGTGGTCGAGTCCAAGTAGTACAGATTCTAGCACACCCCAAGGGATACCCTGGTGGCTAGGGATATGATAGTCGAGAGATATGCCGACTGATGAGATATCATGGTACAGAGAGTTATGATACGATATGATAGCCGAGGATATTTTCGGCTCTAATATGAACCAGACGACAATTGTTATGGGCCTAATCAACATATGAAAATACGTCGTCATCCAGGTCAGTGGGTTGGTGTGGGTGGTGACCCAGAGGGACGAATTATTATTGGTTCACTAGTATCTGACTAGTCTTTTGTCTTGTGGTTTTCCAGTAGAGATGTCAGCAATGTCTGACTACTGACATTTGGTATCAGAGAGTATTTCTATTTGAACCACCACTATTCCGAGGTCTTGGTTTTGACTGGTATTTTATCCGACGTCTGACAGTAAGAGTGATCAGTAAGTACAGAGATTCTGTTGGGAACCCTATAAGGTTTAATAAAATTATTTAATAACAAAGGGTAGTTCTGGTAATTAAATTTTGAGGTAAAAGAGCTGTCAGACGGGATAAGGGTTCTTTCCGGGTTTCGAGGGAAAATTCGGGAAAGGTCCTTACAATGACGCCATTGCTCAGCTCACGGTAATGGTGAAACAGTTGTGTAGCGAGAAAGCCAAAGGAGTTCACATCTGCGAGGTATGTTCAATTCAGGGCCACACATCCCAAGACCGCCCGGTTGTGGAAGATGCCAACTTTGCTGGAGGGTTCAATAACAATTCTCGACCCCGGAATGACCCATATTCCAACACTTACAATCCGGGTTGGAAAAATCATCCAAATTTCCGTTGGAGCAACAATCAAGCAGCCGCAAATCCCTTGCCACCCCCTGGATTTGAGCAGCGAGCCGTAGGCCCTCAGGGGAATTATCACGGTCCTTCCTCAAATCAGAATGGCGGAAGCAAGTCTGTCAAGGACTCCCTCCATATCCTGACTCAACAGCATGCTCAATTCATAAAATTCATGCAAGATAGCCAGAGTCAGATGAGAGACATGAAAAATGTAATTGTAAACTTGGATCGTCAAATAGGACAAGTGGCGAACCAACTAAATCAGCAAGAGTAGGGCAAGCTACCGAGTCAAGTCCTGGTAAATCCGAAAGGATTTCACAATCCTACGGCTAATGCCATCATGCTGCAAAGGGAAACACCACTTCAAGACCCCACATATGCCACCCTCGGAGGACCTGAAACCGAGCCTCAACCTACTCTGCCAAGGATCGCCGACCAGGGCGTACTACAAAACATGCCACAACCAACACCTCTAGCGCAGAACCAGCCCAACGAGTCACCAAGTGCCCTACCGTAAGGAGGACTTGAAACTACGCCTACTTCGGCCACGGCTGGCATGCAACCTGCTCCTAAGCCCAAGTCGCAGCACTCGAATACTTCTAACTCTTAACCTCAGAATTCCAATTCTAAAAAAGTAACTTTTGAGTTAGCTAATAATGTTGATTATCCATTTCCTCGCAGGTTCCAAAACAAGAATAAACAAAGGGAGGACTTTGAGGAAGAGATCATCAGCATGTTGCAGAAGCTTCATATCACACTGCCTTTCCATAAAATTGTCAAGCACATGCCTATCTTTGAGAAGCTGATCAAGGACTTAGTTGCATGAAAGCGTGGTTTCAGCTCCACGAACACCATTGACATCCCTAAGGCATGCTCGGCTGCCCTTTTGCGCATGCCCCTAAAGGCCAACGATCATGGGCCTCCATCCCTTCCATGTGTCATTTTGTAACGACCCGGACCAGAAATTAAATTATTTTGAGAATTGGACGATTTTTACCCTCGATTTTAGACGGGTTCGGGAGTCACTTTTTGACTGGCAGTACGTTTGGGAATTTTTCTTAGGTCGTTGCATAGGTCTCGAACTCACGAGTTCGTAGACAGGCGGCACGCGAAAAACGGAAACCCGGTGAGTTCGTTACGGGTCTAGAAGTTTCAGGGATAGTTTGGTAATTTTGGAAAAGTTGGAACTATATATCATATATTTTCTCTCTCCTCGAGGAAGGGGGTCCAGATATTTTTTTCAGTCTCTCTCTCTCCTACCCGTTTCTCCCCATGAGAACACCAAAACCCATTTTTATCGGACGAATTTCAGTCCAATTTGACCGAAACTAAGGCTGGAAGGATCTTCCCCGCGACCCCACGAGTCTTTTGGTGTAATCATCGGAGCGGGAACGCCGCCGTAGGCGACGGATTGAGGAGGGAGGTGGACCGAATCTTCTCGGTCGTTTTTCGGCTAAACCAGGTACGATCTCGGAACTTTGACCCCATATTTGGATTCCTGGTGAAAAGTAGATGAATTTACATGTGTGGATCGTGAAAAACGGTCAAGAAATGAAGAAGTTATAAAAGCGAAGTTTCAGCCAGAAATGGGGATTCCAGCGAAACTAGACGGCGGCTGCCGGTCATCTTCTCAGGCCAGACTTCGGCGACGGCGCCGACAGCCGATCGTCTTCTCCGGTGACCGGTCGAGTCGGGTCAGATCGGGTCGAGTTGAGTTGGATCGGGTCGGGTCGAGTGAACTGATCGGGTCGAGTGAATCAGTCGAGTTGAGGATCAGGTTGAGTCGAGTTGGACCGGGTCAGGTCGAGCTGGGCCGGATTGGACCGGTCCAGGCGCGTGAACACTGTAGCAGGCGCGTGATCGGCGCGTGAGGGCGCGTGGCGGCGCGTGAGCGCGTGTTCTGACCTTTCGGTGGCGCGTGGTGGCGCGTTTGACTGTTCCCGATGTCACAGCGACGCGTGACTAGGGTTTTGGGACGTTCCGGATCAGATTTTATTGGTTTCGAGGCCATAGGAGTTCGTTGAATGCCCGATTTGGGCAATTCCAGCGGTAATGGTTGACCTTGAAGCGGATTTTGAGCTCGGAAAGTCAAGGTAGTTGGGTTATTATTGTGCATGTGTTCCTTGGGCTAGAGCGTCCATGAATTTTGGGTTGGATGATGTTTGTGAGTGGACTTTTGATTTATAAACTATAATGCATGCATAAATGTATCTTTGATTTAAATACTGTTATGTATGGGTGCAATGGTTCATGGAATTTATAAATGATTGATGGACAATTGTTGTCCAATATTTCAGTGAAAGTGTGTTGTGAGAAATGGCATGGTTATTGTATTCGGTTTTGATATTGTTTTGACGCGGTAATTATTTGAGTCCATGATTTGGAGTTGAAACCGTATTTGTGATTATAAAATACTTGATTTTGGATCCAATATCGATTTGAGGGGGCCAAGATCCGGGCTAGGATCCGCTGACGGTGAACCCGGTGAACCTCCAAAATAAACAATACCGATTTGAGGGGGCCAGGATCCGGGCTAGGATCCGCTGAGACGGTGAACCCAGTGAACCTCCAAAATAAACAATACCGATTTGAGGGGGCCAGGATCCGGGCTAGGATCTGCTATTGGCGATGAACCCGGTGAACCTCCGAGATAAACATTAATTGAGGGAGGCTAGGATCTGGGCCAGGATCCGCTATTGGCGGTGAACCCGGTGAACCTCCGTGATAAACATTGATTGAGGGAGGCTAGGATCTGGGCCAGGATCCGCTATTGGCGGTGAACCCGGTGAACCTCCGAGATAAACATTGATTGAGAGAGGCTAGGATCTGGGCCAGGATCCGCTATTGGCGGTGAACCCGGTGAACCTTCAATATAATTGGTTACTGTTCTTCGAATAGCATCGAGAGTTTTACTCCGTTGGTTCGTTGAGTGCTCCGACTCTGGCATCGAGGAGTTTTGGCTCCGCCGGATCGCGAGGCTATTTATGCATAGTACAGAGAGTTGTGATACAGGACTAGCACACCCCAAGGGATACCCTGGTGGCTAGGCATATGCCGACTGATGTAATATGATAGCTGAGGATATTTCCAGCTCTAATATGGTTTGACGACGATTGTCATGTGATAAATCAGCCTATGGAAATACTTCGTCATCCGGGTCTATGGGTTGGTGTGGGCGGTGACCCAGAGGGACGAATTATTGTTGGTTCACAAGTATCTGACTAGTCGGTTGTCTTGTGGTATTCCAGTAGAGGTGTCAGTAGTGTCTGACCTACAGACATTTGGTGTCAGAGGGTATTCCAATTTGGACCACCACTATATCGAGGTCTTGGCTTTGACCTGTATGATATCCTACGTCTGACAGATAGGAGTGGTAAGTAAGCACAGAGGTTCCGTTGGGAACTCTGTAAGGTTTACTAAAAATTATTTAAAGATAAAGGGTAGTTCTGGTATAAAATCTTGAGGTAAAAGGGATGTCTGACGGGATAAGGGTTCTTTCCGGGTTTCGAGGAGAAATTCGGGACAGGTCCTGACACATTCAGTCAACAAGATTCGAACATTGCCTTTGCGACACAGGAGCATCAGTAAACATCATGACATTCCACATTTACAGGTCACTCAACCTAGGCGTACTCAAACCTACGCACCTATGTGTCAGATTGGCTAACGCTTTTGTAACCAACCTAATGGGGGTTCTTGAGGACGTACTGGTACAAATCGGAGACACATGCATCCCTGCAGACTTCTACGTACTAAGAATGGACAGAATTGACAAAAGTGAGGAACCTCCCCTCATCTTCGGAAGGCCTTTACTAGCCACAGCCGAGTGCCTCATCGACGTCAAACAGGGTCAAGTCTCTATCAAGGTCCTAGACCGGCTTCAGACATTCTCCATCCATGACACCATCCAGTATCATGTCGAGTCTATTGTAGATTTTCCGTTAAACACAATGGACTTACTGCTATGGGAGACAATTGCTCAGTCTTGCATGACGGATGACCTTGAGAAGGCCGTTACTAGTAACCCACACAATGTGGATTCACTTGCAGCTAGCGTGATCGAAGAGGTACGAGCCCTTGACATCATGCCAGCCCTCCCATTCCACAGGCCTCCCTTCGAAGCATTACCACTCACAAGTTAGAAAACCCTGCCGTCCATCATAAAGACTCCTGAACTCGAGCTGAAGCCCTTGCCCGAGCACTTAAAGTATGCATATTTGGGCGACAATCAAACCCTTCCAGTCATCATTGCGTCTACCCTAAGTATGAAAGAGGAAGAGGCATTGGTTCACGTCCTTAATGGCAATCAAACGAAAATTGGATGGACAATATATGACATTAAAGGCATAAGTCCCACAAATGCATGCATCGGATACTGCTGGAGGAAGACTCCAAACCATCACGGGAGGCGCAGAGGCGATTGCATCCACCTATGAAGGAGGTCGTGAAGAAAGAAGTCCTAAAGCTTCTGGACATTGGAATCATCTATCCAATTAGTGACTCCAAGTGGGTGAGCCCAATCCAGGTCGTGCAAAAGAAAAGTGGGATCACAGTGGTTAAAAACGAGCATATGAGCTTGTAGCTCAACGGATTCAAACAGGATGGAGAGTGTGCATTGACTATCGAAAGCTAAATACAACCACACGCAAGGACCACTTTCCTTTGCCCTTCATTGATCAAATGCTCGAGCGCCTGGCTGGACACTCCCACTATTGCTTCCCGGACGGCTACTCAGGATACAATCAGATTGCTATTGCACCCGAAGATCAAGAAAAAAACAACATTCACATGCCCATATGGAACTTTTGCATACAGAAGAATGCCGTTTGGATTGTGCAATGCCCCAGCTACCTTTCAGCGTTGCATGATGACCATCTTTTCCGATATGGTGGAAGATATTTTTGAAGTATTCATGGACGACTTCTCGGTGTTTGGACATTCATTCGAACTGTGCTTAGTTAACCTAACACGAGTACTGGAACGGTGCAGAGAAAGCAACTTAGTGCTAAACTGGGAAAAGTGCCATTTCATGGTACAACAGGGAATTGTTTTGGGTCATGTGATCTCTAGCTGAGGCATAGAAGTGGACAAAGCAAAGTTAGACATAGTGGAGAGGCTGCCGTACCCCACTACAGTCAAAGAGGTTCGATCATTCTTAGGGCATGCTGGCTTTTACCACAGATTCATCAAAGATTTCTCGAAAATCACAAGACCTTTGTGTGATCTTCTAGCCAAGGACGCCACATTTGAGTTCACTAAGGGATGCCGTGAGGCATTCAACACACTCAAGGCAAAGCTCACGGCATCACCCATCATCATGCCACCGAATTGGGACTTACCATTCGAACTAATGCGTGATGCCTCGGACTTTGCCATAGGAGCTGTTTTGGGACAGCGTGTCGACAAGCTCCCTCATGTCATTTACTATGCAAGTCGAACCCTGAATGATGCCCAGCTGAACTACTACACCACCGAGAAGGAGCTCCTTACTGTTATCTTTGCCCTTGAGAAGTTCCGCTCATATCTAATTCCAACCAAGGTCATAGTATACACGGATCATGCTGCCTTGAAGTATTTGCTCACTAAAAAGGACGCCAAGCCAAGGTTTCTACGTTGGATGCTACTGCTCCAGGAATTCGGCCTTGAAATCAGAGACAAGAAGGGCAGCGAAAACGTGGTGGCTGACCATATGAGCCGATTGCTTCACAGTTCCAATGAAGAGGCCGATCAGTTGCCCCTCCTCGAGACTTTTCCTGACGAACAGCTCTTCGCAGTCCAAGCTATTGATCCATGGTACACCGATCTCATTAATTACCTTGTCACTAAGCAAATTGCTTCATCTTTAAACAGGTATCAAAAGGACAAGTTGGCTAAACAAGCTAAGTACTTCATATAGGATGAGCCGTACCTATGGAAGCATTGTCCAGACCAAATCATTCGACGCTGCATCCCCGAAGACGAGATGGAATCCGTCTTGACATTTTGCCATAGCTTGGCATGTGGGGGCCATTTTGGAGCTAAGAAGATAGCCCTCAAGGTACTACAAAGTGGACTCTACTGGCCCACACTTTTCAAGGATGCACATGAATTTGTACTCACATGTGACCGCTGCCAACGCCTAGAGTCACATCTTAGCCAGATTCGGCGCACCTAGGGCAATCATCAGTGATGGGGGGCGCACTTCTGCAATCATTTGTTTGTAGCCCTAATGAAGAAATATGGTGTCACCCACAAGGTATCAACACCGTATCACCCTCAAACGAGTGGCCAAGCGGAAGTGTCCAATCGAGAAGTAAAGGCCATATTGGAAAAAACGGTAAATCCTAACTGCAAAGATTGGTCCAGCAAATTGAATGATGCACTGTGGGCCTATCAGACCGCATACAAGACCCCGATTGGCATGTCTCCCTTCCGGCTTGTTTTTGGAAAAGGCTGCCACCTACCAGTGGAATTGGAGCATAAATCATTCTGGGCTATTAAGCAGATGAACATGAACATCGATGATGCTGGAATACATAGGAAGCTTCAGCTAAGTGAATTAGAGGAGTTGCAAAACGAGGCCTTCAAAAGTGCTCGTATCTACAAGGAAAAAACCAAAGCTTTCCACGACAAGCGCATTCAGCCCAAGGACTTTCACATCGGACATGAAGTCCTCCTCTTTGACTCCCAGCTCAGACTAATCCCAGGTAAGTTGCGTTCAAGATGGACTGGACCATTTATTATTACTAACATTTTTCCTCATGGTGCAGTTGAAATCCAGCACCCGGAACGGCAGGATCCGTTCAAGGTAAATGGCCATCGCCTCAAACACTACTTCAGGGACCTCTCTAATCCAAGCGCAGTCAACCCTGCAACTCCACATGCGCCCAGCTCCTAGCATGCCAACCCCGTCTTGCCCAGACGTTAAATAAAGTGCTCCTAGGAGGCAACCTAGCACTGGTTTGTATTTCTCTCTTCCTTTGTTGTTTTTGCCCATTACATCTCTCCCACTATGTTCTATGGTCATATTACTGCATATCACATTGAGGACAATGTTCAGTTTAGGTTTGGGGGTGTGGATTTAAAATTTTGCATATAGAAACAAGTAGGTTTGGGGGTGATACACGGCCAGGACATTTAAATTTTTGCTTGTGTTTAGTATGATAACTTGTTAATAGGAATGTATATGCTAAGTTAACTATCTTTGCTTTACTAAGAGTCATGCCATGGTCAAGTAGTTCATAATTTGCACTTCACAATGCCATGTTTTAAGTGATTAAGTGAACGAAATAATTGAATTTGAGTGAACCTTAGAAAATTAGTGGAGACTTCCATGTGAGATCTTAGAGCCTAATTGCCATTCTTTCTGAGGGATATACTTGTTTCTACTCTAAAACACTCATCGCTTTTGTTCTTAATTGTTGATCTCATTACATCATATTTGCATTGAATTTTAAAGAACTAACATCATTTAGATACTCTTGATTTAATGTGTGCTTTGCCATAAGAAGTGATGTAGGCTATGTGTGCTTTAACCTCTAAAGGCTTTATCCTACCCTATTGCATGCTCCCTAAGCCAATTTTGAAGCCAAACACTCAGCCTTTTCTTTCATCACCCAAAGTATAACCTAACCGAAATACTTAGCCATTCATCACAGCCATACCCTATAACCTCAATTTGTGCTAAAGGTTGCCCTAAATGAGATTCATGGTGAGAATAAGAGGTGAAAGAAGATGCTGCCCAATTCAAAGGACATTCGCGTCAATTCAAAGTTCAAAAGTAAAGAAAAGCTTTACAAGTTGCAAGCTGCACGAAAGTTTGAGGAAATCATTGCATGATCTTGGTGCAATTCAATTCAAAAGAAAGAACAGAAAAAATAAAGAAATCAAAAGAAAGAAAGAAACGTTGAAAAGAAAAAAAAAGAAAAAAAAAGTGAAAAACAAAGTAAATTAAGCCAAGTGAGCCAAGAGCCTCAAAATAAGCCATCAAGAAAGCACAATGCCGTGGACCTTAAGAAAGGATTCAGTTCAGAAATTCCAAGTTCAAGTCATGACTTCTCATGCCTTGGCACATCTCAGGTTCTTTGAATCCTATCCTTCCTTGCTAAACCCCAAAGCTTAGCCCCATTACAACCTAAAAAGGAAGACCTAATTGATCTTATGGACAATCATGTTGAGGATTAAGGTACGTATCTATGTTCTTAAAGTTCAATTCCTTTCATGAGATATTTATTTCCATAAAGTGCTCTTCTTCATTGTTACTCATATGTGATTAAATTTGAATTTCATAACATAAACTCATCACATATGCTTGAAAAGAGTGAAAGCCTAGAATTCTTGTGCGAATTGAGAGTTGCCTAGTGAGGATTAGAGTCGAGGCGATATCTTTCTAGGGCACTTAGATGAAGTTGTTCTCAAACATGATCACTCGAAATTTTGGCATTTATACACGTACACCTTCACATGACACTCATGGCTATGGCATTCCTTTTAGTTCTGAAAAGCATGTTTACTTACTTTGATTCTTATTAGCTTGTTAAATGTACTATCTCTAGCATCTTTTTTGTCTAAGTAAAACGCTTGTGGGTTTAGTGCTGCTATAACCCTCAGGAGACAAAACTCCTCCTACTAGGTGAACCTAGGGGTTTAAATGTTCTATCTTAACTAAAATAGAGTCTTTTCATTTTGTTAGCGTTTGTTTTTCTCAGGGACTAGCAAAAGATAGGTTTGGGGTATTTGATCAGTCGTTATTTATGCATCATTTTGATGTCTTTTTATGCCTTTCTTACATGTCTTTTGAATGATTCCGTGCCATCAATAGTAGAAAATGATCAATCTTGTGAGACTTGTGCAGATTTAGAAACATAGGTAAAATCTGGAAAGAACGCAAAAAGAATGACTCAAATCGGAGTCCAGATGAAGGAGATGTCCTCATTTCAATATCTAGTCCTAAACGGAGTCCTGAGTGCGCACTGGCCAAGTACCTCATATCAGGTCCTCCAGGTCTCAAACCTGTGTTTCATGACATCAAGGTCAGGTCCTAGAAGTGCCAAGGTCACGCCAAGGTAGGTCGAGGACATGTCCCAAGAACTCCCATCTGAGCCCAGATATGTGCCTAAGCCTGGGGTCCCTGTTCCGCCAGCGGTGGATGAGAGGCTCTCCCTCTGCGCTAAGCCTGACAGCATTTGCGCCAAGCCTGAACGAAAATGCACTTCTACTATACTCATGATGTGCTTCAAAAGCGCAGTCCCATATCCTGATTGCGAAGACAGTCCAAAAGCCAAGTTCGGAGCCCTGGCCAGCTTGCGTTCCCACTGGCCAGCTTGCGTTCCCACTTGTCAGCTTGCATTCACACTCCCAGCCATATGATGATTGATCTGAGAGATTTTAGGGATGCTGTAATTATCTAGAAGGATTAGGGCTATCTTAGTACACGTTAGGATAGGGTTTTGATTTTATTCAAATTCTAGTTGAACAAGGATTCCCTTTTCATGACAAAGAAGGAACCATGTTCAGTAAAAAGAAAAAAAGATATATACGTTTTGGTGAGAGAGAGCTAGGGTCATTTTTTGGGAGATAGAGACACCTTAACCGCATATAGTAATTTGGTTTTTTGGAGTTTTACGTTAAAGCTTTGTTCATCCCGAAGTTGAGTGTGTTGGACGTGGAGCTTGGAGAAGAAGGCTTTGTCGTGTCTTCTGCTGCACCTGTTCTTCACAATATCTTTTGTAACCTTATTTTTACTGCAATTTAATTATGAATTCAATTACGCTTGTGTTTATTTCAGTTATGTGTGAGTAGTCGTTAGGATTAGGGCTGCTTGAAGCCCTAGCCATGTTAGCTTGTTGATTGGATTTCTGGCTCTTGATTATGATTGTTATGCATGCTGAATAAGTTGGATTACTGTGCTTAGACCTTAATTTATGCCTATAAGATTAGCTACCTTGTTTGCATATAATTATTGATGTAATTGCTTGAGTGACCATCATATCATCTTGTGATTTGGAGCATCGAAAGTATTCTTACTTGTAATCTTAACTCATAACGGCCTAGGATTGCATGTCACTTTGCTAGGCTAATGTGGTATCATTAAATTCTCTTTGAACTTCATGCATCATCTTAAAAGGTAGGTGATAGACGTTCTAGGCATATGCCCTGTTTAGAACATGCTAAGTAAGAGGGAATAAGATATGTCTAGTGAACCAACGCCGGGTCCTAGGCACGGGCACCTAATTCAGAAAATGCATAGTAATTAGGTCAAGGAAATCTGATTATTAACTATAATTGGTTAGAGTGGATAGTAAGCCTTAATTCGCCTTAGTTAACAACCTTTCATTCTTGCATTGTTATTTTCTGCATTTTATTTTACTTGTCTTTAAATTTCAGTTCTCCCACCTTTAAATTTCAGTTCTCCCACCCCCCCCCCCCCCCCCCCCCCCCCCCCCCCCCCTCCCCCCATGCGTGTGTGTGTGTGTGTGTGTGTGTTTTCACTAAGTTAATAAATCTGAACTAAAGTGGTCATAACGTTGATACAAGTCCTCGAGGGATCGACTCTTGCTGTGCTACTATACTATTCTTATTGATTTGTGCAGTTGCAAGGATTTTATAACTGTTAGAATTGAATTGCATATTTCTTGCTCTTTAATTCCACCAACAGGACGCACCTAATTCATACCTTCCAGTATACTTTTCCTTTTATAATGTTTCCGATTCTGATTTCATGTCTAACTATACCTCTTTACCTTGCACTAACAAATTGGAAAGCGAAATGGATGAAAACTAGGAGGAAGAGAATAGGACGGATGATGATGACAAGGACATCTAGGTCAAACCCATGCCCATGCCCTATGTGCTGCCCAGCAGCAACGCACTGCCCCAAGCTGTGTCCCACAGCTATGATCACGTTCTGCCTACTGCCCTGCCGCAAACCCAGGTTCCTGTTGAGCCCCAGGACTCGCCAAATGCCCTGCCGCAACCACAGCCCAGCGCCACAGAACCTGGACATGTCCAGGGCATGCCTTCAACGCGCCAAGCTGCGCCAACTGATTCATTGCAGGGCAAGTCCTTAGCCGATGAACCAGAACCTTCCCAGCACGCATTTGAGATGCGCAGTGCTGCGGCCACGCTTCAAGACACATCCACGCTTCAAGAAACATCCACAGCAGAACCCAAGGACCAGCCCGTGCCTCCTAATCTGCTGCCTACCGTGTCTCAGCCCATGCCCACGGACAAGGACCCGATTTTGAAATTCAATGCTCCTTCTCAACTTAATCCTGAAACACTTAACTTTCAATTTATTAAGGCAAACTTGCATTTGAATTCAGATTTAGCTCCTAATGTTGTTGAACTTTTCCCGTGCAGGATCCACCATAAAAACACCAAGAATATGCTAAAGGCCCTCAACTTGGTCCCCCTCTTCAAGTTCCGAAGGAAAAATCAACGGAATTTCGGCTTTTGTTCTTAATTGCTGATCTCATTACATCATATTTGCATTGAATTTTAAAGAACTAACATCATTTAGATACTCTTGATCTAATGTGTGGTTTGCCATAAGAAGTGATGTAGGCTATGTACGTTTTAACCTCTAAAGGCTTTATCCTACCCTATTGCATGCTCCCTAAGCCAACTTTGAAGCCAAACACTCAACCTTTTCTTTCATCATCCAAAGTATAACCTAACCCAAAATACTTAGCCATTCATCACAGCCATGCCCGATAACCTCAGTTGTGATAAGGTTGCCGTAAATGAGATTCATGGTGAGAATGAGAGGTGATAGAAAATGCTGCCCAATTCCAAGGATATTGGCGTCAATTCAAAGTTCAAAAGTAAAGAAATGCTTTACAAGTTGCAAGCAGCACGAAAGTTTGAGGAAATCATTGCATGATCTTGGTTAAACTCAATTCAAAGAAAAGAAAAAATAAAGAAATCAAAAGAAAAAAACGTTGAAAAGAAAAAAAAAAGTGAAAAACAAAGTAGATTAAGCCAAGTGAGCCAAGAGCCTCAAAATAAGCCATCAATAAAGCACAATGTCGGAGGCCTTAAGAAAGGATTCAGTTCAGAAATTCCAAGTTCAAGACATGACTTCTCATGCCTTGGCACAGCTCAGGTTCTTTGAATCCCATCCTTCCTTGCGAAACCCCTAAGCTTAGCCCTATTACAACCTAAAAAGGAAGACCTAACTGATCTTATGGACAATCATACTGAGGATTAAGGTACGTATCTATGTTCTTAAAGTTCAATTCCTTTCATTAGATATTTATTTCCATAAAGTGCTATTCTTCATTATTACTCATATGTGATTAAATTTGAATTTCATAACATAAACTCATCACATATGCTTGAAAAGAGTGAAAGCCTGGGATTCTTGTGCGAATTGAGAGTTGCCTAGTGAGGATTAGAGTCGAGGCAAAGTCTTTCTAGAGCACTGAGATGAAGTTGTTCTCAAACATGATCACTCAAAATTTTGGCACTTATACACATACACCTTCACATGACACTCACGGCTATGACATTCCTTTTAGTTCTGCAAAGCATGTCTACTTACTTTGATTCTTATTAGCTTGTTAAAAGTACTATCTCTGACATCCTTTTTGTCTAAGTAAAACGTTTGTGGGTATCGTGCTGCCATAACCCCCAGGAGACAAAACTCCTTCTACTAGGTGAACCTAGGGGTTTAAATGTTCTATCTTAACTAAGAACGAGTCTTTTCATTTTGTTAAAGTTTGTTTTGATCAGGGACTAGCAAAAGATAGGTTTGGGGGTATTATTTATGCATCATTTTGATGTTTTTTTATGCCTCTCTTACATGTCTTTTGAATGATTTCGTGCCATCAATAGTAGAAAATGATCAATCTTGTGAGACTTGTGCAGATTTGGAAAGATAGGTAAATTCTAAGAAGAACGCAAAAAGAATGACTCAAATCGGAGTTCAGATGAAGGAGATGTCCGCATTTCAATATCAGGTCCTGAATTGGGTCCTGAGTGCGCCAGTGCGCCTATTTTGAGTCCTTGACCAAGTACCTTAGATCATGTCATCCGGGTCCAAAACCTGTGTCACATGACTTCAATTTCATGTCCTAGAAGTGCCAAGGTCGTGCCAGGACATGTCGAGTACATGTCCCAAGAATTTCCCATATGAGCCCAACCTTTGCGCCTAAACCTTAGTTCATGTTCTGCCAGCGGTGGATCAAAGTTCCCCCTCTGCGCTAAGCATGACAATATGTGCACCTAGCCTACACGAAGATGCGCTTCTACTATGCTCATGTTATGCCTCAAAAGCGCAGTCCCAGACCCCTATGACGAAGACATTCGAAGGGTCAAGTTCTAAGTTCCAGCGTCTGACTGCGAGAAGACCGCGGGCTGCCCGCGACCAGCTTGTGTTCCCACTAGCCAGCTTGCATTCACACTCCCAACCGTGTTCTTATTGGTTCTAATAGATTTGAAGGACTTTGTAATTAATTAGAAGTACAATAACTATTCCAGAACATTCTAAGCTAGGGTTTTTAATACCAATCCTTATAGGACAAGGTTTTCTCTTTGTCTATAAAAGGGAGCCTTCGTTCAGTATTTAGGGAGGAGATTATTAGAAGAGCATTATTTCAGAGATCTAGACACCCTAGCAGCAATTTACATTGTAACTCAGTTTAAAGTAAACAGTTTCTTGTTTTCTGCACTTTTTGGGCGTGGAGCTCGGAGAGGAAGGCTTTGCCGAGTCTCTGTTGTGCACCATTGTTCATCAGTGTTCTTTACTCTAAACTTTTATTTAATTGCAATTTAATTATGAATTCAATTATATCTATTTTAATCCTAGTTATGCGTGAGTAGTTCTTGTTAGGATTGGGGCTGCTTGAAGCCCTAACCATGTTAGTTTCTTAATTAGATTTTGGCTCTTGATTTTGATTGCTATGCATGCTGAATAACTCTGATTACTGTTTTAATTGCCATTCCTTTATGCCTATGAGCTTTGCTACCTTGTTTGCATAAATTATTGATGGAATTGCTTGAGTGACCACTATATCATCTTGTAATTCATGAGCATCAAGAGGTTGAGGTTAAGAAACGATCTTGTAGTCGGAATTCACAACGCTCTAGGAATGCACATCACTTTTCTAGGCTAGTGTAGTGTCATTAAATTCTCTTTGTACTTCATGAATCATCTTAAACGGTAGGTGATAGACGTTATAGAGTACACATCATGCTTAGAACATGACAAGTAAGAGAGAATAATATATGTGGAGTGGGCCAACCATCGGGACCTTTGCATGGGCACTTAATTAAGAAGTTGCATAGTAATTAGGTCAAGAAAATATGGTTAAGGACTATAATTGGTTAGAGTGGATAGTAAGTCTTAATTCGTCTTAGTTAATAATCAATCAATCTATCATTCGTGCATTTTAATTTACTGTTTTACTTTCGTGCGTGTTTGTCAAAATCATAAACCCCCCTCCTTCAGCGCGTGTATGTGTATGTTTTTATCTAAGTTAATTAAATCTGAACTTAATTGGATTAATCGTTGAGGCAAGTCCTCGAGTGATCGACTCTTGTTGTGCTACTATACTATTCTTATCGATTTGTGCACTTGCAAGGATTTTATAACTGTTAGAATTATATTGCATATTGTTTGTTCTCTAATTTTACCAACAGGAGGCCACTTGGAGGGGGCAGTATGGTGGCTGCTCTTTCTAGAAATCAGATTGGGAGATAAATAAACACTTCATAATCCATAAAATTTTTATTATAAAATCTATTAAAATTTGACTTGAATTGAGTGAAATCATATGAAATAAAGATAAATCAATTAAAATCCAATACAATTCTAAATCATTTAAAACTCATTAAAATATCAATCAAATACACCCGTTAATTTTATTTTGTAAAATACTTCTTCAAATTTAAAACCTCAAATAAAAATTTGCATTACGAAAAATTAAGTATCATGTAGCTCAGTTCAAACGCAATCTTCTAGCTTCGGATATTAACTTGTTTGATTGAATATCAAACGATGGAAAGTACCACAAATACATATTTGGTACCAAAGGTCTTAAAAAATATAATTTAAAGTGGTAGCAAAGGGTCATCGGGGGTGCTGATGTGAGTGGTGGTGGTGGGATAATTGTAGTAACAACGGTTGTGGAGGTAGTTATGGTGAAAATGGTAGTGGGTATAGTTGCGACGGTGGTGGTGGCAACGGTCATGGAAGAATCATATCGGAGATGGTTATGGTGAGGCAATATAGTTTTGGTGGCAATGATGGTGGGTTGTAGTTGGAGCAATGATGGTGGGTTGTAGTTGGAGCAATGATGGTAGGAAAGTTATGGTGGCAGTGGTCTCCGATTACTTACTTCCACGATTACTTAATTATTTTTTCGATTACTAACATTCTTCATTGCATATAAGAAATTGGTGACTTTCCTTGTTTCTTATAAGTAAGTGTGCCATAAATAATTTGATTTAGTTTAGTCTTAAAAAAAAAAAACTATTTAAAATCTATATATTATTTTACTATATCCACTCCAACATCTTCATCAAATGTATAATCTTCGCCAGGCATTGTTTTTTCTATCATTGAAGTCATCCATATTAAAAGCAGCAACATCAAGTCTTAGTTCTTCATTCTAATAACATTGGCATGTCCAAAACCTCATTAAAGTCTTAGTTCTTCCTTCTAATAACATTGTATCCCCAAAATCTCATTAAAGTCTTAGTTGTTCCTTCTAATAACCTTGGTCCAACCTGCATCACCTATAGTTGCTCGGATCTTCTTATACTCGTGACAGTTGACAGTCAAAGGAATTTCAAAGGTTGGATCACCAAACACACTCCACGCAGCCTTAATTGACCGCTCCTTTATCTCGAAAGCATGTTGGTGGCTGTGGATGACAATTCCAGAGCAAAAAACCAATTGTTCACGACAACAATGATAATTTTCATCGACAATAGCAACCACCCCAGGAACAGGAGCACGATCATGATTATCTCGCGCAGCCTTAGCATGGATGAAATTAAGCAGCATGTTCCTTCCTTCTGCAAATTGTGAGGCCATCTTAACTGGAATCAACCGGAGCAGAGAATGCAGTGGAGAAAATCGTCGGCACCTTTGGAGAAAACCGTCGCGACTGCTGGAGAAACCGTCGTTGCCGCTGAAGAAAACCCTCGCGCCAATTTTAAGTAATTCTATCAATTCTCACTCTTCACAAGGCATTGTTGAGCTTAAATCTAATTGCATAATAAATAATAATAATTTCTATTTTTCACTCTTCACCGGGCGTTGTTGTAGCAATGATGGTAGGAAAGTTGAGGACAATGGTCTTCGATTACTTATTTCTCCGATTACTAACATTATTCATTACATATAAGAAATTATTGACTTTCCTCATTACTTATAAGAAGTGTGCCATAAATAATTTGATTTGGTTCAATCTTAAAAAAAAGAACATTTTTAAGATAAATATATGATTTTACTATATCCATTTCAACATCTTCATCAAATGTGTAATCTTCACCATGCGTTGTTGAGCTTGAATCTAATTGCATAAGAAATAATAATAATATTTATTTTTCAAAAATTTAATAGTAGACACACACTTAATATCATTTTCATACCTCGCATATGACTCCATAACAAGGTCTCGAGCACACATTAAAGCCTCTATTGTGCTTGAATGAAGTTGGCTACGACGTGGAATCATAATCCTACCACCAGTGTTAATGCGGACTTTGATGTCATTGTGGCTACAGGAATAGGCAAACTGTCTCGAGCTATATTATGCAGAATCAGATATTTAATCTTATTCGTCCTCCCCCAAGATATATCAAATTTTTGAGTCTTGAATAAGACAATCTCTGCCAAATAGTGTTCTAACTTAGACTTCTCCTTATAAGTGAAGGTGTAATCAATAACAAATAAGTCAAACGGGGCCAAAAGAATGAGCATCGCTTAAATCATGTGACATCGTAGTAGAAGCAGAAAATGAAGATGATAAGATTCAATTCCACTCCCAGACATCGATTCACATTCCTAAACCAATTCATTAGCAAATGTCTGAAATTTTTGAATTTTCAATGACGCACAATTTTTTATAAACGATATTGAAATAGTACTCAATCAATTTCATCTTGTATATTGGATCCCAAATCTTCGAGGTTAATCTTCTTCTTTTTCTACAATTTCCAAATTCATCATTAATATCATTGATATCACTACGTAATTTGGATATCACTTTTAGTGTCCATAAAAAAGCAACATTATAATAAAAAAAAATACAATTTATTACCTTGTGTTTGACAAACTACACGCCTATACATGTACTCTCAAATCTTAAATTTACCACTATGTACTCTCAAATTTTATATTTACCACTATATACTCTTTACAATCTTGGTCATGTGTTAATTATTTCGTTAAAATTTCATATACTTTCGTAAATTTATACATAATTGATTAAAAAAATAAAAAATGATAATAAACTCTTTTTCATCCCACCAAATGGACCCACACACGCTTTTCCGTTGGGGTTCCCATAGCCCTCTAGGCAGGAATTCATTCATCTGCCTTCAATCATTTAGAGATTGAAGGCTGTTTAATTGAACAATTAAAGAAACTGCGCTCCTCTTCCACATCTTCTCTTGCATGTGGGTGGTGTGGCAGAGGCACCGATCGTGTTGCACATGAGCTACCACAACATGCTCTTGAGCTCTTCATAATGTTGGTTTACTTATCTGGTTATTGGAGGAACTCCTTTGGCTATCTCCCTTCCTAGTTCTTGACTACAGAGCTGTGCAATGCTTTCTGGATGAGTGATACTCCTTTTCCTCGAAGCAGGTTGAAGGCCCGGTTGAAGGCCCGGTTGAAGTTTTAATGAGACCACAAAAAATCACATCATGTTTTTTTTTAGCTTCTCTTAAATAGAGTACATAACTTTAATGGTTATGATAACCACGATTATAATACTCATCCTTAGGCGATTATTGTGATATGAAGGCTTAATCCGTACATTAACTTCTTCCTTATTTCTTTTCGTGACCTACTTTAAATAAATAAACATCTTATATCTAAAATATAATTTATTGAAACAAAAAAAAACTTTAGAGGTTGTTGTTTTGTTTTGTATAAACTGAAATTTTCATCTTTGAAATCAATGGCCTCCATCTAAAATATGAAAGTACATGAGTAGGAATAGAATAATTCGTTACTCAAGTTTATCCATGATAAAATTTGTTGTAATCATACTTATAGAGTACATAGCCTACTATATTATATTATTATGTCTAAAGTTCTCTTATGTCTTCAAAATGGATGAGAAACCATCATTAATAACTCATCACAACCATCATTAATAACTCATCACATACCATGGAGAATCAAGAGCATTGTGAACACTGCACTACTAGGAGTTGGAAAAGAAGTTTTCTAAGTTATTAGTTTTTATCATGAAGTTAATTTTGTTCTTGATGCATTGACGAACCCCTTGATCATAATGATAGTATAAATCAGACATTGAATAATGCTATTCCCTATTCAACTTCTTTGATTTATAAGTTTGATTTTCTTCTTAGTAATGGTTGCCCTTGGGTCGGTTCGTTGTTTCGATTTCTTTTGTTCTTCAAAAAACTCATCGCTTAGCAATAGTTCCCACATGAGTATTACAACTATTACTGCATTAGTTTGAAAAAATTTGCTCCTCCATAGATAGATAGATATATCTTCAATTACTATCCTAGTCCTAAAATTAATCTAGAATAAAATATTATTTACTTAAAAAAAAAATGCAAGGAACATTCATCTAT
>JAZGTL010000144.1:197500-200000 GCA_037349345.1 Oemleria cerasiformis | reverse complement strand
GAAATGACTAGACGACAATGCGGGAACATCGAGTGGAACAAAGCCTGCGCCGCTGGGCGTGGCAACAACCGAAAGCAACCCTCAACCGACATAGCAGGCCATTTGGGAAGATGTCCCGAAGACAACTACGACCAAACTAGGCATAAAAAGGGACACGAAGGAACACCGAAGGGACACCGAGGAAGGAGAGAGCCGGCAGTTCGTTGCCCAAGCAAGGAGCCTGCCGACGCATCACCCTATTCACCACTCACACGCCATGACGTTAGCTAAAGCCCAGAACCACAAAACGAACCGCAAGGGTCGGCCAGCGAAATGACTAGACGACAATGCGGGAACATCGAGTGGAACAAAGCCTGCGCCGCTGGGCGTGGCAACAACCGAAAGCAACCCTCAACCGACATAGCAGGCCATTTGGGAAGGTGTCCCGAAGACATCTACGACCAAACTAGGCATAAGAAGGGACACCGAAGGGACACCGAGGAAGGAGAGAGCCGGCAGTTCGTTGCCCAAGCAAGGAGCCTACCGACGCATCACCCTATTCACCACTCACACGCCATGACGTTAGCTAAAGCCCAGAACCACAAAACGAACCGCAAGGGTCGGCCAGCGAAATGACTAGACGACAATGCGGGAACATCGAGTGGAACAAAGCCTGCGCCGCTGGGCGTGGCAACAACCGAAAGCAACCCTCAACCGACATAGCAGGCCATTTGGGAAGGTGTCCCGAAGACATCTACGACCAAACTAGGCATAAGAAGGGACACCGAAGGGACACCGAGGAAGGAGAGACACCGAAGGGACACCGATGGGCTCAAAGGGACACCGAGGGACTCGAAGGGACACGGAGGGTGGGCTGCCCATGCCCGGGAACATCGCCTTCCTATCGAGAGAACCACTACCCCCCTATATAGGATTATTTTCATTTTCAGCATTTGCAGCAGCAAACATCACCTATGTGCGTGGGGAGTAATGGTCATTTAGGAAGCAAGGAGGAGAGTACTACTACCCCCCTATATAGGATTATTTTCATTTTCAGCATTTGCAGCAGCAAACATCACCTATGTGCGTGGGGAGTAATGGACATTTAGGAAGCAAGGAGGAGAGGACCACTACCCCCCTATATAGGATTATTTTCATTTTCAGCATTAGCAGCAGCAAACATCACCTATGTGCGAGGGGAGTAATGGGCATTTAGCAAGCAGGGACTCCATGGGACTCGAACTATGGACCAGGAGAGGGAGTTTGGAAGATGCCGCGTAGCCAACTATGACAAAACATGTCTCAGCTTGGTCGAAGGGGCTGAGAGGGACTCGAATGGACACCGAGGGACGCCGAGGGACTCGAAGGGACTCAAAGGGACTCGAAGGGACTCAAAGGGACGATTAGGGACGTTTAGGGACGCGCGACGCGCGACGCGCGGTGGCTAAAGCCCACGGATCACCAACTTCCTGACGGGAGGACCACTACCCCCCTATATAGGATTATTTTCATTTTCAGCATTAGCAGCAGCAAACATGGCCTATGTGCGAGGGGAGTACTGCACATTTTGGAAGCAGGGAGGAGAGAACCCCTTCCCCCCTATATAGGATTATTTTCATTCTCAGCATTAGCAGCAGCAAACATCACCTATGCGCGAGGGGAGTATTGCACATTTAAGAAGAAGGGAGGAGAAGAGCAGTACCCCCTATATAGGATTAATTTCATTTTCAGCATTAGCAGCAGCAAACATCACCTATGTGCGAGGGGAGTACTGCACATTTTGGAAGCAGGGAGGAGAGAACCCCTTCCCCCCTATATAGGATTATTTTCATTCTCAGCATTAGCAGCAGCAAACATCACCTATGCGCGAGGGGAGTATTGCACATTTAAGAAGAAGGGAGGAGAGGAGCAGTACCCCCCTATATAGGATTATTTTCATTTTCAGCATTAGCAGCAGCAAACATGGCCTATGTGCGAGGGGAGTACTGCACATTTTGGAAGCAGGGAGGAGAGAACCCCTTCCCCCCTATATAGGATTATTTTCATTCTCAGCATTAGCAGCAGCAAACATCACCTATGCGCGAGGGGAGTATTGCACATTTAAGAAGAAGGGAGGAGAGGACCAGTACCCCCTATATAGGATTATTTTCATTTTCAGCATTAGCAGCAGCAAACATCACCTAAGTGCGAGGGGAGTAATGCACATTTAGGGCGCAGGGACTCCAAGGGACATGTCAAGGAACTAAAAGGTACGCCGAGGGACGCCAAAGGGACCCCCGAGGGGCTCCAAGGAACGACGAGTGGCACCATTCTGTTACTACACGCAGCAAAAACAGGAACCCGCTTTGCGCAGAATCAAATCTTGATTCATCACTGAGGAAGGAGAGAGCCGGCAGTTCGTTGCCCAAGCAAGGAGCCTGCCGACGCATCACCCCATTCACCACTCACACGCCATGACGTTAGCTAAAGCCCAGAACCACCAAACGAAACGCAAGGGTCGGCCAGCGAAATGACTAGACGA
>JAZGTL010000144.1:165000-167500 GCA_037349345.1 Oemleria cerasiformis | reverse complement strand
CCAAACTAGGCATAAGAAGGGACACCGAAGGGACACCGAGGAAGGAGAGAGCCGGCAGTTCGTTGCCCAAGCAAGGAGCCTACCGACGCATCACCCTATTCACCACTCACACGCCATGACGTTAGCTAAAGCCCAGAACCACAAAACGAACCGCAAGGGTCGGCCAGCGAAATGACTAGACGACAATGCGGGAACATCGAGTGGAACAAAGCCTGCGCCGCTGGGCGTGGCAACAACCGAAAGCAACCCTCAACCGACATAGCAGGCCATTTGGGAAGGTGTCCCGAAGACATCTACGACCAAACTAGGCATAAGAAGGGACACCGAAGGGACACCGAGGAAGGAGAGACACCGAAGGGACACCGATGGGCTCAAAGGGACACCGAGGGACTCGAAGGGACACGGAGGGTGGGCTGCCCATGCCCGGGAACATCGCCTTCCTATCGAGAGAACCACTACCCCCCTATATAGGATTATTTTCATTTTCAGCATTTGCAGCAGCAAACATCACCTATGTGCGTGGGGAGTAATGGTCATTTAGGAAGCAAGGAGGAGAGTACTACTACCCCCCTATATAGGATTATTTTCATTTTCAGCATTTGCAGCAGCAAACATCACCTATGTGCGTGGGGAGTAATGGACATTTAGGAAGCAAGGAGGAGAGGACCACTACCCCCCTATATAGGATTATTTTCATTTTCAGCATTAGCAGCAGCAAACATCACCTATGTGCGAGGGGAGTAATGGGCATTTAGCAAGCAGGGACTCCATGGGACTCGAACTATGGACCAGGAGAGGGAGTTTGGAAGATGCCGCGTAGCCAACTATGACAAAACATGTCTCAGCTTGGTCGAAGGGGCTGAGAGGGACTCGAATGGACACCGAGGGACGCCGAGGGACTCGAAGGGACTCAAAGGGACTCGAAGGGACTCAAAGGGACTCGAAGGATCAAAGGGACGATTAGGGACGTTTAGGGACGCGCGACGCGCGACGCGCGGTGGCTAAAGCCCACGGATCACCAACTTCCTGACGGGAGGACCACTACCCCCCTATATAGGATTATTTTCATTTTCAGCATTAGCAGCAGCAAACATGGCCTATGTGCGAGGGGAGTACTGCACATTTTGGAAGCAGGGAGGAGAGAACCCCTTCCCCCCTATATAGGATTATTTTCATTCTCAGCATTAGCAGCAGCAAACATCACCTATGCGCGAGGGGAGTATTGCACATTTAAGAAGAAGGGAGGAGAAGAGCAGTACCCCCTATATAGGATTAATTTCATTTTCAGCATTAGCAGCAGCAAACATCACCTATGTGCGAGGGGAGTACTGCACATTTTGGAAGCAGGGAGGAGAGAACCCCTTCCCCCCTATATAGGATTATTTTCATTCTCAGCATTAGCAGCAGCAAACATCACCTATGCGCGAGGGGAGTATTGCACATTTAAGAAGAAGGGAGGAGAGGAGCAGTACCCCCCTATATAGGATTATTTTCATTTTCAGCATTAGCAGCAGCAAACATGGCCTATGTGCGAGGGGAGTACTGCACATTTTGGAAGCAGGGAGGAGAGAACCCCTTCCCCCCTATATAGGATTATTTTCATTCTCAGCATTAGCAGCAGCAAACATCACCTATGCGCGAGGGGAGTATTGCACATTTAAGAAGAAGGGAGGAGAGGACCAGTACCCCCTATATAGGATTATTTTCATTTTCAGCATTAGCAGCAGCAAACATCACCTAAGTGCGAGGGGAGTAATGCACATTTAGGGCGCAGGGACTCCAAGGGACATGTCAAGGAACTAAAAGGTACGCCGAGGGACGCCAAAGGGACCCCCGAGGGGCTCCAAGGAACGACGAGTGGCACCATTCTGTTACTACACGCAGCAAAAACAGGAACCCGCTTTGCGCAGAATCAAATCTTGATTCATCACTGAGGAAGGAGAGAGCCGGCAGTTCGTTGCCCAAGCAAGGAGCCTGCCGACGCATCACCCCATTCACCACTCACACGCCATGACGTTAGCTAAAGCCCAGAACCACCAAACGAAACGCAAGGGTCGGCCAGCGAAATGACTAGACGACAATGCGGGAACATCGAGTGGAACAAAGCCCGCGCCGCTGGGCGTGGTAAAAATCGAAAGCAACCCTCAACCGACATAGCAGGCCATTTGGGAAGGTGTCCCGAAGACATCTACGACCAAACCAGGCATAAGAAGGGACAGGAAGGAACACCGAAGGGACACCGATGGGCTCAAAGGGACACCGAGGGACTCTAAGGGACGCTGGGGGGGTGGGCTGCCCAAGCCCGGGGACATCGCCTTCCTATCGAGAGGACCACTACCCCCCTATATAGGATTATTTTCATTTTCAGCATCTGCAGCAGCAAACATCACCTATGTACGTGGGGAGTACTGCACATTTAGGAAGCAGGGAGGAGAGCACCACTACCCCCCTATATAGGATTATTTTCATTTCCAGCATTAGCAGCAGCAAACATCAGCTA
>JAZGTL010000144.1:100000-102500 GCA_037349345.1 Oemleria cerasiformis | reverse complement strand
CGTGGGGAGTAATGGTCATTTAGGAAGCAAGGAGGAGAGTACTACTACCCCCCTATATAGGATTATTTTCATTTTCAGCATTTGCAGCAGCAAACATCACCTATGTGCGTGGGGAGTAATGGACATTTAGGAAGCAAGGAGGAGAGGACCACTACCCCCCTATATAGGATTATTTTCATTTTCAGCATTAGCAGCAGCAAACATCACCTATGTGCGAGGGGAGTAATGGGCATTTAGCAAGCAGGGACTCCATGGGACTCGAACTATGGACCAGGAGAGGGAGTTTGGAAGATGCCGCGTAGCCAACTATGACAAAACATGTCTCAGCTTGGTCGAAGGGGCTGAGAGGGACTCGAATGGACACCGAGGGACGCCGAGGGACTCGAAGGGACTCAAAGGGACTCGAAGGGACTCAAAGGGACGATTAGGGACGTTTAGGGACGCGCGACGCGCGGTGGCTAAAGCCCACGGATCACCAACTTCCTGACGGGAGGACCACTACCCCCCTATATAGGATTATTTTCATTTTCAGCATTAGCAGCAGCAAACATGGCCTATGTGCGAGGGGAGTACTGCACATTTTGGAAGCAGGGAGGAGAGAACCCCTTCCCCCCTATATAGGATTATTTTCATTCTCAGCATTAGCAGCAGCAAACATCACCTATGCGCGAGGGGAGTATTGCACATTTAAGAAGAAGGGAGGAGAAGAGCAGTACCCCCTATATAGGATTAATTTCATTTTCAGCATTAGCAGCAGCAAACATCACCTATGTGCGAGGGGAGTACTGCACATTTTGGAAGCAGGGAGGAGAGAACCCCTTCCCCCCTATATAGGATTATTTTCATTCTCAGCATTAGCAGCAGCAAACATCACCTATGCGCGAGGGGAGTATTGCACATTTAAGAAGAAGGGAGGAGAGGAGCAGTACCCCCTATATAGGATTATTTTCATTTTCAGCATTAGCAGCAGCAAACATCACCTATGTGCGAGGGGAGTACTGCACATTTTGGAAGCAGGGAGGAGAGAACCCCTTCCCCCCTATATAGGATTATTTTCATTCTCAGCATTAGCAGCAGCAAACATCACCTATGCGCGAGGGGAGTATTGCACATTTAAGAAGAAGGGAGGAGAGGACCAGTACCCCCTATATAGGATTATTTTCATTTTCAGCATTAGCAGCAGCAAACATCACCTAAGTGCGAGGGGAGTAATGCACATTTAGGGCGCAGGGACTCCAAGGGACATGTCAAGGAACTAAAAGGTACGCCGAGGGACGCCAAAGGGACCCCCGAGGGGCTCCAAGGAACGACGAGTGGCACCATTCTGTTACTACACGCAGCAAAAACAGGAACCCGCTTTGCGCAGAATCAAATCTTGATTCATCACTGAGGAAGGAGAGAGCCGGCAGTTCGTTGCCCAAGCAAGGAGCCTGCCGACGCATCACCCCATTCACCACTCACACGCCATGACGTTAGCTAAAGCCCAGAACCACCAAACGAAACGCAAGGGTCGGCCAGCGAAATGACTAGACGACAATGCGGGAACATCGAGTGGAACAAAGCCCGCGCCGCTGGGCGTGGTAAAAATCGAAAGCAACCCTCAACCGACATAGCAGGCCATTTGGGAAGGTGTCCCGAAGACAACTACGACCAAACTAGGCATAAGAAGGGACACGAAGGAACACCGAAGGGACACCGAGGAAGGAGAGAGCCGGCAGTTCGTTGCCCAAGCAAGGAGCCTGCCGACGCATCACCCTATTCACCACTCACACGCCATGACGTTAGCTAAAGCCCAGAACCACAAAACGAACCGCAAGGGTCGGCCAGCGAAATGACTAGACGACAATGCGGGAACATCGAGTGGAACAAAGCCTGCGCCGCTGGGCGTGGCAACAACCGAAAGCAACCCTCAACCGACATAGCAGGCCATTTGGGAAGATGTCCCGAAGACAACTACGACCAAACTAGGCATAAAAAGGGACACGAAGGAACACCGAAGGGACACCGAGGAAGGAGAGAGCCGGCAGTTCGTTGCCCAAGCAAGGAGCCTGCCGACGCATCACCCTATTCACCACTCACACGCCATGACGTTAGCTAAAGCCCAGAACCACAAAACGAACCGCAAGGGTCGGCCAGCGAAATGACTAGACGACAATGCGGGAACATCGAGTGGAACAAAGCCTGCGCCGCTGGGCGTGGCAACAACCGAAAGCAACCCTCAACCGACATAGCAGGCCATTTGGGAAGGTGTCCCGAAGACATCTACGACCAAACTAGGCATAAGAAGGGACACCGAAGGGACACCGAGGAAGGAGAGAGCCGGCAGTTCGTTGCCCAAGCAAGGAGCCTACCGACGCATCACCCTATTCACCACTCACACGCCATGACGTTAGCTAAAGCCCAGAACCACAAAACGAACCGCAAGGGTCGGCCAGCGAAATGACTAGACGACAATGCGGGAACATCGAGTGGAACAAAGCCTGCGCCGCTGGGCGTGGCA
>JAZGTL010000144.1:87500-90000 GCA_037349345.1 Oemleria cerasiformis | reverse complement strand
CGAAATGACTAGACGACAATGCGGGAACATCGAGTGGAACAAAGCCTGCGCCGCTGGGCGTGGCAACAACCGAAAGCAACCCTCAACCGACATAGCAGGCCATTTGGGAAGATGTCCCGAAGACAACTACGACCAAACTAGGCATAAAAAGGGACACGAAGGAACACCGAAGGGACACCGAGGAAGGAGAGAGCCGGCAGTTCGTTGCCCAAGCAAGGAGCCTGCCGACGCATCACCCTATTCACCACTCACACGCCATGACGTTAGCTAAAGCCCAGAACCACAAAACGAACCGCAAGGGTCGGCCAGCGAAATGACTAGACGACAATGCGGGAACATCGAGTGGAACAAAGCCTGCGCCGCTGGGCGTGGCAACAACCGAAAGCAACCCTCAACCGACATAGCAGGCCATTTGGGAAGGTGTCCCGAAGACATCTACGACCAAACTAGGCATAAGAAGGGACACCGAAGGGACACCGAGGAAGGAGAGAGCCGGCAGTTCGTTGCCCAAGCAAGGAGCCTACCGACGCATCACCCTATTCACCACTCACACGCCATGACGTTAGCTAAAGCCCAGAACCACAAAACGAACCGCAAGGGTCGGCCAGCGAAATGACTAGACGACAATGCGGGAACATCGAGTGGAACAAAGCCTGCGCCGCTGGGCGTGGCAACAACCGAAAGCAACCCTCAACCGACATAGCAGGCCATTTGGGAAGGTGTCCCGAAGACATCTACGACCAAACTAGGCATAAGAAGGGACACCGAAGGGACACCGAGGAAGGAGAGACACCGAAGGGACACCGATGGGCTCAAAGGGACACCGAGGGACTCGAAGGGACACGGAGGGTGGGCTGCCCATGCCCGGGAACATCGCCTTCCTATCGAGAGAACCACTACCCCCCTATATAGGATTATTTTCATTTTCAGCATTTGCAGCAGCAAACATCACCTATGTGCGTGGGGAGTAATGGTCATTTAGGAAGCAAGGAGGAGAGTACTACTACCCCCCTATATAGGATTATTTTCATTTTCAGCATTTGCAGCAGCAAACATCACCTATGTGCGTGGGGAGTAATGGACATTTAGGAAGCAAGGAGGAGAGGACCACTACCCCCCTATATAGGATTATTTTCATTTTCAGCATTAGCAGCAGCAAACATCACCTATGTGCGAGGGGAGTAATGGGCATTTAGCAAGCAGGGACTCCATGGGACTCGAACTATGGACCAGGAGAGGGAGTTTGGAAGATGCCGCGTAGCCAACTATGACAAAACATGTCTCAGCTTGGTCGAAGGGGCTGAGAGGGACTCGAATGGACACCGAGGGACGCCGAGGGACTCGAAGGGACTCAAAGGGACTCGAAGGGACTCAAAGGGACGATTAGGGACGTTTAGGGACGCGCGACGCGCGACGCGCGGTGGCTAAAGCCCACGGATCACCAACTTCCTGACGGGAGGACCACTACCCCCCTATATAGGATTATTTTCATTTTCAGCATTAGCAGCAGCAAACATGGCCTATGTGCGAGGGGAGTACTGCACATTTTGGAAGCAGGGAGGAGAGAACCCCTTCCCCCCTATATAGGATTATTTTCATTCTCAGCATTAGCAGCAGCAAACATCACCTATGCGCGAGGGGAGTATTGCACATTTAAGAAGAAGGGAGGAGAAGAGCAGTACCCCCTATATAGGATTAATTTCATTTTCAGCATTAGCAGCAGCAAACATCACCTATGTGCGAGGGGAGTACTGCACATTTTGGAAGCAGGGAGGAGAGAACCCCTTCCCCCCTATATAGGATTATTTTCATTCTCAGCATTAGCAGCAGCAAACATCACCTATGCGCGAGGGGAGTATTGCACATTTAAGAAGAAGGGAGGAGAGGAGCAGTACCCCCCTATATAGGATTATTTTCATTTTCAGCATTAGCAGCAGCAAACATGGCCTATGTGCGAGGGGAGTACTGCACATTTTGGAAGCAGGGAGGAGAGAACCCCTTCCCCCCTATATAGGATTATTTTCATTCTCAGCATTAGCAGCAGCAAACATCACCTATGCGCGAGGGGAGTATTGCACATTTAAGAAGAAGGGAGGAGAGGACCAGTACCCCCTATATAGGATTATTTTCATTTTCAGCATTAGCAGCAGCAAACATCACCTAAGTGCGAGGGGAGTAATGCACATTTAGGGCGCAGGGACTCCAAGGGACATGTCAAGGAACTAAAAGGTACGCCGAGGGACGCCAAAGGGACCCCCGAGGGGCTCCAAGGAACGACGAGTGGCACCATTCTGTTACTACACGCAGCAAAAACAGGAACCCGCTTTGCGCAGAATCAAATCTTGATTCATCACTGAGGAAGGAGAGAGCCGGCAGTTCGTTGCCCAAGCAAGGAGCCTGCCGACGCATCACCCCATTCACCACTCACACGCCATGACGTTAGCTAAAGCCCAGAACCACCAAACGAAACGCAAGGGTCGGCCAGCGAAATGACTAGACG
>JAZGTL010000144.1:55000-57500 GCA_037349345.1 Oemleria cerasiformis | reverse complement strand
GAAGGTGTCCCGAAGACATCTACGACCAAACTAGGCATAAGAAGGGACACCGAAGGGACACCGAGGAAGGAGAGAGCCGGCAGTTCGTTGCCCAAGCAAGGAGCCTACCGACGCATCACCCTATTCACCACTCACACGCCATGACGTTAGCTAAAGCCCAGAACCACAAAACGAACCGCAAGGGTCGGCCAGCGAAATGACTAGACGACAATGCGGGAACATCGAGTGGAACAAAGCCTGCGCCGCTGGGCGTGGCAACAACCGAAAGCAACCCTCAACCGACATAGCAGGCCATTTGGGAAGGTGTCCCGAAGACATCTACGACCAAACTAGGCATAAGAAGGGACACCGAAGGGACACCGAGGAAGGAGAGACACCGAAGGGACACCGATGGGCTCAAAGGGACACCGAGGGACTCGAAGGGACACGGAGGGTGGGCTGCCCATGCCCGGGAACATCGCCTTCCTATCGAGAGAACCACTACCCCCCTATATAGGATTATTTTCATTTTCAGCATTTGCAGCAGCAAACATCACCTATGTGCGTGGGGAGTAATGGTCATTTAGGAAGCAAGGAGGAGAGTACTACTACCCCCCTATATAGGATTATTTTCATTTTCAGCATTTGCAGCAGCAAACATCACCTATGTGCGTGGGGAGTAATGGACATTTAGGAAGCAAGGAGGAGAGGACCACTACCCCCCTATATAGGATTATTTTCATTTTCAGCATTAGCAGCAGCAAACATCACCTATGTGCGAGGGGAGTAATGGGCATTTAGCAAGCAGGGACTCCATGGGACTCGAACTATGGACCAGGAGAGGGAGTTTGGAAGATGCCGCGTAGCCAACTATGACAAAACATGTCTCAGCTTGGTCGAAGGGGCTGAGAGGGACTCGAATGGACACCGAGGGACGCCGAGGGACTCGAAGGGACTCAAAGGGACTCGAAGGGACTCAAAGGGACGATTAGGGACGTTTAGGGACGCGCGACGCGCGACGCGCGGTGGCTAAAGCCCACGGATCACCAACTTCCTGACGGGAGGACCACTACCCCCCTATATAGGATTATTTTCATTTTCAGCATTAGCAGCAGCAAACATGGCCTATGTGCGAGGGGAGTACTGCACATTTTGGAAGCAGGGAGGAGAGAACCCCTTCCCCCCTATATAGGATTATTTTCATTCTCAGCATTAGCAGCAGCAAACATCACCTATGCGCGAGGGGAGTATTGCACATTTAAGAAGAAGGGAGGAGAAGAGCAGTACCCCCTATATAGGATTAATTTCATTTTCAGCATTAGCAGCAGCAAACATCACCTATGTGCGAGGGGAGTACTGCACATTTTGGAAGCAGGGAGGAGAGAACCCCTTCCCCCCTATATAGGATTATTTTCATTCTCAGCATTAGCAGCAGCAAACATCACCTATGCGCGAGGGGAGTATTGCACATTTAAGAAGAAGGGAGGAGAGGAGCAGTACCCCCCTATATAGGATTATTTTCATTTTCAGCATTAGCAGCAGCAAACATGGCCTATGTGCGAGGGGAGTACTGCACATTTTGGAAGCAGGGAGGAGAGAACCCCTTCCCCCCTATATAGGATTATTTTCATTCTCAGCATTAGCAGCAGCAAACATCACCTATGCGCGAGGGGAGTATTGCACATTTAAGAAGAAGGGAGGAGAGGACCAGTACCCCCTATATAGGATTATTTTCATTTTCAGCATTAGCAGCAGCAAACATCACCTAAGTGCGAGGGGAGTAATGCACATTTAGGGCGCAGGGACTCCAAGGGACATGTCAAGGAACTAAAAGGTACGCCGAGGGACGCCAAAGGGACCCCCGAGGGGCTCCAAGGAACGACGAGTGGCACCATTCTGTTACTACACGCAGCAAAAACAGGAACCCGCTTTGCGCAGAATCAAATCTTGATTCATCACTGAGGAAGGAGAGAGCCGGCAGTTCGTTGCCCAAGCAAGGAGCCTGCCGACGCATCACCCCATTCACCACTCACACGCCATGACGTTAGCTAAAGCCCAGAACCACCAAACGAAACGCAAGGGTCGGCCAGCGAAATGACTAGACGACAATGCGGGAACATCGAGTGGAACAAAGCCCGCGCCGCTGGGCGTGGTAAAAATCGAAAGCAACCCTCAACCGACATAGCAGGCCATTTGGGAAGGTGTCCCGAAGACATCTACGACCAAACCAGGCATAAGAAGGGACAGGAAGGAACACCGAAGGGACACCGATGGGCTCAAAGGGACACCGAGGGACTCTAAGGGACGCTGGGGGGGTGGGCTGCCCAAGCCCGGGGACATCGCCTTCCTATCGAGAGGACCACTACCCCCCTATATAGGATTATTTTCATTTTCAGCATCTGCAGCAGCAAACATCACCTATGTACGTGGGGAGTACTGCACATTTAGGAAGCAGGGAGGAGAGCACCACTACCCCCCTATATAGGATTATTTTCATTTCCAGCATTAGCAGCAGCAAACA
>JAZGTL010000144.1:12500-15000 GCA_037349345.1 Oemleria cerasiformis | reverse complement strand
TAAAAAGGGACACGAAGGAACACCGAAGGGACACCGAGGAAGGAGAGAGCCGGCAGTTCGTTGCCCAAGCAAGGAGCCTGCCGACGCATCACCCTATTCACCACTCACACGCCATGACGTTAGCTAAAGCCCAGAACCACAAAACGAACCGCAAGGGTCGGCCAGCGAAATGACTAGACGACAATGCGGGAACATCGAGTGGAACAAAGCCTGCGCCGCTGGGCGTGGCAACAACCGAAAGCAACCCTCAACCGACATAGCAGGCCATTTGGGAAGGTGTCCCGAAGACATCTACGACCAAACTAGGCATAAGAAGGGACACCGAAGGGACACCGAGGAAGGAGAGAGCCGGCAGTTCGTTGCCCAAGCAAGGAGCCTACCGACGCATCACCCTATTCACCACTCACACGCCATGACGTTAGCTAAAGCCCAGAACCACAAAACGAACCGCAAGGGTCGGCCAGCGAAATGACTAGACGACAATGCGGGAACATCGAGTGGAACAAAGCCTGCGCCGCTGGGCGTGGCAACAACCGAAAGCAACCCTCAACCGACATAGCAGGCCATTTGGGAAGGTGTCCCGAAGACATCTACGACCAAACTAGGCATAAGAAGGGACACCGAAGGGACACCGAGGAAGGAGAGACACCGAAGGGACACCGATGGGCTCAAAGGGACACCGAGGGACTCGAAGGGACACGGAGGGTGGGCTGCCCATGCCCGGGAACATCGCCTTCCTATCGAGAGAACCACTACCCCCCTATATAGGATTATTTTCATTTTCAGCATTTGCAGCAGCAAACATCACCTATGTGCGTGGGGAGTAATGGTCATTTAGGAAGCAAGGAGGAGAGTACTACTACCCCCCTATATAGGATTATTTTCATTTTCAGCATTTGCAGCAGCAAACATCACCTATGTGCGTGGGGAGTAATGGACATTTAGGAAGCAAGGAGGAGAGGACCACTACCCCCCTATATAGGATTATTTTCATTTTCAGCATTAGCAGCAGCAAACATCACCTATGTGCGAGGGGAGTAATGGGCATTTAGCAAGCAGGGACTCCATGGGACTCGAACTATGGACCAGGAGAGGGAGTTTGGAAGATGCCGCGTAGCCAACTATGACAAAACATGTCTCAGCTTGGTCGAAGGGGCTGAGAGGGACTCGAATGGACACCGAGGGACGCCGAGGGACTCGAAGGGACTCAAAGGGACTCGAAGGGACTCAAAGGGACGATTAGGGACGTTTAGGGACGCGCGACGCGCGACGCGCGGTGGCTAAAGCCCACGGATCACCAACTTCCTGACGGGAGGACCACTACCCCCCTATATAGGATTATTTTCATTTTCAGCATTAGCAGCAGCAAACATGGCCTATGTGCGAGGGGAGTACTGCACATTTTGGAAGCAGGGAGGAGAGAACCCCTTCCCCCCTATATAGGATTATTTTCATTCTCAGCATTAGCAGCAGCAAACATCACCTATGCGCGAGGGGAGTATTGCACATTTAAGAAGAAGGGAGGAGAAGAGCAGTACCCCCTATATAGGATTAATTTCATTTTCAGCATTAGCAGCAGCAAACATCACCTATGTGCGAGGGGAGTACTGCACATTTTGGAAGCAGGGAGGAGAGAACCCCTTCCCCCCTATATAGGATTATTTTCATTCTCAGCATTAGCAGCAGCAAACATCACCTATGCGCGAGGGGAGTATTGCACATTTAAGAAGAAGGGAGGAGAGGAGCAGTACCCCCCTATATAGGATTATTTTCATTTTCAGCATTAGCAGCAGCAAACATGGCCTATGTGCGAGGGGAGTACTGCACATTTTGGAAGCAGGGAGGAGAGAACCCCTTCCCCCCTATATAGGATTATTTTCATTCTCAGCATTAGCAGCAGCAAACATCACCTATGCGCGAGGGGAGTATTGCACATTTAAGAAGAAGGGAGGAGAGGACCAGTACCCCCTATATAGGATTATTTTCATTTTCAGCATTAGCAGCAGCAAACATCACCTAAGTGCGAGGGGAGTAATGCACATTTAGGGCGCAGGGACTCCAAGGGACATGTCAAGGAACTAAAAGGTACGCCGAGGGACGCCAAAGGGACCCCCGAGGGGCTCCAAGGAACGACGAGTGGCACCATTCTGTTACTACACGCAGCAAAAACAGGAACCCGCTTTGCGCAGAATCAAATCTTGATTCATCACTGAGGAAGGAGAGAGCCGGCAGTTCGTTGCCCAAGCAAGGAGCCTGCCGACGCATCACCCCATTCACCACTCACACGCCATGACGTTAGCTAAAGCCCAGAACCACCAAACGAAACGCAAGGGTCGGCCAGCGAAATGACTAGACGACAATGCGGGAACATCGAGTGGAACAAAGCCCGCGCCGCTGGGCGTGGTAAAAATCGAAAGCAACCCTCAACCGACATAGCAGGCCATTTGGGAAGGTGTCCCGAAGACATCTACGACCAAACCAGGCATAAGAAGGGACAGGA
>JAZGTL010000143.1:180000-182500 GCA_037349345.1 Oemleria cerasiformis | reverse complement strand
GGAACATCGAGTGGAACAAAGCCTGCGCCGCTGGGCGTGGCAACAACCGAAAGCAACCCTCAACCGACATAGCAGGCCATTTGGGAAGGTGTCCCGAAGACATCTACGACCAAACTAGGCATAAGAAGGGACACCGAAGGGACACCGAGGAAGGAGAGAGCCGGCAGTTCGTTGCCCAAGCAAGGAGCCTACCGACGCATCACCCTATTCACCACTCACACGCCATGACGTTAGCTAAAGCCCAGAACCACAAAACGAACCGCAAGGGTCGGCCAGCGAAATGACTAGACGACAATGCGGGAACATCGAGTGGAACAAAGCCTGCGCCGCTGGGCGTGGCAACAACCGAAAGCAACCCTCAACCGACATAGCAGGCCATTTGGGAAGGTGTCCCGAAGACATCTACGACCAAACTAGGCATAAGAAGGGACACCGAAGGGACACCGAGGAAGGAGAGACACCGAAGGGACACCGATGGGCTCAAAGGGACACCGAGGGACTCGAAGGGACACGGAGGGTGGGCTGCCCATGCCCGGGAACATCGCCTTCCTATCGAGAGAACCACTACCCCCCTATATAGGATTATTTTCATTTTCAGCATTTGCAGCAGCAAACATCACCTATGTGCGTGGGGAGTAATGGTCATTTAGGAAGCAAGGAGGAGAGTACTACTACCCCCCTATATAGGATTATTTTCATTTTCAGCATTTGCAGCAGCAAACATCACCTATGTGCGTGGGGAGTAATGGACATTTAGGAAGCAAGGAGGAGAGGACCACTACCCCCCTATATAGGATTATTTTCATTTTCAGCATTAGCAGCAGCAAACATCACCTATGTGCGAGGGGAGTAATGGGCATTTAGCAAGCAGGGACTCCATGGGACTCGAACTATGGACCAGGAGAGGGAGTTTGGAAGATGCCGCGTAGCCAACTATGACAAAACATGTCTCAGCTTGGTCGAAGGGGCTGAGAGGGACTCGAATGGACACCGAGGGACGCCGAGGGACTCGAAGGGACTCAAAGGGACTCGAAGGGACTCAAAGGGACGATTAGGGACGTTTAGGGACGCGCGACGCGCGGTGGCTAAAGCCCACGGATCACCAACTTCCTGACGGGAGGACCACTACCCCCCTATATAGGATTATTTTCATTTTCAGCATTAGCAGCAGCAAACATGGCCTATGTGCGAGGGGAGTACTGCACATTTTGGAAGCAGGGAGGAGAGAACCCCTTCCCCCCTATATAGGATTATTTTCATTCTCAGCATTAGCAGCAGCAAACATCACCTATGCGCGAGGGGAGTATTGCACATTTAAGAAGAAGGGAGGAGAAGAGCAGTACCCCCTATATAGGATTAATTTCATTTTCAGCATTAGCAGCAGCAAACATCACCTATGTGCGAGGGGAGTACTGCACATTTTGGAAGCAGGGAGGAGAGAACCCCTTCCCCCCTATATAGGATTATTTTCATTCTCAGCATTAGCAGCAGCAAACATCACCTATGCGCGAGGGGAGTATTGCACATTTAAGAAGAAGGGAGGAGAGGAGCAGTACCCCCTATATAGGATTATTTTCATTTTCAGCATTAGCAGCAGCAAACATCACCTATGTGCGAGGGGAGTACTGCACATTTTGGAAGCAGGGAGGAGAGAACCCCTTCCCCCCTATATAGGATTATTTTCATTCTCAGCATTAGCAGCAGCAAACATCACCTATGCGCGAGGGGAGTATTGCACATTTAAGAAGAAGGGAGGAGAGGACCAGTACCCCCTATATAGGATTATTTTCATTTTCAGCATTAGCAGCAGCAAACATCACCTAAGTGCGAGGGGAGTAATGCACATTTAGGGCGCAGGGACTCCAAGGGACATGTCAAGGAACTAAAAGGTACGCCGAGGGACGCCAAAGGGACCCCCGAGGGGCTCCAAGGAACGACGAGTGGCACCATTCTGTTACTACACGCAGCAAAAACAGGAACCCGCTTTGCGCAGAATCAAATCTTGATTCATCACTGAGGAAGGAGAGAGCCGGCAGTTCGTTGCCCAAGCAAGGAGCCTGCCGACGCATCACCCCATTCACCACTCACACGCCATGACGTTAGCTAAAGCCCAGAACCACCAAACGAAACGCAAGGGTCGGCCAGCGAAATGACTAGACGACAATGCGGGAACATCGAGTGGAACAAAGCCCGCGCCGCTGGGCGTGGTAAAAATCGAAAGCAACCCTCAACCGACATAGCAGGCCATTTGGGAAGGTGTCCCGAAGACATCTACGACCAAACCAGGCATAAGAAGGGACAGGAAGGAACACCGAAGGGACACCGATGGGCTCAAAGGGACACCGAGGGACTCTAAGGGACGCTGGGGGGGTGGGCTGCCCAAGCCCGGGGACATCGCCTTCCTATCGAGAGGACCACTACCCCCCTATATAGGATTATTTTCATTTTCAGCATCTGCAGCAGCAAACATCACCTATGTACGTGGGGAGTACTGCACATT
>JAZGTL010000143.1:137500-140000 GCA_037349345.1 Oemleria cerasiformis | reverse complement strand
AACCGAAAGCAACCCTCAACCGACATAGCAGGCCATTTGGGAAGATGTCCCGAAGACAACTACGACCAAACTAGGCATAAAAAGGGACACGAAGGAACACCGAAGGGACACCGAGGAAGGAGAGAGCCGGCAGTTCGTTGCCCAAGCAAGGAGCCTGCCGACGCATCACCCTATTCACCACTCACACGCCATGACGTTAGCTAAAGCCCAGAACCACAAAACGAACCGCAAGGGTCGGCCAGCGAAATGACTAGACGACAATGCGGGAACATCGAGTGGAACAAAGCCTGCGCCGCTGGGCGTGGCAACAACCGAAAGCAACCCTCAACCGACATAGCAGGCCATTTGGGAAGGTGTCCCGAAGACATCTACGACCAAACTAGGCATAAGAAGGGACACCGAAGGGACACCGAGGAAGGAGAGAGCCGGCAGTTCGTTGCCCAAGCAAGGAGCCTACCGACGCATCACCCTATTCACCACTCACACGCCATGACGTTAGCTAAAGCCCAGAACCACAAAACGAACCGCAAGGGTCGGCCAGCGAAATGACTAGACGACAATGCGGGAACATCGAGTGGAACAAAGCCTGCGCCGCTGGGCGTGGCAACAACCGAAAGCAACCCTCAACCGACATAGCAGGCCATTTGGGAAGGTGTCCCGAAGACATCTACGACCAAACTAGGCATAAGAAGGGACACCGAAGGGACACCGAGGAAGGAGAGACACCGAAGGGACACCGATGGGCTCAAAGGGACACCGAGGGACTCGAAGGGACACGGAGGGTGGGCTGCCCATGCCCGGGAACATCGCCTTCCTATCGAGAGAACCACTACCCCCCTATATAGGATTATTTTCATTTTCAGCATTTGCAGCAGCAAACATCACCTATGTGCGTGGGGAGTAATGGTCATTTAGGAAGCAAGGAGGAGAGTACTACTACCCCCCTATATAGGATTATTTTCATTTTCAGCATTTGCAGCAGCAAACATCACCTATGTGCGTGGGGAGTAATGGACATTTAGGAAGCAAGGAGGAGAGGACCACTACCCCCCTATATAGGATTATTTTCATTTTCAGCATTAGCAGCAGCAAACATCACCTATGTGCGAGGGGAGTAATGGGCATTTAGCAAGCAGGGACTCCATGGGACTCGAACTATGGACCAGGAGAGGGAGTTTGGAAGATGCCGCGTAGCCAACTATGACAAAACATGTCTCAGCTTGGTCGAAGGGGCTGAGAGGGACTCGAATGGACACCGAGGGACGCCGAGGGACTCGAAGGGACTCAAAGGGACTCGAAGGGACTCAAAGGGACGATTAGGGACGTTTAGGGACGCGCGACGCGCGACGCGCGGTGGCTAAAGCCCACGGATCACCAACTTCCTGACGGGAGGACCACTACCCCCCTATATAGGATTATTTTCATTTTCAGCATTAGCAGCAGCAAACATGGCCTATGTGCGAGGGGAGTACTGCACATTTTGGAAGCAGGGAGGAGAGAACCCCTTCCCCCCTATATAGGATTATTTTCATTCTCAGCATTAGCAGCAGCAAACATCACCTATGCGCGAGGGGAGTATTGCACATTTAAGAAGAAGGGAGGAGAAGAGCAGTACCCCCTATATAGGATTAATTTCATTTTCAGCATTAGCAGCAGCAAACATCACCTATGTGCGAGGGGAGTACTGCACATTTTGGAAGCAGGGAGGAGAGAACCCCTTCCCCCCTATATAGGATTATTTTCATTCTCAGCATTAGCAGCAGCAAACATCACCTATGCGCGAGGGGAGTATTGCACATTTAAGAAGAAGGGAGGAGAGGAGCAGTACCCCCCTATATAGGATTATTTTCATTTTCAGCATTAGCAGCAGCAAACATGGCCTATGTGCGAGGGGAGTACTGCACATTTTGGAAGCAGGGAGGAGAGAACCCCTTCCCCCCTATATAGGATTATTTTCATTCTCAGCATTAGCAGCAGCAAACATCACCTATGCGCGAGGGGAGTATTGCACATTTAAGAAGAAGGGAGGAGAGGACCAGTACCCCCTATATAGGATTATTTTCATTTTCAGCATTAGCAGCAGCAAACATCACCTAAGTGCGAGGGGAGTAATGCACATTTAGGGCGCAGGGACTCCAAGGGACATGTCAAGGAACTAAAAGGTACGCCGAGGGACGCCAAAGGGACCCCCGAGGGGCTCCAAGGAACGACGAGTGGCACCATTCTGTTACTACACGCAGCAAAAACAGGAACCCGCTTTGCGCAGAATCAAATCTTGATTCATCACTGAGGAAGGAGAGAGCCGGCAGTTCGTTGCCCAAGCAAGGAGCCTGCCGACGCATCACCCCATTCACCACTCACACGCCATGACGTTAGCTAAAGCCCAGAACCACCAAACGAAACGCAAGGGTCGGCCAGCGAAATGACTAGACGACAATGCGGGAACATCGAGTGGAACAAAGCCCGCGCCGCTGGGCGTGGTAAAAATCGAAAGCAACCC
>JAZGTL010000143.1:105000-107500 GCA_037349345.1 Oemleria cerasiformis | reverse complement strand
ACCGAAGGGACACCGAGGAAGGAGAGAGCCGGCAGTTCGTTGCCCAAGCAAGGAGCCTACCGACGCATCACCCTATTCACCACTCACACGCCATGACGTTAGCTAAAGCCCAGAACCACAAAACGAACCGCAAGGGTCGGCCAGCGAAATGACTAGACGACAATGCGGGAACATCGAGTGGAACAAAGCCTGCGCCGCTGGGCGTGGCAACAACCGAAAGCAACCCTCAACCGACATAGCAGGCCATTTGGGAAGGTGTCCCGAAGACATCTACGACCAAACTAGGCATAAGAAGGGACACCGAAGGGACACCGAGGAAGGAGAGACACCGAAGGGACACCGATGGGCTCAAAGGGACACCGAGGGACTCGAAGGGACACGGAGGGTGGGCTGCCCATGCCCGGGAACATCGCCTTCCTATCGAGAGAACCACTACCCCCCTATATAGGATTATTTTCATTTTCAGCATTTGCAGCAGCAAACATCACCTATGTGCGTGGGGAGTAATGGTCATTTAGGAAGCAAGGAGGAGAGTACTACTACCCCCCTATATAGGATTATTTTCATTTTCAGCATTTGCAGCAGCAAACATCACCTATGTGCGTGGGGAGTAATGGACATTTAGGAAGCAAGGAGGAGAGGACCACTACCCCCCTATATAGGATTATTTTCATTTTCAGCATTAGCAGCAGCAAACATCACCTATGTGCGAGGGGAGTAATGGGCATTTAGCAAGCAGGGACTCCATGGGACTCGAACTATGGACCAGGAGAGGGAGTTTGGAAGATGCCGCGTAGCCAACTATGACAAAACATGTCTCAGCTTGGTCGAAGGGGCTGAGAGGGACTCGAATGGACACCGAGGGACGCCGAGGGACTCGAAGGGACTCAAAGGGACTCGAAGGGACTCAAAGGGACGATTAGGGACGTTTAGGGACGCGCGACGCGCGACGCGCGGTGGCTAAAGCCCACGGATCACCAACTTCCTGACGGGAGGACCACTACCCCCCTATATAGGATTATTTTCATTTTCAGCATTAGCAGCAGCAAACATGGCCTATGTGCGAGGGGAGTACTGCACATTTTGGAAGCAGGGAGGAGAGAACCCCTTCCCCCCTATATAGGATTATTTTCATTCTCAGCATTAGCAGCAGCAAACATCACCTATGCGCGAGGGGAGTATTGCACATTTAAGAAGAAGGGAGGAGAAGAGCAGTACCCCCTATATAGGATTAATTTCATTTTCAGCATTAGCAGCAGCAAACATCACCTATGTGCGAGGGGAGTACTGCACATTTTGGAAGCAGGGAGGAGAGAACCCCTTCCCCCCTATATAGGATTATTTTCATTCTCAGCATTAGCAGCAGCAAACATCACCTATGCGCGAGGGGAGTATTGCACATTTAAGAAGAAGGGAGGAGAGGAGCAGTACCCCCCTATATAGGATTATTTTCATTTTCAGCATTAGCAGCAGCAAACATGGCCTATGTGCGAGGGGAGTACTGCACATTTTGGAAGCAGGGAGGAGAGAACCCCTTCCCCCCTATATAGGATTATTTTCATTCTCAGCATTAGCAGCAGCAAACATCACCTATGCGCGAGGGGAGTATTGCACATTTAAGAAGAAGGGAGGAGAGGACCAGTACCCCCTATATAGGATTATTTTCATTTTCAGCATTAGCAGCAGCAAACATCACCTAAGTGCGAGGGGAGTAATGCACATTTAGGGCGCAGGGACTCCAAGGGACATGTCAAGGAACTAAAAGGTACGCCGAGGGACGCCAAAGGGACCCCCGAGGGGCTCCAAGGAACGACGAGTGGCACCATTCTGTTACTACACGCAGCAAAAACAGGAACCCGCTTTGCGCAGAATCAAATCTTGATTCATCACTGAGGAAGGAGAGAGCCGGCAGTTCGTTGCCCAAGCAAGGAGCCTGCCGACGCATCACCCCATTCACCACTCACACGCCATGACGTTAGCTAAAGCCCAGAACCACCAAACGAAACGCAAGGGTCGGCCAGCGAAATGACTAGACGACAATGCGGGAACATCGAGTGGAACAAAGCCCGCGCCGCTGGGCGTGGTAAAAATCGAAAGCAACCCTCAACCGACATAGCAGGCCATTTGGGAAGGTGTCCCGAAGACATCTACGACCAAACCAGGCATAAGAAGGGACAGGAAGGAACACCGAAGGGACACCGATGGGCTCAAAGGGACACCGAGGGACTCTAAGGGACGCTGGGGGGGTGGGCTGCCCAAGCCCGGGGACATCGCCTTCCTATCGAGAGGACCACTACCCCCCTATATAGGATTATTTTCATTTTCAGCATCTGCAGCAGCAAACATCACCTATGTACGTGGGGAGTACTGCACATTTAGGAAGCAGGGAGGAGAGCACCACTACCCCCCTATATAGGATTATTTTCATTTCCAGCATTAGCAGCAGCAAACATCAGCTATGTGCGAGGTGAGTAATGCACATTTGGGGCGCAGGGACTCC
>JAZGTL010000143.1:62500-65000 GCA_037349345.1 Oemleria cerasiformis | reverse complement strand
GAGCCGGCAGTTTGTTGCCCAAGCAAGGAGCCTGCCGACGCATCACCCTATTCACCACTCACACGCCATGACGTTAGCTAAAGCCCAGAACCACAAAACGAACCGCAAGGGTCGGCCAGCGAAATGACTAGACGACAATGCGGGAACATCGAGTGGAACAAAGCCTGCGCCGCTGGGCGTGGCAACAACCGAAAGCAACCCTCAACCGACATAGCAGGCCATTTGGGAAGGTGTCCCGAAGACATCTACGACCAAACTAGGCATAAGAAGGGACACCGAAGGGACACCGAGGAAGGAGAGAGCCGGCAGTTCGTTGCCCAAGCAAGGAGCCTACCGACGCATCACCCTATTCACCACTCACACGCCATGACGTTAGCTAAAGCCCAGAACCACAAAACGAACCGCAAGGGTCGGCCAGCGAAATGACTAGACGACAATGCGGGAACATCGAGTGGAACAAAGCCTGCGCCGCTGGGCGTGGCAACAACCGAAAGCAACCCTCAACCGACATAGCAGGCCATTTGGGAAGGTGTCCCGAAGACATCTACGACCAAACTAGGCATAAGAAGGGACACCGAAGGGACACCGAGGAAGGAGAGACACCGAAGGGACACCGATGGGCTCAAAGGGACACCGAGGGACTCGAAGGGACACGGAGGGTGGGCTGCCCATGCCCGGGAACATCGCCTTCCTATCGAGAGAACCACTACCCCCCTATATAGGATTATTTTCATTTTCAGCATTTGCAGCAGCAAACATCACCTATGTGCGTGGGGAGTAATGGTCATTTAGGAAGCAAGGAGGAGAGTACTACTACCCCCCTATATAGGATTATTTTCATTTTCAGCATTTGCAGCAGCAAACATCACCTATGTGCGTGGGGAGTAATGGACATTTAGGAAGCAAGGAGGAGAGGACCACTACCCCCCTATATAGGATTATTTTCATTTTCAGCATTAGCAGCAGCAAACATCACCTATGTGCGAGGGGAGTAATGGGCATTTAGCAAGCAGGGACTCCATGGGACTCGAACTATGGACCAGGAGAGGGAGTTTGGAAGATGCCGCGTAGCCAACTATGACAAAACATGTCTCAGCTTGGTCGAAGGGGCTGAGAGGGACTCGAATGGACACCGAGGGACGCCGAGGGACTCAAAGGGACTCGAAGGGACTCAAAGGGACGATTAGGGACGTTTAGGGACGCGCGACGCGCGACGCGCGGTGGCTAAAGCCCACGGATCACCAACTTCCTGACGGGAGGACCACTACCCCCCTATATAGGATTATTTTCATTTTCAGCATTAGCAGCAGCAAACATGGCCTATGTGCGAGGGGAGTACTGCACATTTTGGAAGCAGGGAGGAGAGAACCCCTTCCCCCCTATATAGGATTATTTTCATTCTCAGCATTAGCAGCAGCAAACATCACCTATGCGCGAGGGGAGTATTGCACATTTAAGAAGAAGGGAGGAGAAGAGCAGTACCCCCTATATAGGATTAATTTCATTTTCAGCATTAGCAGCAGCAAACATCACCTATGTGCGAGGGGAGTACTGCACATTTTGGAAGCAGGGAGGAGAGAACCCCTTCCCCCCTATATAGGATTATTTTCATTCTCAGCATTAGCAGCAGCAAACATCACCTATGCGCGAGGGGAGTATTGCACATTTAAGAAGAAGGGAGGAGAGGAGCAGTACCCCCCTATATAGGATTATTTTCATTTTCAGCATTAGCAGCAGCAAACATGGCCTATGTGCGAGGGGAGTACTGCACATTTTGGAAGCAGGGAGGAGAGAACCCCTTCCCCCCTATATAGGATTATTTTCATTCTCAGCATTAGCAGCAGCAAACATCACCTATGCGCGAGGGGAGTATTGCACATTTAAGAAGAAGGGAGGAGAGGACCAGTACCCCCTATATAGGATTATTTTCATTTTCAGCATTAGCAGCAGCAAACATCACCTAAGTGCGAGGGGAGTAATGCACATTTAGGGCGCAGGGACTCCAAGGGACATGTCAAGGAACTAAAAGGTACGCCGAGGGACGCCAAAGGGACCCCCGAGGGGCTCCAAGGAACGACGAGTGGCACCATTCTGTTACTACACGCAGCAAAAACAGGAACCCGCTTTGCGCAGAATCAAATCTTGATTCATCACTGAGGAAGGAGAGAGCCGGCAGTTCGTTGCCCAAGCAAGGAGCCTGCCGACGCATCACCCCATTCACCACTCACACGCCATGACGTTAGCTAAAGCCCAGAACCACCAAACGAAACGCAAGGGTCGGCCAGCGAAATGACTAGACGACAATGCGGGAACATCGAGTGGAACAAAGCCCGCGCCGCTGGGCGTGGTAAAAATCGAAAGCAACCCTCAACCGACATAGCAGGCCATTTGGGAAGGTGTCCCGAAGACATCTACGACCAAACCAGGCATAAGAAGGGACAGGAAGGAACACCGAAGGGACACCGATGGGCTCAAAGGGACACCGAGGGACTCTAAGGGA
>JAZGTL010000143.1:30000-32500 GCA_037349345.1 Oemleria cerasiformis | reverse complement strand
AGTGGAACAAAGCCTGCGCCGCTGGCGTGGCAACAACCGAAAGCAACCCTCAACCGACATAGCAGGCCATTTGGAAGGTGTCCGAAGACATCTACGACCAAACTAGGCATAAGAAGGGACACCGAAGGGACACCGAGGAAGGAGAGAGCCGGCAGTTCGTTGCCCAAGCAAGGAGCCTACCGACGCATCACCCTATTCACACTCACACGCCATGACGTTAGCTAAGCCCAGAACCACAAAACGAACCGCAAGGGTCGCCAGCGAAATGACTAGACGACAATGCGGAACATCGAGTGGAACAAAGCCTGCGCCGCTGGGCGTGGCAACAACCGAAAGCAACCTCAACCGACATAGCAGGCCATTTGGAAGGTGTCCGAAGACATCTACGACCAAACTAGGCATAAGAAGGGACACCGAAGGGACACCGAGGAAGAGAGACACCGAAGGGACACCGATGGGCTCAAAGGGACACCGAGGGACCGAAGGGACACGGAGGGTGGGCTGCCCATGCCCGGGAACATCGCCTTCCTATCGAGAGAACCACTACCCCCCTATATAGGATTATTTCATTTTCAGCATTTGCAGCAGCAAACATCACCTATGTGCGTGGGGATAATGGTCATTTAGGAAGCAAGGAGGAGAGTACTACTACCCCCTATATAGGATTATTTTCATTTTCAGCATTTGCAGCAGCAAACATCACCTATGTGCGTGGGGAGTAATGGACATTTAGGAAGCAGGAGGAGAGGACCACTACCCCCCTATATAGGATATTTTCATTTTCAGCATTAGCAGCAGCAAAACATCACCTATGTGCGAGGGGAGTAATGGGCATTTAGCAAGCAGGGACTCCATGGGACTCGAACTATGGACCAGGAGAGGGAGTTTGGAAGATGCCGCGTAGCCAACTATGACAAAACATGTCTCAGCTGGTCAAGGGCTGAGAGGGACTCGAATGGACACCGAGGGACGCCGAGGGACTCAAAGGGACTCGAAGGGACTCAAAGGGACGATTAGGGACGTTTAGGGACGCGACGCGCGACGCGCGGTGGCTAAAGCCCACGGATCACCAACTTCCTGCGGGAGGACCACTACCCCCCTATATAGGATTATTTTCATTTTCAGCATTAGCAGCAGCAAACATGGCCTATGTGCGAGGGGAGTACTGCACATTTTGGAAGCAGGGAGGAGAGAACCCCTTCCCCCCTATATAGGATTATTTTCATTCTCAGCATTAGCAGCAGCAAACATCACCTATGCGCGAGGGGAGTATTGCACATTTAAGAAGAAGGGAGGAGAAGAGCAGTACCCCCTATATAGGATTAATTTCATTTTCAGCATTAGCAGCAGCAAACATCACCTATGTGCGAGGGGAGTACTGCACATTTTGGAAGCAGGGAGGAGAGAACCCCTTCCCCCCTATATAGGATTATTTTCATTCTCAGCATTAGCAGCAGCAAACATCACCTATGCGCGAGGGGAGTATTGCACATTTAAGAAGAAGGGAGGAGAGGAGCAGTACCCCCCTATATAGGATTATTTTCATTTTCAGCATTAGCAGCAGCAAACATGGCCTATGTGCGAGGGGAGTACTGCACATTTTGGAAGCAGGGAGGAGAGAACCCCTTCCCCCCTATATAGGATTATTTTCATTCTCAGCATTAGCAGCAGCAAACATCACCTATGCGCGAGGGGAGTATTGCACATTTAAGAAGAAGGGAGGAGAGGACCAGTACCCCCTATATAGGATTATTTTCATTTTCAGCATTAGCAGCAGCAAACATCACCTAAGTGCGAGGGGAGTAATGCACATTTAGGGCGCAGGGACTCCAAGGGACATGTCAAGGAACTAAAAGGTACGCCGAGGGACGCCAAAGGGACCCCCGAGGGGCTCCAAGGAACGACGAGTGGCACCATTCTGTTACTACACGCAGCAAAAACAGGAACCCGCTTTGCGCAGAATCAAATCTTGATTCATCACTGAGGAAGGAGAGAGCCGGCAGTTCGTTGCCCAAGCAAGGAGCCTGCCGACGCATCACCCCATTCACCACTCACACGCCATGACGTTAGCTAAAGCCCAGAACCACCAAACGAAACGCAAGGGTCGGCCAGCGAAATGACTAGACGACAATGCGGGAACATCGAGTGGAACAAAGCCCGCGCCGCTGGGCGTGGTAAAAATCGAAAGCAACCCTCAACCGACATAGCAGGCCATTTGGGAAGGTGTCCCGAAGACATCTACGACCAAACCAGGCATAAGAAGGGACAGGAAGGAACACCGAAGGGACACCGATGGGCTCAAAGGGACACCGAGGGACTCTAAGGGACGCTGGGGGGGTGGGCTGCCCAAGCCCGGGGACATCGCCTTCCTATCGAGAGGACCACTACCCCCCTATATAGGATTATTTTCATTTTCAGCATCTGCAGCAGCAAACATCACCTATGTACGTGGGGAGTACTGCACATTTAGGAAGCAGGGAGGAGAGCACCACTACCCCCC
>JAZGTL010000142.1:30000-38329 GCA_037349345.1 Oemleria cerasiformis | reverse complement strand
AGCACAGAATGGTAAAGAAAAGAAGTTAATTACTGACCAAAGGTAGAGGAATGGCGGGCTTCACTAAGTATGTATTAGCAAAGGTTCGGATAGAGGGATTCGTATTAGCGGCTTTGGCTTGAAGGGGCCGGGTGAAGCAGTATTGATTCAGAGGGTGTGACTCGACCGATAGGTTGAGGGAGTCGGGCAGTAGAATGATTTTGACATTCCATGCTGCATCAATCAACTAAGTTTAGGAAGGGAAATCCATAGTAATAAGTACGAGCTGTTCTTTCGGGGTAGGCGAAGTACTCTCGGGAAGGCAGTAGTCAGTTTCAAGCCCTTAACTTCTTCAAAAGAGCTACACTCTCTTGTTGTTTGATGGTCAGGTGGCTTTGCTTAGAGAAAAAACCCCTCTTTCCGGAATGCGATGCGCGTCTCTTCTTTTTGGGAGGAATCTTTCCTTCTTGTGCCGGCGGCGCGGTAAGTTCAGTACTCTTGGGCGACTCGACTTTGGAGAAAGTTCCTCTTGAAAGTCCTGCTTTGTAAGTGAAGCAAGTCAGGTTATTCGCTCTTTCTTTGTTTGAGTAGGCTTTTGTGCAGTTTAGCTCTAAAGGTCACCTTTGGATTCTTAAGTAGGGGGCACTCGGGATAGTTAAGTCAAGCTAGTTCAGTTATCGGTCGGTGGATCAGAGAATACATCTCCAGTTCTGGTAGTTGTTCCAGCGGCTTAGCTTAGAGAAAACTCCTTATGTTTCGAGCGTTTATAGGGCGTTTAGCGAGCTTAGAGAATCAAGAAATCTATCTCTTTCGGGAGAGCGGTACGACTATTTTAGGTTAGAGGAAGGTCGAAGAGAGAATTGCTTTCCGGGCTAGTCGGGTAGGCAAGTGCGGGTGGCTTTGGTCAAAGTGAATGTCTTGTTTCGGTTAGCGGTTTCGGCTCTCCGGCACCGAAGTCAACTTTTTCTCTTGCGGGCTAGTCCAATCTACTAGTTTGATGGTGACTCATGTGTTCCCGACCGCCTCCCGGCGCCAAGATTAACAACAACAAAAGGTGCCCTTCCAGTGGCACCAGAAGCAGCAGCGATACCCTTAAAAAGGTTTTAACGGAGCTTAACCGCTCTTCCTGCGATTCTTCTTTTTAATGAGAACAGCACGGAACTAGACTAAGGAAGTCATCTGCTGTGCCCCTTGCACTTCCTAATGGACTTTCCCTGGTTGACTCTTCTTACTATGAGAACAATGAGCACCAGCTTCATTCACAAGAGAATGGGCGAACTCCAAAACCTCGGTGGTTAGAATCTTTCTCGTTCCATCTAGCCTCTTAGAAGAAGGCAGTCTCCAGTTCAACGGAACTTCCCCCTTTCCTTTGCAATGACTCCTCTTTTGCTCATGACCTAGCTCGTTTGATAAACAGTTATCGGTAGGCCATTCAATACTCTCGGTTGTTGTTCTCGGTTGTCAAAGAACTCCTTGCTCTCGGTTGGCAGCGGATACTAGCAGCCTTTCGCTATCCGCTGTTCTTCTAAGCGCTGTTCTATAGAAGGTTAGAGTCTAAGAAGGAAAGCCCTCCTTCCTCTCTCGGGAGGCAGACCACGTTCCAAGCCACCTTGGCAGCCTTAGAGATCCCAACTGCACCATGCCAGAGGAAAGTTCTGAGGATCTGGTCAATAACCTTGCACACTTCCTTCGGAAAAAATAAAATGCTACTCCAGTAGACCTGAATACTGAACAACACTGATCTGATGAGCTGAAGTCTACCCGCATAGGAAAGCCGTTTGCTAGTCCAAGATTCAACCCTGTTGGTAATCTTATCAATGAGAGGCCTACAGTCTCTGGCTGTGAGTCTAGTAGAAATAAGGGGCACTCCAAGAAACTTGATGGGCAAGGTCCCTTCTTATTAGCCAAAATTGCGTTGATTCATTTTCTCGCTAGGCACCGACGGCTCCGAAGGAGCAGAAAAGTCGACTCCACCATAGAGTGGAAAAGGGAAAGTCAGAAATCGCTGCTGGGTGAGAGACACTTTTTTGAATTGGACAGGCGTTTATTAGAAAAAATAGCGTTGGTAGAAATCTCCGGTAGGGCGCATTAAAGGCTACGAAGTAGTGAGCCTTTCCAACAGGTTCTGGAAGAATAGATTTGTTTCAACAGGAATACGGAATACGGGTTGCCGCGTGCAAGTGAAAGCATCCTTGCCATCAAAGAGCACCATAAGGCTTCCGCCTTTACATCTCTGTCAGTTTCATAGCGAATCTATAAATGTTAAGCCAAAAAACACGAGAAATGGGGGGCCAGACGTCGATCCATACAGAAAACCCGCTCCGGTCACTTTAGATTCCCTGATTATTGCGGAGGCTACGGAAGGCAAAGAGGTTTTATTGAAGGCTGCTGCTCTTGCGTTGACTGCATATGTGAATGTTTCAGATTACCTAAAGGAGTATGTGATGGAACAATTTCATTGCCTTGCGCTGGAAGTTGTGAGAAAGGGGCCCGACCGGCAAGAAGAGATCCCTTCTGCCCTATTCAGAGATGGGGAGGAAGCTAATTGTTGAAGCCTTGGGCTGATAGAATCAATGGAAAGAAAGGTCTGTCGTTTTGACCAAATGGAGCGTTCTTTCAGAACTTCTTTTCTAAGAGAATACCAAGATCTTCTTCAATGGGCCCTAGTCCGACATTGGTGGGGAATAGAAGGAAGTTTACTAGTCGGTTGATAGTTAACCATCTCTCAAGAAACAATGCGGAATTTTCACAGCCTCTCAGGAGTTTTGGAACAGCTGCGCCTTTGTCGCCGTTTCTTCTTGATGAGCCTATTCGTGTCGCTTCAGAGAAAGCTTTGGCAGCTAAGGCTGCTCTGAAGGCTAAGGTTGGACGTCCCCTTGGAAGTCAGAATCGCCCAAAAGAGCATCCAGTTGGAAAGAAGATACAACGCAAGCGTCGTGAGAATGGAGTTGAGTTATCTAGTGTGCCTGAGGCTATTTCACCATTGGGGACTAATAATAGTACCCCCCGAGGCTGCTGTGAAGTCTCTGAACTCTGCCTAGTCAATGTGTTGCAGCAAGGTGTTGTCTAGGGGTAGGTTGGGGTCTTCTAATGGGGTTTGCTTTGTGAGATCAATGGGTACCATTCTGGAAGTGTCTACTTTCAACTGGTAACAAAGCGTCCCCTAGGCTCTTTCCCCTTTGACTTCCTTAGCTTAGGTGTGGGTAAAGGGTTTCTATGCCATTTGTTCGTAACGATTGGACGTTCTCTTCATCAATTCGAATCTCGAGACTCAAAAAGAGAGGAAGCAGAACCAAGTCAAGATGATACGGATCAACCCCTTGTACGAATTGTTGACTCCTTTCTTCGTACAAATTAGACCTAGCTCGTAGGCGAAAGATACCTTCCTTTGCAATACTCCTGTCGGCGGGATCCGCCAGTGCCCCCGTGTGTCAGGCCCTTTCCTCAAAGAGGTCGAAAGGTTCCTGTCCCATTCATACTACTGTTGGCTTATGTGGTATGTCTAGCGGATGGTGAATCCTACCCAGGATCGGAATTGGATATTTCCTCGGTTTCCGAGAAGTGTCTTAATGGGTATCCGACCGCCTTCTAGCATGTATGATGGCTATCGTGGCCTTCCGTTCCACCAGATATCATGATTATCCCTATTGCGCAGGTGCCTCTCTATTGGTTTCTTCAATTCCTCCTATTCACGTTGCTGCCATGGCCAGCACAGGATATTCCTCTAACTCGTTGTTCCCACGCGCGTGTCATCAGTGCAAATTTCGAAATCATCTTATGCATAACTCTTCACTCTGCTTGGGAAGTGTTCGGAGTAGCACGAATATCCGGGTCGATCGCTTCGCCAATGGGACAGCTAACTACGAAATGTCAGGAGTTAGGGGGGGGCTAGCGACTCCGAGGGAAGGGGTGAATAGACCACGAGCAGCACGCTTGCTTCGGAGGGGATCCGCAAGGCTTTAGCCCAAGACTTATTGGAAAGGTAATGAACTATGAGGCGGTGTTGACCCTGCAATAGCTCCCTACCTATACCGCTGCCGGTGCTTTATCAGATGCTGAGCCCACTAGTTCGATGCATCAAACCGCTACCTCTCCCACCCCTTCCTCCGATGCCGGCTATCGATCTGGAGAAGCTGCAGGAAATACAATTTGGAGTGCTGCCAGCTCATATAGATTTCCATCTGTACCTAGATTCGCCACTGGCTTCTCACTCGTGGCAAGGCTTTTGATCGTAAGTAGAAGCAGGGCCGGACGAGGCTAAGGCTAACTTCCCTCCCCGATTTGACTGACAAGTGAGCGAACGATTGACTCTCGCAATAGCAGCAGTAACCTCTGTACAGAAAGTCAGTCAGCTGCTTATGAGTGGGGCCCCTTGACGAAACTCGATCAACTGATGATTCAACTCGATCAGATGCTTACCTCTCCCGATGATGCTCGCTAACAACCTGACGCTACGGCGTTGAATCGCTTGACTTGTAGTTGCTTTCTCTCTTGCTTGACCCTGACGGAACGGAATTCAAAGAGTAGGCGGTGCTCCAAGTAAGGACAGTGTATGTAAGAAGACTCCAAAGAGTTCTCTCTATCTACATTAAGAGGCGCTATATGAAGAATCCAGAACAGTGTAAGCCCCAACAACTGAATCAGCAAAAGACGATGTTCCATTCTATCTTTCTCTCTTCTAGAACGGAGAAACGATTCTTTGGTTTTCAACTGATGCAAGGAACCTTCTCTATTCCGGTGAAGTGGACATGGAAAGCAAACGATCGCCCAACTGCTATAGCCAGGAAGAATGGAATGAGGGATCGTAGCAGCTCTTGGAGAAAGTTAATTAGTAAGCGCTGGTACCCTTGCTCGAGAGTAGGTTAGTGTTCATTTAACCGGTGTAAGCCTACCCGCTGTTAGAGTTCTCCTTGCCGCTGCAAGAGTTTCCGGTCAACCTCTTGCCGCTCTTACCCTTGCCGCTGCAACAAGAGTAAGCGGTGTGATCTCATCCGCTGCTTGAAAAATCTCCGTTGTTGTCTTCGTAACCGCAGTTATTAGTGCCTTTCTTACGGGATTGACTTTTGCTGGAATAACCGATGGTACTGAATGCGTAACCGGTCTTTCATCTACGAGTCCCATATCTCCCGCCCGATCCAGCAGCCAAGGAGATAGCCAGATGCGAGCTTGGATACCTCCCTTTCCATGTTGCGGTTCTTTGTGATAAGCCCGGCCCCGAAGGCAAGATCTTTTTATACTTCTTCATTTTCCGTCCGGTCCGAACGTTCGTCGGTCATTTGCCAATCCTACGGCCTATTGCCCGCTTTCCTTCTTCGCCTTTGGTATAAAGGTACTATTTGAGTTCTGATTTGACTGATCGTATGACGAAAAGGGTTGTCGGTTAACCAGTAGAATCCGAATTTATGGATGAATAATTGAGTTTCCTTCTTTGTTTTGTCTTTTGCCGTCAATTTCAGATAGTCATAGTTCGTGTGCCGCGCGCGGGAATATTTATGATATTTATAGTAAGGCCCTGCTGCTTTTGATGGAATGACAAAATGTCAAGTAAACTCTATTGCATTCTTTTCTTTCCTCGGGCTATTGGAATCCAACTCTGTTAAAATATAAATCTCATATATAATATATTAAAGTTCTGTAATGTAGACATCGCTTACTTCATTCCAAGTTTGATAGGCCTGGAATCACAACACGGTCCTAACTAGGTCTTCAAGCTCTTTCTTTCATGAGAAGTCGTTCACCCCTGAATAAATGATGTAGATAAACTTCCTTCTTCTCGTTTGACTTCGACTCTCTCTTGCCCGCGGTGCTGCAGTCATATTTTTCGAGTTAAGGAACGAGTAAAAAAAGCATGATGAAATTGATAGAATCCGTTTTTGTTCAGCTGACATGGTACTCTTCTTTCTTTTCTCGCTGGTCGAACCTATTTCAATTCCTCTTCTTTCAGTCGATCGGTCAATAAGGTCTTCATTCAAGTTCTTTCTTATGTAGTGGAAACGCCTTACAATCTGGTGGGGTTTCGGTTCGTTAGCTGGTATTTGCGCAGCTGGTAGTTCCACTTTTTCTTCCTCTAGTTGAGTAGGACATCACTCTTTGATTTTCTTTAGTAGAGTAGACAAGTGCGTTTGCTTCCTCTTTCTTTGGTCGAGCCTCACTTCTCTAATTCGGTACAACAACTCTATTTCGGTATAACGAGAAGGAGTTTACTAAGGTCAGCTCAAGAAGGAGCAACTTTGGTCAGTGCAATAGGGGGCACTTACTAAGGTCAATGCGCGGAGCTAGGAAGTTCCTTCGCTCCCTATCCGTATCAACCAGATCAGGTGATAGGGGGTGATAGTGTCGAAACCATCAAAAGGCGGCTATTGTCGCAACACCGAGTAAATTTTCCCTATGAGATATATGAATTTACTCGCATAAAGGCGGAAGACCCCTTTGAGACCAAAGTAGATATTCTCGCGGAAATGCCACGCCTCGACCCAGAAGGGCCTTGGTTGGAACGCGGTGCTCGGGCGCTCGATAACCCACGAACATCTACGGGAGAGCAGTCTCTCGAGAGACTCCTCACTATATTGGACGAACTCAAAGAGGGCAGACGGCAGTCAGAGGCGTTCTCAAACTTAAAAAAGCGTTTGTAGAATTCCGACGAATAGGCCACGCCAAGTGAGATGCCCAAGATAAAAGGAACGAGGGGAAGAATCGACGAGGAATCAATAACAGAAAATCGTGAATGAAAAAGCGTGACGAGAATTCTCAACTCGAGATGTTAGAAGGTGCAAAATCAATAGGTGCCGGAGCTGCTACAATTGCTTCAGCGGGAGCTGCTATAGGTATTGGAAACGTGTTCAGTTCTTTGATCCATTCCGTGGCCCGAAATCCATCATTGGCTAAACAATTATTTGGTTATGCCATTTTGGGCTTTGCTCTAACCGAAGCTATTGCATCGTTTGCCCCAATGATGGCCTTTTTGATCTCATTCGTATTCTGATCGAAAGAAGAAGGTTGAAGTTTCATTCTTCAAGCACCTCTTTCACATAAGAAAGTGGAAACGATTCCACATGAAAGATAACCGGACAATTTCCCGCTTGAGTAATGGGAAATGGGAAGCGGGCTAGTCCCCGAAAATGCTCGTTAAAGTTGGGGCTAATCTTACTTGCTGAGATGAGTGCGGCGAAGAAGTAAATCAAAGACACGCTAGTAAAGGTGAATAAAAGCCTTGTTTCGTAGGACGAGATTCATCCCGAATGAGATGAAACAATCAAAGCCCCATAGCCTATACCTAGTCCCACAGCCAAAGAATATCATAGAAGGAAGATAGATTGGGGTGATGAAAAAAAAAGGCTTCCTTACTTAGCCTCAAACTGACTTGTAGTCACTCTGAGTAGAGTAATCGGACTGAACGATGATGCCTTGTTAAATCATTACCTCAGTTCTATGTTCAGTTAATGTAGTCATTCTCTCGCCTGTCTGGCATTCTTTCACTCATCTTTCGCTCTCAATTCCGCCCCCCCGCTCGTGGCGCTTCTCTGAGGTCCCGCGTGTGAGGTTGCAGAGCGCGCTAGGCATGCATTTTTGGCTTGTTGCGTAGCTGAATGGGACTGGTGTAGTGCGGGCTTGAGCTTCGGTTCGCCCGTACGTTTCATAGGGCCCCAAGGTTAAGCTTTGTTTTATGTGGTTCCGACTGTAAACCCCTTTATTTTGCCTTCTGCCTGAGTCTCGTTAATAGGCCATAATACAACTCAAACCAAGTAAGAAGGGCAGTCCGCCTCGTGGATCTATTTCGGAGTCGTAAGTTAACCTTCTCGGCCGTTGATGAAGGGGACCCTTCGGCAAGCCTGGCGGTTGCTGCCTTGAGCCGATATCTTCCCAGTCCAAGCATTAGAGAAAGTGTGGGGATAAGGCCGACCTCGTTCCGCTACATTCATGAGATTCTGCGGTTTAGGGAGTTCGCTGCTCGTGATTGACCGGATAGGATCTGTCCCTAAATTCCTCACGCTAGTTTACGATTACATGGGTCAACTTAACAACAAAACCCATAGAGGAAGAAGAATGGCTTCCAATAGCTGTTACGATCAATAAAAAAAGAAAAATTAGGATGCCTAATCCAGACCCATTTGCCTATGAAAGATCAAACGTGAAGATCCCGAGGTACCGAAGTTGTTGTTGTTGTTAGGCTAGAATCTACCGGTTCCAGGGCAGTGCAGTTCTACTTGAGCTTAACGATCACCAAAGGTCAGGTGAAATAGGAACGGTTCCCCATATCATTTGAGATTCTCTGCTCGGGATTGATGGGTCCATTAAAGCCTAATTCCAGAAGGACTTCGTTAGTTTTCAGATTGCGAGAGTCACGCTACGC
>JAZGTL010000142.1:22500-25000 GCA_037349345.1 Oemleria cerasiformis | reverse complement strand
GCTAGCTCTTGGTTAAGAAAATCCTCAATATGCTGACCCGGGTGCAGTAAACGAACTTATATTCTCTTACCTACCCTCTATTCCCCTTACATAAAAGGCTAATAACAAAGCCTCTACCGGGGCGCCGGGCGATCATACAACTACTCCACGTGGGCCTTAATCTGCGCATACGAAGAAATAAAAACATGTTTTCAAAGACCTCTGGAAATGCCCGTTTTGGCTACTTAACATATGGGACGAGCTAAGCTATATACCGGCTTGGAGCTTTCTTCACCAGTTCCCATAGCCTCTTCTCTTCCATCTTTTCCTAAAGAAAGGTTGGCGTGGATAAGGCTTATGTGTAGCATAAGGGTTGGCTTTTAGTCCTTCTTTCCGTCCCGAAAGAAGTAAGATGATTCAACACCGACCGAGAAAATTACCCGACCCGTCCTCCCCTTTCAGAACCTCTAGTGCTTGCCTTATCTGTGAAATGACGTAGAAGTTCAGTGTGATTCACTTTTCAAGTCTTCCTCTCTTCTTCGAACCGAATTCATAACCTGCATAAGGAAGACCTGAAACTGGAGGACACGCGGATGCTCAGTCTTTCCCCAGTGAGCTCGGATAGCGAACAGGACGGCCTGGAATGGGAATTTGACTTCGATGGGCGTTTCCACTGGATCAGGAGCGGGATCCCCTCTCTCTGGGCGGGCAAACAAAAGAAAGAAAGCACACTCGTCAGCTATCCACCCTGCCCGTAAGCCAGATCGATCTATTCATAAAAGAAAACATATATATCATCTTTCTATACGTTCGTTAACTTAACCAGTGGGGCTTCCCAACATCCAACAGAAGCGTTAGTTGATCGGTCTACTGAACCTGGCTTTTGAACTCGTCATTCCGGGCGCACTCGATTGACCTTAGCTTATGGTCTAGGCCTCACATTCGTCTCCGTCTCTGTCTCCCCTTCGAAAGTCAACACAACATAAGAACGAGTAAAACAAGATAAAGAATCCCCTTCATTCTATGAACTTCTTTATTGAATTGAATGTTTGGTGTCAGAGCTCGTGAAGGAAGAGTCACTCGCCCGTAAACCATCATGAGACAAGGGAACGGGAAGCGCAATAGCAACCCATAAGCTTGACTAATAGGGGCATTCCATTGATAACGATAGAAAGAGCGATCCACGGAAGCCATTGAAACCAAGCTTGATAGGATAAGAGCACTCTAACACGAACAGGACCAGAAAAAAAAACGCCCTACTAGATAGAAATGGGGAGGGCATATGATTGATCTAAAGATTAAAGGGAGCTGGACCAAGCCATCCTGATCGTCCCATACCTTTGAAAGCCCACCAGCTAGCATTCGGAATCACAAGAATAGCGAACTGGAGCGAGCTTATATAATTGTAATAAAGCAAATTGTTATGTTAAATACCCAACATCGATCATCAGAGGGATAGTAGCGTACGAGACAAGCTCCTGCGTCTACAACTGATCCTGCAGTTTCAGCTTCGACACCGGCGGCTACTTAAGCGGAAGCTCCTGTTCAAGGGAAGGATTCCAAAGCCTTACTAGATAGGGCAGGTCCCAGTTTCTCCCTCTCCTCGTTTCACTTCACTCGCTTACAAGTCGCCTCACTCTCTTTAGAGAGTCAGCCTCTTTGTTGCTAATAGGAAAAAGAATCACCTAGAAAGGTGGTCTGCTCTTAGGGCTTCTTGCCAGGAGGAGGAAGATGCAGGTCCACTATCGTTATTAAAGTAGTAAGTACCTTCTATCCTCAGTACTAGAGATGAACCATGAGCAATTAGAGAGAACCGACTCAAGTCAGTGTGCCTTGTGTTAAGCATATAGCTAGCGTCCTGTACATGATCCGCTCGTGACTCCCAAAGGCTTATCTGTAGCCCGTGGACTCAGCTTCCATTGCATTACTTCACTTATCACTTCGAAACATGAACCCCTCGATCGACTAATATGAATTGGAACTGGCTACAGAGGAAACCGAACCCGTCACTCCAACACTGATTTCTTGTGATTCCGAGGGCTAATATTCAAATTCAAGCGGGAGGTTGTAGACTATATCTATTGACTTTTCTTATGTTGTCTCAGCAGCAGCTCCAATAAGTTCAGATTCTTATTTCCAACACTCAAGCCAAGAAGGGAAAGGCTTTACTGCGTATTTTGGGGATGCCGACGAGGTTCTCAAGAATTATGGTGGGAAGCCCGAGTTTCTCTATTAAAGTATCTGGACCTGAGGGCTTTTTAGGACGAAGGACGACTTACACAAGAGGCTTTTCGATCTGCCTGTATCCAGCGAGTGGTTGTTTGTTTGCGGCTCTAAAAGAGTTGCTAATGCGCCAGTAAGGAGTTCGGGGAGTACAGAAGTATAGGTACGTGAATGAAGGGAGGGCTTTCTTTATAATCAGAGGAGAAGCTATCTGACTTTCCTGGTAGTGTGCCTTCTGGTTTCGGTGAGGAGTGAGGCAGAAGGAACGGAACAGATGATCTTGAAACAAGCTTCTTCT
>JAZGTL010000142.1:0-12500 GCA_037349345.1 Oemleria cerasiformis | reverse complement strand
TTTCCACTACATAAGAAAAAACTGGAATTAGATCTTGGAAATGATCGACTCAAATAGATGCTCATCATAAGCTTTTTATTAAGATTCACTTGTAGTTCCGCTTCTTGCTCTAACAGAAAGACTTGCCGGAAATCTGGTTGGTCCAACCAAGAAAGGCATGGGAGTCTTTGGGCATCTCACAGTAATGCAACGATCAAATCTTAATAAGATGTTGACCCGTTTTTCTTTTCTTTGCTGATTCCTCTCAATGAAATTTGCCATGTTGCACTAAGTTACTTACGGAATCTCAAATCTCTCTCGACGCCGAGAATTTTTTATGTGTCCAGGTCGATCAGAGGTTCGGCTTGCTTCTCCCCTACCCTTTAGCGTTCTGGGCCCCAAAGAAACCCGAAATCCAAAAGAAAGAAGAGAAATTGGGCCATGTTTCCCGGGAGAGGCCGCCTTCTCTCAGGCCAGCAGTCTTCTACTTCTAGTCAACTGCTCTATGACGGGCTTCCCTGTTTCCTGGGCTCTACTCGCTCGTCTACGCCCCGACCCAGCAAGTAATAATTAAAAAATGATGTTTCCAGCCTGCATTAAGATTTAAAACTTGTCGTCACAAAAAGGCAATCAATCAGAATCCAGAAAAAAAGAAAATATAAATGGAAATAGTGAATCAAGATCTAGATGGATCCCTATCTTTATCTCTACCCGCGGAGATACCTATCTATATGGATAGAAATCTATCTCTGAATCGATCTAGACTATCCTCTATCCGGATAGATATGTCCCTATGAGCGACTACGCCGATCTTTATATGTTTTGGCCACGTCCGTTTCCGCTCCGAAGAGGAAGGTTTAGATCTTTCAATCTTATGTCGTGAGGGATGTGACCTATGTTAGGTCCATAAGATACCACAGCTTTTGGTGTTCTATGATTCACCTCCGAATAATGAGTAGGTAGTTCAATCCTTTTGATTCTTCTCTTCATAGTAAACTGATGGGGGGATGCGGAGCAATGGGTGGAATTACTATATAAAGAAGAGTTGTAAACTATAGGACTTCTTGTTCGAGTAGGAAGATTTCGGTTTTTCTCGTTCCTTCTTTTCGATAAGAATAGGGATTTGAAATAATACAAATTCCTCTTCATTCTGTTGTGCTCAGCGAAGGAACTGCCTAAGCATACTTTTTCGGATCCAAACTTCTTTGTTCTTTCTAAGTCTTCTTCTTGCATAGAAGAACGCAACTGTTGCAAAAACCGGGATTTTAGTAGTAGGCGGCATCCCCTCTGAGTTTTGAGTAGGTGGAACCATTCTGTTTTTGTTCTTCTCCACATTCTTACCGGGCGATCCAGGAATTTTCCTATGATTTTATCAACTGATATTTCGATATAGAAAGATCTCCTTATTTCTTCACCGCGGATTCTCGCGTCATTTTCTTGAAAAGATATTAGATCACCGTGGGACACTTTTAAATGAGTAATGCTTACCATTCCATTATTCACACAAACCCTTCGATGACTTATCGGCTGCCTTGCTTGAGGAATAGTTTCACAAAAATGGAGACGAACCGGAATAACGTCCGATCTTGTTTCTGGATTGAGTGGAAAAGGGATATATGAAGTTCGCTCTGTTCCTCTGTGCATCTCTGTGATGGGTAAATCCCCATGAAAAAGGGGCAACTTTCGTGTAGTTTGTGATTGGATGTAACTGTTAAGATTTTTTCTCGGATAAATCTTTCTCTTAATAGATCTCTTCTTGTTCCTCAATCTTCGGAGAATGCGGCGTTGTATTATTGTAAGTTCTCTGTTCCGAACATTTCCTGAAAGTAGACGACAAGTTTTAAATCTTAATGCAGGCAAGGGTGGTCGTAGATCAGTTGAATCAGTCTTTTTCGCCACATCGGGGCTATGGGAGTCGAACCCAATTCTTCCACGACCCCCCGCTATAAAAAAAGACTTTTGAAAGGAACTTCGCGTCACTCCACTCCATCTAGCCAAAGGAAATACCTTCATTCAGCTTCGAGCGAGAAACCGATTGGCTTGAAAACTGCAAGAGAAGTTTTTCTGAGTCAGAATGGTATTAAACGAATATGACAAGAAGATCGATCCCGTATGGAGCCACCGTCACAGTATGTCAAGCAACCTACCTTCCAAAATTTAAGGTTTTGCGGACAAGCGCTTCAGGATCTTAATTACGGAGTTTCTGCTGCCCAACAGACTTTCCTGTGCAACACCATAAGCCGTCTCGTGGGCACCGTTTTCTTCAAGTCGGAGACTCGAGCTTTGATAGGAAGTGGACAAAGTCCACCTAGGCCGCCTAGGCTCGTTGGAGTGAGCAACTCTCCAGATCGATTTTCAACTGCCATATCAAAACGGTGCGCTTTCTATACTTATATACATACGATTTTAGAATCCGAAGATTGGTTGGTGAAGGGAACAAGTACTTCCCGCCAGGAGAAGTAGAGTGAACGGCACTCCGGTCAGGAAGGTTTTCACCCCTAAAGGGAGAAGCACGAGGGAACAGTCCAGTCTGTCCTTCCTTTGCTTGAACTGGACCAAAGACCTCGAGAACGCCTGCCGCGAGAATTCACAGGTTCGTTCACTTACCAGCACTAGTTCGTACCTTACCTTAGAAAGCAAGCAGCCGCGACCCCCGGTCTGCAAGCACCTCTGGTCCTAAGCACCCCCGGTCTCCAGGCTTAAGGCAACAGGGAGACAAGCTTGAAAGCCATACTTGCATTGGATTGATTTTGATTTCCGTTTATACGCAAAAAAAAGGGAGTCATTTTTCGAGGGTTGTGAGACCCCCTCGACCCTGCTGGCCCCATCAGATCATAGTTATAAGACTTCCATTGTTATAGATGTCTATGGTGCTCCATTTGTTCATGAATATCTTATCGAATTTGCAGGTTTTCGTTCAAGAGCCGGTAACTGAGAGTGGCAGCCTTTAATCAATTTGGCGAGTACGGCAGATTGCTTTCTGTTTTTATAAGAAAGACTGCTTGGGGAAGCTCTTTCACTTCTAGAAGCCTATAAAGATGGATCCGCGCCTTTATGCCAGCGGGACAGATCTTGATGTATGGTACTATGTGAGGAAAAGTATGTGAACCTTGTTACCATACCAATCAATAGGCTGTCGAGAACGGGAAGAAGACTTCGGCGAAGAAGAAGTCGCTACCAGCAAGAAGAAAGATAAGCGGGCATAGGCTGCTTTTGACGTTGGTCTGGCGTAGCCAGTTGGCTAGTTGGTTTCTTAAGTCTGTTTACTCCTTCGCCTTGGATCGATCTCACGAGAAGAGCTCCCGACCTCCCATACCTCAGGTGATGCACTTATTGATCACTTGTACGGAACAGAATATGCCTCTTGCTCCTCCTAATGCATTCGTCTGTGTAGTTGATGTAGTCTGGTTATGAAAAGGAATCAGTCAGAAGGAAGGGCTCTGTAGAGCATGGGGAACGCTAGTTCAGGATTGCCATGGTTCGGAGGGTGGGTGACCCTACTCTGCCAGACAAGACGTGTACCGGTCGTACCCGAAAGTGAATAAGGCACTCTTTGTCGGTCGCTGGCTTTTATTAGAACCAATTGATGCAGATCGCTAACCTACAAATAAAGAGACCCGCTCCGATCATCCACACAGCTACCATTTGTTTGATATGGTTTACCCGATGATCCAGTATTGGCTCATTCGGAGGGTGCCAATTCCCGATTCCTATACGTCCTATGCGTCGAGTGAGGCAGTTACCGCAAGTGATGAATCAGCTGCTACCGTGGAATCCTCGCCCGGAAGCTCAAGCTCCCCCAATGCCTTTAATCGATTGGACCGGCTCTCTTTTCGTCGAATCGTAACCGGCGTCTCGTTGAATTGGACGTAGTAGCAGTAGGAGAAGACGAAGAACCATACCGGAGACTCGGGTAGCCAGATAAAGGTCACCTTATCTCTGTCTCGTCACCTACGTGATATAATAAAAGGCTAGCTGCAGCAATCATTGGAAGCCCACTTAGGCACGCAATTCAACCCTCAGCCCAAAAGGGAGCTGAAACTCATGATAGAAGCCCACTTTCGTTAGTGAATATTCGACATGTCAAAAGATGTTTGTTTTACCCCCCTTCTTCCTTAAGAGTCAGCATGCCGTCTTTGATCAATAGCTATCAATTACCTATAGAAAACTACCCGAGAGTTTAGCTAGGTACCCTCAATTACCTTGAAAATACCCATAATGCAAATTATAGGATATGCATTTTTGACATGAGTCTTTTTTAGTAGAGATCTATCCCCTCAACGAAAGGGTCTTTCTCTTTCTTCTAAGGTGTACCGCTCATGAGGTTTCCCGACTGGTACTAACGAAGTAGATCTCAAACCAGCGAAGAGTGAAAGTTGCACGTCAACGGGTGGAGATGAGGGATGCTAGTCGGCTCGTGCGTGAGCAGCGGATCATGTAAATTTAAATAGTTCATTTTTTTTCGTATCCACCCTGAAAGCGAGAGCTCGAGGCGGTGGGAAAGGAGAATCAACAAGATAGGATGCTCTGTCCCAACTAACAAGAGTCGGAAGATTCCAGCTTTGAATCTTGTGCTTGACGGTGATCATTTCTGCCACGTCATAGAAGTCATTTAGCGCTTTCTCTTTCAATGGGGCCTTGCCCCTTCTTACTTTATGATATCGGGTCTTCTCTTGGTCCGGTAACTCCATACCATAAAGGGCTGGTGGGTGGGGGTAGAGCCTGACGCGCCAATGTCGATGAATCAAAGGTGTCTGCTTATGGTATGGAATAGGAACAGCAAGAATGGAACCGCTATCGCTTGTGTCCTATCATCCGCGCCTCACTTCTTTCATTCGTCAGTATGGGTAGGTAGAGTCCTTTGCTCGTATGCTTGTACTATAGTAGCACCAGTCTTCCTTTTTAGTGCACATGAAACGGAAACCCTAACAGGGACTACCCACACGGTGATCAAAACTCTTCCTTCTCTGCTTCACTGTCAATTGATTGGCGCATGAATGAAGCTGTAACAGAGCATGTACGCGACGATCAAACACGGCTTTGCCAGCTGCCTGTGATAGGAAAAAGAAAACTTGATCAGATAGTTCGTGTGGTAAACCACCTCGCCTTTGATCTTTCCCTTGCCCTCTTAATATCTTGTTAATAGCTACATTCCCTGCTTCTCCAACAATCTGATTTGACTCTGTCTGCTGCATGAACATCGACAGTGGAATCACTTAATGTAAGGTAGCAGGCGAAAGAGCAGCATGGCAATCGGCAGTCAGAGACGGGCTATTGGAAGCCGGTGTTGATCCCTATAATGGGTTTACTTTGGATCATTCAGTGGGTACCAAGATTGGTGGTTCGACATTCGACAGTTCTGGTCGTAGACACAGTGCTGCTGATCTCCTCAGCTATGCGAAAGCTTCGAATATTCGAGTGGCTGTCTATGCAAGTGTTGAAAGAATGATTTTCGCCTCTTCTTCGCAGATCGAAGCAATCGGCAATTGGGGTTGTTTTTCGCGACCAAACAGGGCGATACCACCATGCAATGGTGCGTGAAAAGGGGGAGGTGATGCTCTGTGCTGGGGCTCTCGGAAGCCCACCGCTTCTGCTTCTGAGTGGCATTGGACCGAGGCCGTACCTCTCATCGTGGGGAATTCCTGTGGCTCATCACTTGCCTTATGTCGGACAGTTCCTCTATGATAACCCCCGAAATGGCATCTCAATTGTACCCCCAATGCCATTGGAGCACTCTCTGATACAAGTCGTGGGCATAACCAATTCAGGGGCTTACCTTGAAGCAGCTTCCAATGTCATACCTTTTGCCTACCCTGCTCGCTCTGTTTTCATTCGGAACCCAGCTTCACCACTGTATCTCACTGTGGCCACCCTGATGGAGAAGATTACTGGGCCACTCTCCGCAGGTTCACTCCGGTTGGCATCTACGGATGTCAGGGTTAACCCAATTGTCCGGTTCAACTACTTAATCCGGGTGATGTGGAGCGGTGTGTGAATGGCACCCGCAAGATCGGTGATGTACTGAGGAGCCGTTCCATGGAGGATTCCAAATTCAGGGAATGGTTTGGGGGCCGAGATTTCAGATACGTGGGGCCTGCATTGCCCGTTGATCAATCAAATGATCGGCTGATGGGAGAGTTTTGCCGTCGCACAGTGAGTACTATATGGCACTCCCATGGTGGATGCCTTGTGGGCAAGGTAGTTGATCGCAATTTCAGGGTTATTGGGATTGATGCTCTCCGAGTTGTTGATGGTTCGATATTCACTCTATCACCAGGGACCAATCCCCAGGCTACTCTTTTGATGCTTGGACGGTAAGTCTTTGTTGTTATCTGAATGCTTGAGTGTTGCAGGATTGATGACTGTGAGAGGGGTTGATAATTTGTTGCTTTGTTTTGGCAGGTATGTTGGTATGAAGATACTAAGAGAGAGAATGAGATAGAGTTGACCACTTACCCTGTTACCCTGTTGTGCCAAAAGGAACTATAAGCTGACTTTGCTGCTAATCTGCTAGCCATCTACCAGTATTTGCTCTTCTGCTTCTGTTTTTGGGTTTTTCCTGTGATGTGTACTTCTGTCTTTGAAGATACAGAGAAGGGGAGTAACATTTTGTTGATTCATTCATTCAAAGAATAAGAGTGTATGATAAGAAACTGCTGTTACTTGTTGCAGAAATTAAAGTAGCATTTTACAAACAGCTTTGATTTATTAAGATGAAAGAAAACTTCACGCAGGTTGTGTATGTCACGTATATTTGTTAGTCTATGATTTATGAGTTGGACTGGGCCTCCATGTGTTTGTCTGTGTGTGGTTTCTGAGCTAGGAGCGCTTGGAATTTCAGTCCAACTCATATACTATCAAATGGTAGCTCTCCCTCTCTTCTCTTATGAGAGATAGGCGCTCTCTCTACGGCTAATTCTAACAATAAAGGCATTCCCTGATCTACGACCACCCTTCCTTATCTTGACTTTATAAGTGAAGTCCTTTGATGCGCGGGGAACTGTCTGAAAGTGAAAGGCATCATTGGTAGGCGGCCAAGCGAACATTCCTGTGTGATTGGGGATAGGTAGGCGCAGTGAATCGGCAATCGGGCAATTCGTTAAACGATATCTGTATAATGAGTACGTCTTCTGAAGCCATACCGCGAATCTCTTGTCTTCTGGTAAACGGTCGGAATCAGTCCAAAAATGACTTCCTTCTTCAAATTAGATCCCTTCCATCGGTCGCATCTGCCCTGTCTCAATCGGTCGAGCTGTATCGGTCAACTATAGGAAACTGGCCAATAGCTCTTCTTTCTTTTGGTAAAGGTCAACGGTCCTGTTCAAGCATTGGCGCATAACGGGAGGCTAGCTCAGTAGATTACCATTCCTGTAGTTCTTGAGTTTAGGAGTTAATGATTTGCGGATAGTAGCTTCGGTCGTTCGGTCGATAGGGTAAGCGCTCATTTCGTTCTTGCTTGCTTTCCTTCTGTTATGAGAGAGAGCCGCTATACGGCCATTTCTCTTTAGACAAATGACTGTCCCATTCCACTGCTGGAAAATACAGATTAGGATTCAGCCGCGTGGTGAATGAAACAACATTCATTGAATGAGTTGACGCTAAACCTCCTGCTCTTTAAGAGAGTAAGGGCTGTCTGCATTACTGGATTAACTATAATTAATAGTAGTAGAAACTGGGGGGCCACGTAGACTATTCAGAGGAGGTATGCTAATCAATGATCTACTGATGTAGCTAGTGCTACTGAAGCTGCTGCTAGATATGCTATTGGCTTAACTGGCTCTAAACCCTCCCACCCGATAAAGGAATGGAACAGAAATCTCGTATATCCTCTTTCAAAAGGAATACGTTCCACCTCACCAGTCCACAGCTCAGAAGAAAGACAAAGTTCTGATTTTCCCTCTCATTCCTCTCCCTAGAATCCCTAAAAGAGGAATCTATAGAGGTCAAAGAAGTCGGAGACCGGAGTGAAAGAATATACTCCACCTAAGTCGTCCATATGCCTTAGTTTGTCAAGGTCGGAATCTCCTGCTGAACCTTTCTTTCATTCCCTAGTGTTTGTGCCAGAATTTGTTTCCCAGGTGATACACCTGAAAAGAAGATAGAGCATGAAAAACTAAAGAAAATTCAATAGAGAAAGAAGGGGAGTACAACTCCGTTTCCCCGCTCCAATGCATTGGGTGGAATCAAAATAACATCTTTAGCGGTGCCGAAACTAAAAGGAGGCGGAGAATCGATAAAACAGCTTTGTCGGTTCCTCGTGGTTGTCAAGCTCTTATCTCAGAGTATAAGGTAACAGAGAGGGGTGTCAACTCGAACAAGCTATCCGGCTGATTGTTATGCCTTGCTGATTGTCTTTCTATCGGTAGAAAGGAGCTTGAAGAGACTTCACCGTCACTGGGACCAAAGGACCCCGCGAGGGCACCAGAACTTGGCTGAACCATCAAGATACATGACAGCCGTATTCACCGACGCCTCTCTCTGTCTCTGCTTTATGGCCCTACCGCCGGAAGTGACATGACATAGTTAATGAGGGCATCGTTCAAATTCAACTGACTTCCTTTGCCATCTGAGATCGAATGAAGGGAATTAATTCTTTATAGATCAGATCCTGATACGCATTCAATTGCAAACGGAACACTGGTTAATTGAACAGTTAGCAAATCGGGACCCCTAAGCGGCCTATTCTCTAGCAGCTGATTCTAGACCAATTGCAGCTACTTCGAAAAAACTCCCCCAGAAAGGTTAATGCCCTAGGATTGGATTCATCCCCATATGGAACTGGGTGAGGGATTCCCTAAAACCAGAGCAAGAACCTAAAAAGCGATAACAAGCTAACCAAATCTCTAAGCCAAGATCGTCTGCTCCTCAGCAATTGATCCAAAGAGTCCCACAGCTCCTTCTTAGGCGGGAAGAAAGAAGCTAATAGAGTAGAGAGTCATAGAAGATCCCGAAAGAGGCTAATTGCCAGAAAGTTTCTCAAATCCGGGTTAACTCCTAAATTCAGGAAGTGAGCTGCGAATAAGCCAATTGACACTATCGGCTCTTTACAGCAAATCAAGATTAGATGGACAAAGAGAGCTTCAGTCAACACAGTCCTAGAAGCTCCATTCAGGCCCACTTCTATTCCTAAGAGCCCATCATTCTACTCAAAAGAGGACGGAGGGTTGCAGCGATTTGTAGACCAATAGCAAAAGCAGCAACGATTCGATGCTCTCAAGCGCCGCGCATTCAAGGTCTAATGAAATTCCCGGTGACCGCAGGAAATAAGAATAGAATCGGACAAAGAGCTGTTAGCAGGGCTTGTTCACGAATGACCACCAGTCTTTTTGGGTTTAAACCCCTACCCTATTGTTGTTTGTTACAGGTGCCCTTGAGTGGAATTCAGGGAATCTGAAAGTAGGGGCAGTAAACACCTTTCGACTAGAAGGAAGGCTGGCGTCCAGAGGGGAAGGAATGACTCCACTTTTGAAGACCAGGGATACGCCGGTCTCCTTTTAAAGCCCAAGAAAGCGCCTTTTCCTACTACTACTAGTAGAATGCCGGGTTTCGCCACCGTTATTTCAGGGTGATCTGATCGGAAGGTCGAAGAGAAGGTTGTTATCACCCGCCGAATACAACAATTAGACTGCTACGTTAGGAAGCCCTCGAGTCGTTCGACTTTGATTAGGACTTTTCTCTCAAAGAGGATCTAAGCAGCTAAACAGTGCTTTTCTCTTACTAAAGAAACCCAAAGCATTCCAATTTAAGGGCTTAGCTTCCTCCATGCCCAACCAATGCCGAATACAAGAACTGGTTCACACTTGAAAGACAGAGGAAAGTCTTCGGCCCACTGAACGTTACTAATAATAGATAAGACGAAACACTACCACTAGTACTTCTTTCCTTGGCCTTTTTGATTAAAGTAAAGTACCGTTTGTTTTGGCTTGATATCAATGACTAAAGTCTCTTCCCCAGAAGGAGAGTGAGATCCGAGAGTGAATTAGAGCCATTACATTATCTCACAGATGCAAGAAAGGGGTTCACTTGTTTAAGTCAAGCAATCGGTAGAGACCGAGAAGAGTTTTCAGTTCCTCTACAGGCCTCTTAAAGTCGGAAGCAAAGAGAGTGGTATTGAGGGGGGAGGAGTTCAACCCCGACTGAAGTCGGAGTAGATTTCTTCCTGCTACCTTACTTACGGGTTGACGAAGCTGTGACAGAAGAAGCAGTTCGAGATGAAGCAGGAATTTCCCGGAGAAAGAGAGATTTTGGTATGTATTTTCCCACTTCCTTCAGTTTCCCTGTTGTGATAGATGGGCAGCAACGTTTGACCTATATACGCGGTAGCATTTCTATCTGCTAGTGAGTTAGCGGATCTTGCTGCAATTAATTAATCTACAATAGCAGCGCTTTGAGCACCCTGCCACGAGCTTATTGCAATCAGACCATAGTAGGAACGGCAATCTATCCCCGTGCTCCGACTCCTAACTATATACAATTCCTGGAAAGAGAAGCAGAGAAACGAGGATGAATTTGGACATTTCCATTTTCCCCGACAATGATAGAGTCAACGGGCGGAACAATGCCGTTCCTTTAGCCAGCAGGAATGGAGCAGAAATTTCGTATATGAACAAATTTGAGTATATATAGTGGAGTAGCTTTCTTTGTTTGAAGGCTTCAAGTGAGAGAGTCAAACCATCGCATCACCAAAAGGTGCTCAGGTGTACCTTAGAGCAACGAAAACGAAGACTTTCGAGAACAAATATTGGACCGGGAATCAAAAGGGGGAAAGTCAAGTATAAGCGCATATGGCACGAAAAGGAAATCCGATTTCAGTACGACTTGATCAGAATCGTAGTTCAGATTCAAGTCGGTTCAGTGAGGGCGACCGCGAAAGTCACCGAATGGGTCAGTCTTTTACTTCAGTTTGTCCTATATTAAAAAAAAGCGTGGGAGGACATTGCAGATGTCCGGAACGGACACGACTTCTTCTAACGCTAGAAGACCACTGGAGGACACCCGGGACCAGAGCATGTCGTGAAAGAAGCACACTGGGCAGGCGTGCTTCGACCGTGTCTCCGGGGCACAGTTGAATGTAGATATCATGAATGCGAGGTGCAGGAGACCAGGCCGAGAAACCCGGGCAACCACTCCCCTATGTGCCGATCGCTAGCGCATCCAGGGCCCCAGCGCCCAGCTCGGCCGGAGAGGCCTAGCCTGATCTGAGAAGTGCTAATTCCGGTTCGGATAGACTTCATTCAAGAACGCCGCCGCCCCTGGAATCAATAAGAAAACAAGTGCTAAGTTTCAGATCGGTGAAAAAATCGAAAAGAAGAGACGTTTCTCGCTCGGCGCCTAAAGCGCACTATGCTCCGCTTCAACAAATGAGAGTTTTCGGTGGAACCGGTGAACCACGCGAGCTGGTTAGATGCGCGGGACAGAGGGCTCGTAGTACCTGCTAGCGCAGCTATGCTCTGTAAGGGAAGGAGCCTAAATCGAACCCCTTCTTTCTTTTTTTTTTTCAAAGAAAAAAGTACAAAGAGATTCTCGGATGAGACTAAGCAGCCACCGACCGTTCTGACGCGCCCCTGATCTATCTTGATTAAGACCGAAAACTATCAAAAATGGAGCCTGGTTTAAACTGTCATACAAATGATAGAAAAAAAACCACTAGTAGGGATATGGATGGAGTCTCGCTCAGTAAAGAGAGTTGTAGATTCGTAGAAAAGGAAAAGAGCCTTTACTTGATATATTATATATTAATATTAGTAAAGCGCTAACGCTGCCATTTTTCTAAAGCAACAAGCGCGAAACTTTACTTTTTGAGAAGAAGGTGCTTGTTGCCGCTTTATTAGTAAGTAAGCTTGTTTTATATCATATCAATAAAGGCGAAAGGTTGCTTTACCAAATAATATAAGGCGCGTTAGCGCTTTAGAAGGACATTTAGGCTTTACTAATAGAATATATAGGGCGTTTTTTTTTTTCACGGTGCGCAGGTTTGGAACCCGGGCGTTTCCTTTCAAATGACAACTGCCCCTTCCTGCTGCGAGGGCGTTGCGCGAAACCAAACCGCCCCCACCCGCCCGATCAAGTACCAGTTGCTTTGCCGGCGGGCCCACTTAGGTTAGGGGGGCATTGTCCCTCAGTTCTTACCAACCTCCGGTGTGTAATCGACATGTTGCTAGCTTCAACTCGGTTGAATAAGAATCATTGATTCCCTATGCTGTCCATTTCTTATTCATTCAGGGCGCTCGGCCGGTGCTCCTTTAAAAAACCAGAACCACTCTGAACGTAAGGGAAGATAAGGGAAGACCGCCTGAGCGAACCGACCGAAAGGACTTGACTTATTTGAACCGAACGATAGCGGCTTAAAGCTAAGCCTATCACGAGCAGCGTCGCTGCTTGATCGGCGGGGAGGAGCATCTCAAAGTATGGGGCAAAGGATCAAGCGCTTTGACTTTGTCCCCCGGGATCCACCACGGGTTGGGTTTGAGAGCCGTGTGATGGGTTACTATCCAGCACGGTTCGGGGAGCACTTTTTTTCT